>CM060178.1:27062642-27450142 GCA_030549775.1 Tamarix chinensis | reverse complement strand
CTACGGGGGAATGAATGTCGGGTGTGAGAAGAGGTACGGGTCTCAAAATATGGGACGAACCCTTGGAGGGAAAAGTAGTAGAGTATTAGCCGCATGCATGTCAAGGGTATTGTGTGACTCAATAAGACACTAATAAGACATTAATCACGTAGAGCGAAAGATGTCGAGCCGAGCCTGTGATCCGGTCCACAGGCTATAATAGTGGATCAGAGGCGTTTTGCCCTGTGCGTTTATTTCCGGTCCACCGGCTATAATAGTGGATCAGAGGCGTTCTGCCCTGTGCGATATCTTCCGGTCCACCGGCTATAATAGTGGGGGATCTCGTGCTCGACAAACCAAACGTATAAGTTAATCCATGGGAAAGATACTAAGTACTTAAAGCGAAACACCATGTGAGTCGGGGCTGTGATCCGGTCCACCGGCTATAATAGTGGATCAGAGGCGTTTTGCCCTGTGCGTTTATTTTCCGGTCCACTGGCTATAATAGTGGATCAGAGGCGTTCTGCCCTGTGCGATATCTTCCGGTCCACCGGCTATAATAGTGGGGCTCCCGCACTCACATGGGTTATTAAAGAGTATGTGTGAAATGGACTTGTCATTAATGAGAATAAAAATTAAGTCACCAGAAAAGTACTCAGGCCTTATCTTGTGTGTTATCGCATGTGACTTATATGTTTGTGCTGTGTGTGCTATGTGGTATGATCGTATGCTTGGCCTTAGCGCACCTGCGCCCTTACTCAGTACTGGACCCGTACTGATACTACCTTGATTTGATTGGGTCTTGTGATGATCCACCGATGGTGGGGAGCAGACCTTTGATGCAGGTTGGGGGGAAGGCTTGACCGAGTGAGTAAGCGGTCCGGATAATCACCCTTTGGAAATTGTGTTGTTTATTCGTATTTGTCTTTGGAGATTACAAGTGTTGTATTTCAATTTTCAAGGGTTTTATCGTACTTTGTTATTCCGTTATTTTAAGAACTCTGATATATGGACTTTTAAATTGTGTTTCGGAATGTAACTTTGGACTTTCGCACTCTGATTCCGTATAACTTGTGTTTTATGAATGATTTGTTCTGGTTTTATTCTTTCTAGCCTTAGCACTTAGTATCGGGTTGGTAGTTATGGATCGATCTGGTACTAAGTGTGGCGGTAATACCCCCGAGTTTACGGTTTTTAATTCTCTTGCTTCCGCTAAAACTTTTGATTTAAACGAATTTTTTTAGTAGTAAATTTGGGGGTGTTACAGCTAGTATATTGCTCCAAATGCCTGATAATATGATTGGTTACACCCCTAGAAAGAATTGATAGATGTTTACGACAATGCTTGCATTAACCCTTTTTGGTCCCATATTTTAAAGTAATCACTTCAAACTCTTCTCAAACATGGGAATTTTTCTTGCGAGCCTTCTTCGGTATTGCACACTCATCATCATCATTTTTATTTTCATTATTCACCTCCTACTCCTCATTAGTTTTCTCATCAACCTCATTGGTAGGCTCAAAGTCATTCTCCTCATCATGATCACCAATGTAAGTATCTCTGGGAACTTCAAATATATTAGGGTCATCTACCATTTTTGGACTTCTTGTTGATGAAGATGACAATGATATAGGGGATGAAGATCCTTGTTTAGAAGAAAAATCAGAAGTTACCAAATTTGACATAATTACAAGTTTGAACTAAAAACAACAATAAAAAAACACAAGGTAGCAATAGGTAGTAGCAAAAGCAACACATAAAACTATGAATAATTAATAAACACCACCATGGTTTTTTATTTGTTTTTTTAATTAAAATAAAACATCATTATAAAACAAAGAATTCATGTAAAAAAAATTAAAGTTCAACATAGTATTTGTAAAAAGGAAAAACACAAGGTTACATGTATGATGTATTATTGTATACAAATAAAAAAAACTTGATAATAAATAAAATTGAGGAAAATATGTAAAATGCAAACCTCCAAAGTCATAATATAGAACTTATTTTTAATAAAATTAAACAAATATTACATATGTGACATTTATGTATAACATGATAACAAAATTATTCAAGATAACACCAAATAAGAAAGAAAAAGAAAATATTCAACGCTATTAGATACAAAAGTAAACATAGGTATCATGTTCGAAAACAACTTGATAATTACATATTAAGTTGGAAAATATTTGAAGTCATTAGATAACAAAATGAACTAGTATAATAAAATAATAACTCTATTGCTCAATTTAAAAATATAAAATTAAAAAAATATAAAAAATAATGTAGTAGGAAAGATGCTACTAGCTATTGACCAAGTGTTTTATTGATATTTTCAATTACGAGAGATTGAAAACATCTAAAAAAATCTCTAACCTGACGTATAATACATCATAAACAATCAAACTCATAGAAAATATAAAGAAGCATCGTAATAATTACCCTCACCCCAGTTCACCTTAATCGAAAAAAACCACAACTTAAGTCATTTTAAGTAATCTACAATTTTTCTGAAAATTGATAGAACCTATAGAAAGATAATATAATGACAAAAAGAAACTACAGCTTTAATTTATTCAAATTTAAAAGTTATGTCTTGGTCTTTCTTCTATTAATTTTATATCCTATTATTCTATTTGAACGTCTAACATCTTCACTAGCTCACCCATACAACTTTTGTTTAATAAAAAAATGTTGTCTGCATTCTCTCTACAAATAATTTTCCCCTAATTTAACCTTATATCCATCCACTATCTACTCTTATCATTTCACAATCTTATAAGCTTCTTTTTCGAAATATTTTTTTCCTAACAATCAGAGAAATCAAGAAGCTATGACTATGAGCTCAAACTGTATAAACACAAATACAAAAATTCATATTGTACAATAGAATAATATGATAAAGAAAAAAATTCACAAAGCCTTATCCAACATTTTTTAGGGGCCAACTGAAATGCCCCAAAGCCTAATTTTTAAGAAATTTAGTTAAATAAGGATTTATTAGGGAAATTAAGTAAATAAATTATTTTTTATTAAAATAAAAGGAAATTAATTAAGGTAAATTAAGAAAAAATTTATAAATATTTTAATGAGGAAAAATTAGGGTGTTTTGTTAATTAAAATAGAATTTAAAAAAATCTTTCAAAAATCCTAAATTAACCTAAAAAGGAAATTAAATATTATTTTATTTAAATATTATTGTTTTTAAATATCCAAAATATCCAAATTAATTTAAATACCCAACCTACCTATTTTTCTCTTTTCCTTTTTCCCTTTTTCCTTTTTCTTTCTTTTCTTCCTTTTTCCTTTTCTTTCCCTCTTCTTCTCTGAATTAGGCCTGACATTTCCACGGCCCGTCACTTTTTTTTTCTTCCTTTGGTGGGGCCTAGGGTTGAAACGCTGCGTTTCATTTATTTCTCCCCATCACCGCGCCGACCGGCCGGTTCTTCCCTTTTCTTTTCTTCTTTTCCCCAGCCGCCTAGTCCACCCTGCCTTTCCTTCTTCTTCTTTTTTCCTCCTTTCCCACCGTCGACCTACAACTCCACCCTTCTCCACTAATGGGGCCATCGGTTATGCACGTTTTGACCTGCCATTTTTCCTCCATTTCTCTTCCCCCCAAATCGTTAGTCAACACGATCCAACCCACCTCCCTTTTCTTCAGCACAAAACCCTCTTTTTCTTGCACGAATGCCTTGCATTATTTAAATTTGTGCCATCCAAATGGCGCTTCTGGTGAACCCTAACCCTACCTACCTTACTTTCTCGTCGTCCCACCGACCATACCATCTCTTCTAAACTCTATAAATACACCTCACCAGTTTGATCTCAAAGCTTTTTCCCGAAACCCTGAAAATTCACTCATGTGCACCGCTGCCACTTCAGACACCTTTTCCACTGCCTTCGGCCAACTTTGTCGCCTCCTCTACCTACCTAAGTCCTCCTTGCACCTCCCTCTAACTAACTACACCGTCTTTCTCCCTCAATTTTCCCTACACAAGCCACCCCGGCTGTGCAAAGTAGCCCCCTCGACTAACCCCTTCTTTCTCATCCATCTCCCTTTGCGCTACCTTTAACCACCAATCCTACCACTACCACTGCCTCCTACACCTTTCAAAACAACCTACAGACCCTCCTCTATATTTACCTACTCTCCTTTTCCTCTTCCTCCCTCTCCTCCTCTCTTTCTCTTCTTTTTTCCCATTCAGTCACCACCACTACCATCGTGCACCGCCACCATTGGTTGTGCCGCCACCCTCATTCTACTCCTATTTCTCTAGGCAATCACAAAACCCCTACTTCCACCCTCATTCTCCCTCTCTTTTTCTCAGCCCTCAACTTTTCCCTTTTTCTTCTCTTTTTCCGGCCGCTGCCACCACCGCTGTGCACCACCGTCGGTGCCGCTTGGCACCACTAGCCTAAGGTGGAACCCTAAACTCTTTCAACCCCTTTTCACTACTTATACAAGCCTTAATTATTTTATTTCATTTTTTCCTATTATTTGAATATATTATTATTAATATTATAATTATTATGTATTAATATTATTATTATTAGGTTCAATATTATTATTATTATTATTATTTCTTAATAGGGCTGAGACCCTATTAGGTTTATTTAGGTTATTAGTATTAGTATTATTGATATTATTAGTATTATTAAGAGTTTTTATAATAATTATTATTATTACTATTACTATTATTAATTATTATTACCACTAATATATTATTATTATTATTATTATTAATGTTCTAATGTCATTATTAGCATTATTTTGGTGAAGGGTCAAAGCCCTTATTTCACCATCCGTTTTGAATCTTATTATTATTATTATTATTATTATTATTATTGTTAGTATTATTCTTATCGTTATTATTAATATGGTATTATTTTTTTAAAAACCTAGTCTTAGAATAAGTTAGTAAATAATAGTATTTTTGGTAGGAGAGAATCTAATCTTTAACTTTTCCGTCATATAGGTGAGACTAGTTAAAGCCCTAAGAAAGCGTAAGAGCGTGCTCCAAGACTGGTGTCGTTTTAGGTAAGAGTGTAGCTAAGGCTGTTGTGTGTAATGTGTTTTACATGCCTTGCATGCCATGTGATATGAAATATGATGTATTTTATGTGTATTTTTATAAATATTATATATGCAGCATGAGGTGGAGTTGAGGTATGTTCATATGATATTTTATGGCATGTGTATAATATGTATAAGTTGTGTTTTTATTGTGATATGGTGTGGCCCATAAGATATGCATGCTAGGTTATGTAATATGCAGATATGGAGTGAAATGATGTGGGGTTGACCTAAGTGTTATATGACCATGCATGGAGGAATATAGGGTCTGCATGGAGGAGTCTAGGGTTGCATGGAGGAATCTACAGTCTGCATGGAGAAGTCTAGGGTTGAATGGAGGAATCTAGGGTTTTGCATGGGAAATTAGGGTTTCACATGGGACCGTAGGGTTTTGCATGAAAAAGTTCGAAGGTTTGCATAGGGGATATAAAGTTCGCATGGGGGAAAGTTTTTTGTATGGAAAGTTGATATGGGGTGTGAGGTAGGTAATGGAAGTGTTGTTTGGTAGTTTGAACACTTTGGGTGAAAATAGTACGTGGAACAATATTAGCATATATAGGAGACCGTGTTAGGGTTTAGTGTGGTCAGCTAGGGTTTGTTGTGACTAATTAGGGTTCTTTGGAAGCATTTATACATTTGGTGATTAAAGTGTGAAGGTGAGTGTGGAATATATGAGTTGTGATGTATGGAGTGTTAAAATAATTTGGGTTGTGTGAGGTGGAGTAGGATGGGCCACATAGGCCTAAATTAGGATTTTGGGATAAAACCCTGGAGTGAGGTGTTGGGTGGACTTTGAAGTGTAAGGTAATGGGCCTTGGCCCATACATGTAGGAAACATGCTCTAATGTGAGTTAGGATAAAGAGGAAAGGATAATGGACTAAGTTAGGAGGTTCATGAGACTATGAAGTGAGACAGGTCCTTTTTGGAGGATAAGCATAGAAGAAGTTAGTCATGCATGTCTAGGGTTAAAATTTTCTAAATAATATATTTAAGACATTAATCATATAAATTGAAAGAGTATTGAGCCAGACCTAGACCGATCCATCGGCATAATAGTAGCCAGGTACCGAGGTATCCTAGAGATCGATCCACCGGTATATAATAGTGGTAGGGCATGTTACCGTAGGTATATCCGATCCACCGACTATAATAGTGGGGGATCCCGAGTTCAATAAACTAGACGCTGTCGTTTGCTAAGACACATAAAAGACACTAACACTTACAGTGGAACACCACGCGAGCAGGGGTCAGACTGATCCACCGGCTAAAATAGTGGTCAGGCGCTGGAGTGCCCTGGAGACTGATCCACCTGCTAGAATAGTGGGGTTCCCGTACTCGTGTGGAATTGATAAAGAGCATGGTGTTAAAAGAATTCCGATAAGAGATTAATTAAGCAATTAGTCTGGACTATAATTGGACCTTTGTATATTCACCTAAATGTCTATATGCCTTTATGTTATTATGTTGGACTTTATACTTTTTCTATTAGTCTGCATGGTTTATGTGATTTTTATGTGTTAGCCTTAGTGCACCGGTTACCTTGCTCAGTATGTAGCGTACTGACCACCCTTATTATGGGTTCTGCTCATTCCCACGAGCAGGAAGCCCACTTGATGTGTTGTAGGTAGGAGATGTTTTCTTTGATGCCATTGATGTCTACGGTGCATCAGGCAGGGCCGTTGATGATCTTGGGATGGATCGAATTCCAAAGTGGAGTGGCCAGTTTTCCTTTCCTATGATACCATTATTTCTTTCTACCATTAATTCCATGTATTGAACTTTTCAAAACAATTTAAATGCTTGTATATACTATTCCCTTTTATGGAGCTTTGTTTTCAAACTTCGGATTATGTAATCATTCATGCATACTCTGATTTACATATTTATGAGCTTTGGTTTATGTATTGATTGAGTTGATGATAATTTTTTTTAGTCTTAGCACTTGGTATTAGAATGGTAGGAGTGAACCGTTCTAGTACTAAGTATGGCGGTAACATCCCCAGACTTCACGGATTTTTAATTTGAGAGTTTTTTGTTTAAAAAAATTGAATTTTTGGAGTGTTACACCAACATCCATTATCATGCACAAATAAGATCAAAATTACATCTCAAAGACCATCATTTTACACAATTGTACAATACTAACAACACAAGAGCCACAACAAGCGCAAAATAAATATTCAACTATTAATATTACAAATGTACAAACTCAATTTATTTTTAATTCAACACCATAGGATACATGTCATGCCATATTGCCAAAGTATAAAGACAATCATCATTCATAATTACAGATCCATAAATGAGTAAAATGTAGATTTATTCGATAAATTTGAAAATGAAAATCAATAATGAAATATACCTATGCAATATACCACGCAATACACATGATACACAACAAAGTTAGGGTTTGTGGCCTATATAGTAGATTGAGGGGGCTGAGGGGAGACTGCCAGACTGGAGCAGATGCCGACAGTCGAGTGGAGAGTTAGGATTCTTGGGCAGTTGGGCCTCTCGATTATGACTAGTGAGGTAGATCGAGGGGCGACAAGACTAATGGAGAGTTTAGAGAGTTGGAGAGGGGAAGGGGTGGGCGAGTCGGCCGAATAGCGGGGAAACTAGAGGTGAATGGTGAGGGACAAGGCGTAGCAATGCAAGGGGTGAGGCATCGACACGATGGTGGTGAGGTTTGAGGGGTGAGGGTGACTGGGTAAGGTAGTAGGCTACACTATCCAAGGCCCACGGGTGATGAATCCGGTGAGAAACTAAGAATGGAGGGTGGAGCTAGAAGAAGGCCTAAAGGGATGGCTGAAAAATTAGAGATTAGAGAGACACAACCCGGGTTCAATAGGTTGGGAGTCGGCGTGTCTCACAATAGATGGGACTAGGACTTGACTTGGGAAAAAAATAGAGAATGGAGAAGTGGAGCCTAAGAGTTGAGAGAGGGAGAGTTGTGACTTACGAGAGCCTGCGACTGAGAGTGTTGTTGTTGTGTGTCATGGGACCGGGTCTGGTAGCCTGATCCATCTAGGTGAGGTCGCGACCTGCCACTAATTGACCATCTAAATTCGCCTAAATTTTTATCTCGTTTAATATTTTAGAATACTGCCCGAATTTTTAATCAAAATATTTATCTTTTTAGTTTTTATATTGTTTATTTTTTTAGTTAAAATAAAATAAAAGTATAATTAATATTTAAACACCACACATTAGTATATTATATTTAATATTTACTTAATTTCGTAAGTTTTGTTATCCTTTAAACATATATTAACAGGATGAGAAGTTGAAAGCTAGAATAAAATGAAATACTTGTCATGTGATTCAAAATTTTAATTTCTAATCTTATTGTGTGCGTTACTATATTTCAAATATAATATCATAATTTTTTTAAAACACTATGTTTTAGTTAAAAAAATAATAATTAAAACATAACTTTTGAGAATTACCTTTGTAAATTTAATCAATCCAAATATAGAGTCAAGTTATGACTTCTGAATTATAACTTTTTTAACTTTAATTTATACTTTTATATATTATCAAAATTTATTTAATAATCGAGGAAACAAGCCTATAAGAGAGTCGAACTCGAGTCGAGTTTGAATCAAACCGGCTCACGAGCTAACGAGTCGAGCCAACTTAGGCTTGAGTTTGACTTGTTAAATAAACGAGCCTAAGATCAAAGCTTGGATTTGATTTGTTAACTTAATAAAGTGAGTCGAGTCGAGCTGTTAACGAGTCGAGTCTAGCCGGCTCGTGAGTCGGTTTGATTTTTCAACAGCCCTATTTATTATAAATATTATCATATTATGCCTCAAATGGAAAAAAAATAAGATGATACAAGAATTAGTTAAAAATTCAGTTCATCACTATTTTTACGTGTGCCAAATATAATATTTATGGCTTTTTCAAAATAAAATAATATGATACGACGTTTTACTCTCAAAGCCTAAGTATTTGGACTTCTGGTCTTGCTAGGAACCTAAAATTTATATTTTTCATTAACAAGGAAGGCCATAAAGTATATAATATTATATAGATGATAATATTATAAAAATATCACAGTATAAACAAAAAAAGGATGTTACGATGCTAGAATTCGAACCTAAAATTGAGATTTTAGATCACTGCCATAAACTTGTTTGACTACTAAGAAATTATGGAACTATAGTAACTTCAAATAAAGCTGAATGCTATCTATATAATATGACTCATGTAACAATAAGCCCAATCTAAGGAATTTGGACCTTTCTTATGTATTTATAGTTTTAATAGCGATTTAAAAACTAGGCTTTTAACTAATATTTTTCTTAATAAGGTTAAAGATATTATTTTATTTTATTTTATATTTTAGTAGAGCTATTTACCATGACATATTTTATTTTATTTTCCCTCTCCATATCAAACTTTTCTCTCGACAATCCCTCGTTCAACAATTTAGTGAGCAACATACACTGTTAGTCGCCATTTTTGGAATACCCCAAAAATTTAAAAATTATAATTAAATAAAACTTTATTAGAAAAAAAATTAATTAAATAAATTATTTTTATTAAAATAAAAGGAAATTAATTAAGGTAAATGAAAAAGAAATTTATAAGTATTTTAATTAGGAGAAATTTAGGTATTTTAGCTAATTAAGGATTTTATTTTGGAAATTAATTAAATTAATTATTTTATTTAAAATAAGAAGGAGAAAATAGTTCCAAATTAATATGAATTATATAAACTATTTAATTGAAGAAAATTAGGGTGATTTCCTAATTAACATGGAATTTATGAAAAACCTTTCAAAAATCCTAATTTAGCCTAAAAAGGGGATTTAAATATTACTATCTTTAAATATCCCAAATATCCTAATTAATTTAATTAACCCAACCCTCCTATTTTTCTTTTTCTTTTTCCCTTTTTTCATTTTCTTTCTTCCTTTTTCTTTCTTTTCTTTCTTTTCTTCCTTTTTCTTTCTCTTTTTTTTTTCTCTTCTTTTTCACCGTTTGAGCTTGCCCTCTCTCACGACCCATTTCCTCTCTTCTTTTCCTCCTTTCTTCTTCTTTGGCGACCTGAGCCATCCCAACGGCCCAATCCTCCCTCCCTCTGTCCTTTCCTTCAGCGTGGCCCAACCTGTGTGACCGACCCCTTTCCCTTCCCCTCTTGCATGACACTTCCCTTCATTTTCTATCAAAATGCCGTGTTTTGGTTAAAAAAAATTAACCTGCGTCGACGGCCGGTCTCCCCTCTTTTCTTTTCTTTCTTTTCTTCTGGACTGTCAGTCCAGCCTCCCCCCCCACCATCTTCTTCTTCCTCCCTTCCCTTCGCACCTGCAACTTAATTCGCAGCCAAATGTCCCGAGGATTCCGCCACCGATCTCGCCATTTGACCGGCCATTTCTCCTCTATTTTTCCTGCTAATTCGTTGACCCCGTCGTCCAACCATTTCTCCCTTCCTCTCAGACACGTTTTTTCCCCTCTCCCAACTGGCCGCTACCTTGCCCCGTTTTGATTTCTACCGGCCAACCTTGCCACCGGTGAGCCTGAACCAACCTTCCCTATTCCCACGCCGACCCACATAACCCTACCCTCTCCTCTAAACTCTATAAATACCCCCATGATCTACCCTATATCGAGTTTTTGATCTCTTAACCAGAAATCTCCCTTGTGCCCGCCGCCCCTTCAGACACTATTGCTACCACCTCCGGCCAAATACACTGCCCTCTCTTCCCACCAAACTAATCCTTGCAACGCCCTTTAACTAACTAAGCCTCCCTTCTCCCTCGATTCTCCCTACACAAACCACCCCGACTGTGCGAAGTAGCCCTCTCAATCAACCCTCTCTTCAACCTCCACCACCCTTCGAACCACCATTAGCCACCTTTTCTGCCTCTATCGCTACTCCTTTTACCTCTTATTCTGTTCTGCAGACCCTCCTATGTCTTCCCCTACCTTTCTTCTCCCCTTCCTCTCTCTCCTCCTCTCTTTTTCTTCTTCTTCTTCCCCATTCGACCACCACCACTACCGCCGTGTACCGCCACCTTTGGCTGCACCACCACCCTTGGTTGTGCCACCACCCTTATTCTGTTCCTCTCCTTTTGGGAAACTCTAAACACTCCAACCCCCACCTTCATTCTCTCTATTTTGTTCCCAACATTTAACTTTTCCCCTTTTCTTCACTTTTTCTAGCCACCGCCGCCATTGCCGTACACCACCGCTGGTGCTGCCTATCACCACTAGCCTAAGGTTGAACCTTAGACCCTCTCATCCCTTTTACCCCTATTTTTACAAGCCGTAATCTATTTTATTTCATTTATTCAAAATATATTATTATTATTATTATTATTATTATTATTATTATTATTATTATTATTTCTATTATTATTGTTATTACTATTATTATTATTATTATTAATGATTTTATTATTATTTATATTGAGGGCCGAAGCCCTATTATATTTTTTTATTTTGATTTTATTATTATTATTCTTATTGTTGCTATTATCTTTATTATTAATATTATTATTCTATTATTATTATTATTTCATTATTATTATTACAAATATTTTACTAATAATTTTGCTATTATTATTATTATTATGATTATTGTTATGCGATTATTATTATTTTTTTCATTGTTGGTATTATTATTCTATATAGGGCTGAAACCCTATTGTGCCTATTTTGAATTGTAGTAGTGGTATTATAAATATCAAGTCTTATTATTATTATTATTATTATTATTATTATTATTATTATTATTATTATTATTATTATTATTATTATCATTATTTTTATAATTAGCATTTAGTATTATTATTATTAGTGTTATTATTATTATTTAATAAGTTTATTATTATTATTCAATGTAGGGTCAAAACCCTACTTCTTTTTATCTTCGATTATTATTATTATTACTATTACCATTAGGATTATTATTATTATTGTAATATTATTATGGTGTTTATCTTGTTTATCATCATCATCATCATCATCATTATTATTATTATTATTATTATTATTATTATTATTATTATTATTATTATTATTATTATTACTAATTTTTTTTATAAATTTTACTGATGTTATTATTAGTATTATTTTGGTAAAGAGGTCGAAGCCCTTATTTTACCATGTTTTTGAGTAATGCCCTTATTATTATTATTGTTACTATTTTTATTATTCTTGTTAATATTAACATTGATATTATTTTTATTATTTTTGCTATTATTATTTTAGTTTTTTTTATTAAAAGCCTAGTCTTAGAATAAGTTAGTAAATAATAGTATTTTTGGTAGGAGGGAATCTAATTCTAGTTTTTCCCTCTTATAGGTGAGACTATTCAAAGCCCTAAGGAGGCATAGGAGCGTGCTCCAAGACCGATGTCGTTTTAGGTAAGGGTGTTACTAAGGCCTTGTGTGTATTCATGTGCATTATATGCTTTGTGTGCTATGAATCCTATGTTTATTATTGTAATTATTACGTATGTGGTATGATGTGGAGTTCAAACTTGTTCTTGTGTTGTTATGTAGCATGTGTATAATGTATATGTGATGAAATATTGTGGTATGTGATGATTGGTTTGTGACTCTTTAGACATGCATGTGAGGATGTTAATGTGGTTTGTGTAGGGGAAGGGATGAAAAAGGAGGATGGGGAAAGAAGTTGACAAAGGGATGTGAGTTGACCTAAGTATTTTAATGATCCATGAGTGGAAGGGTAAAATGAGGAATTTATGGTTTCGTGAGGGAGAATCTAATCTATGGTGTTACATGGGAGAATCTAATTTATGGTTTTGCATGATTTTATGTGAGAGAATTTAATCTATGGTTTTGTATGGGAGAATCTAATTTATGGTTTTGTATGGGATAATCTAATTTATGGTTATATATGGGAGAATCTAAATTAGGGTTTGTATGGATGAACTTGGGGTTTGCATGCCAGATTTTATGGTGTTGTACGGGCTAATCTAACGAACTTAGGGTTTTTGCATAGGAGATTTTAAGGTGTTGCATGAGAGAATCTAAACTAAGGTTTGTATGGATGGACTTGGGGTTTTGCATGGCAGATTCTATGGTGTTGTATGGATTGAATCTAGGATTTGGTGTGAATGAATCTAGGGTTTTGCATGGAGGAATCTAGGGTTTTGTCTAGTGGAATCCCGGGTTTTACATGGATGGATCTATGGTTTGCATCATTGAATCTAGAGTTTCATATGAGAGTTTTAGGGTTTACATGAACAAGTTTGAAGGTTTGTATGGGGGGGTTAGCATCTGCATGGGAGTAAAGTTTGCGTATAAAAAGTTGATTTGGGGTGTGAGGAGGGTAATGTAAGTGTTGTTTGGGTGTTTGAACACATTGGATGAAAAATAGTATGTGGAGCAATATTAGGGTATGTAGGAGACCGAGCTAGGATTTGTGTGGACAATTAGGGTTTGGTGTGGCTACTTAGGGTTTTTTTGTGGTATCATGTGTATTTGGTGATTAAAGTGTAATTATGAGGGTAGAATTTATGAGTTTTGATGTATGGAGTGTTAAAATGATTTGGGTTGTGTGAAGTGGAGTAAGATGGGCCACTGAGGCCTAAATTAGGGTTTTTGGGGAAAAACCCTAGAGTGAGGAAATAAGTGGATTTGGAGGTGTGTAGTAGTGGGCCTTCACCCACATCTTTTGGTGTTGGAGTTCTAGTGTGAGTTTGAGTATAGGAGAAAGGTTATTGGGTAAGTTGGGATGAGCATGAGTCTCATGATATGGTACGGGTCGGTTGGAGGATAAGTGTAAAGGGAGTGATTCATGCATGTCTTGGGTTAAACTTTCCAAATAAGATACCATAATACATTAATCATTTAAAGTAAAAGGATTGTTGAGCTGGGCCCAGACCGATCCACCAACGAATAATAGTGGTTAGGGCATGATATCCTATATGTGACCGGTCCACCGGTAATAATAGTGGTCAGGCTTTGTACCTGTGTGTTTCCGGTCCACCGGCTATAGTAGTAGGGGATTCCATGCTCAACAAAACATAACATATTTGTGCTAAGACATGGGAAAGTGTAACACCCCCAAAATTCATTACTGAAAAATTTTATTTTTATTTAAAAGAAATAGCAGAAGCAAAACAATAAGACTTTGAATTATGGGGGTATTATCGCCACACTTAGTACCAGACCGGTTTACTTTTACCATTCCAGTACCAAGTGCTCAGGCTAGAAGAGTAAAACTCAATTTACAAACCATATCTAAATCAGAGTAGTGTAACAAACCATTTACAAGAATAAAATCCGTTAGTGGTGGTTACAAAACAATAATTACATTAAAACCAGGAATTTAAAAGAGAAAGAGAAAAACCCTAATAGTTCTGGATAATTTCTTACTCTCTTTCCCGTTGCCTACTTGAATAGTACCTAAAAAGAGACCTGCAAGGGACACTACCCATTGAATAGGCAGGGGTCCCACGAATGGAACCCTTCAGTACTACGGTACTGAATAACCCTTTAAAACACACTTAAAAGTAGGCCCGCAATGTAACACTTGATGTAACACTATACTCATAGCTAACGATAGGTGTAAACATGATAATCAGAGCCATGCATCCATATACATAATAAGTCAATCAAATACTAATGGTGCATACATAAATATTCACTTTCGTACATTTGCATACTTAATGAGTCAATCAAATATTAATAGGTCATAATGAACAATCGATACTTTTAGGGCCTTTAAGCCATTAATCCATCATTAGTCAATCATCTCAGAGTATAAATGTCCATGTGAGTGCGGGAACCCAACTATTATAGTCGGTGGACCGGAATACACATAGGGCAGAATGCTCCTGACCACTATTATTCGCCGGTGGACCGATTTCCAGGGCAAAACGCTCCTGGCCACTATTATTTTCTGGTGGACTGGTCTGGCCTTGACTCACAAGGTGTTCCACTGTAAGTGATTAGTATCTTCCCCATGTCTTGTCATTATTATGTTTGGTTTGCTGAGTATGGAATCCCCCGCTATTATAGCTGGTGGACCGGAAATCATGCAAGGCAAAACTCTCCTGCCCACTATTATTTGCCAATGGACCAGTCTCCAAGGCACCCCGGCTCCTGGCCACTATTATTCGCCGGTGGACTGGTTTAGGTCTGGCTCAACAGTCTTCCTCCTTAAGTGATTAGTGTCTTATCCGTATCTTATTTGAAAGATTTCACCCTAGACATGCATGGCTAACTATATCCACACTTATCCTCCTAAGAGGACTCGTCCCATATCTTGAGACTTCTGCACCTCCTAACTCGCCCCGACATCCTTCCCTTATTCCACTTACTCACACCCGGAGCCCGACTCCTAAGTATGCGGCTCAAGCCCACTCATCGCCTTACCCTAGGGTTTCTCCAAAAACCCTAATCTGAGCCTATGTGGCCCATCCTTCTCTACCTTACACATCCCAAACTATTTCAATGCCCCACATGTCATGACCCTTAGACCCAACCCTCACTTTCTACCCCACTCATTCTCGTTTATTTTTATTAATTTCTTTTTCTTTTTTCCACCTTCTTAAATTAGGGTTTCCTTCCAAACTCTAGCTCGGTCTCCTATGCACCCTTGTAGTATCCCACGTAATATTTTTCACCCGAAGCCTCCGATCACCCAAACGACACTTTTATTACCTTCCTCATGTCCCAAGGCAACTTTCCATACGTAAGGGTTGCCCCTATGCAGACTCTAACCATCCCATGTAAACCCTAGATTCTCCCACTCTTTCAATTTACGTAAAGTCCCCTTTTATTCATCCACTCATGGCCCATGGATTATTTGGGTCATTCCCACCTACATTAGTCAACTTACTTCCCCTTGGTTATCTTACTTTTCCATTTTCCTTTTTCATCCTTCCATCCCACATTACCACATTAAATATCCTAGCATGTATGTCCTAGAGGGTCATATCACGTAACATCGTACACACAATAAATATAATCATCGTCCACATGTCATAAGGAAGTCACATAAGCATACATTCACTCCCAATTGTGCTATAAATGATTAATCATTAAGCATAAAGTACACAATATGGCATAACACATGGCACACAAGGCACATAACACCCACATAGTTGTTCTTAGCCACATCCCTACTCAGATTGGGTTACTAAGTTATCTCCCATACTTATTAGGTCATTAATCACCCTTCATAATTGTTACATTTATCATAATTCCCATTTGGTTGGTTAGTTTACCGAATTGCCCTTCTCATTTGTTATAATTACCAAATTGCCCCTTTAGTTGCATAAATTACCAAATTACCCTTCTACATAATCATAATTACCTATATACCCTTTAGTTGGTTAAATTACCAATTTTCCCTTCTCTATTATCATAATTTCCAAATTACTCTTTAGTTGATTAAATTACCAAATTGCCCTTCTCGTCCAAATTTACCATAATACCCCTGTTACTTACAAACTACCAATTTATCCATTTACTTACAAAATTACCATTCTACCCTTTATTCACAAAATCACCATTTTATCATTTTACTTATAGAATTACCGTTTTGCCCTTTAATCACAAAATTACCATTTTACCCTTTAATTACATAATTACCATTTTTCTCTTCTATTATAAAATTACCATTTTACCTTTTAGTTATAAAATTACTCTTTTACCCTTTAATTATAAAATTGCCATTTTACCCTTGAATTACCAAATTACCATTTTATCCTTTATTTAAAAAATTACCATTTTATCCTTTAATTATAAAATTATCAATTTGACCTTTAATTACAAAATTACCATTTTATCCCCTTAATTATAAAATTGCCATTTAACCTTTTAATTACAAAATTACCATTTAACCTTTTAATTACAAAATTACCATTATGCCCTTTAATTATAAAATTACCAATTTACCCTTTTTACTTACAAGATTACCATTTTACCCCTCATTACACCACTTATATTAAATTATTATCACTACATGAAATTAATATTAATACTCCACTCATAATATCCAACTAGACCAACTATTATATTCTAATATACTACTTATTAGCACCCACACATATAAGGCCACATTCTTGCACAATAAATTTTACTCAAATGCCCCTAGGGCTCACAATAATATTATTCATACATAAATGGTCATAATAACATAAAATAAGATGGGTAAGCACTTAACACTTTCATTAATAATCAAACTCTTACCTTAAGCAAACTTTCCACTCATGGCTTATAAACTAACATACTTTCTCCTTTTTCTTTCATCAATCAATACAAGCATATATATATATATATATATATATATATATATATATATATATATATATATTATATTATATCAAACCACAAATATCAAGCATAGGGGGAAAGAGAGGGAAAAGGAAGATGGGCCAGTTGCCCAGACATAGGGGGAGAGGGGAGGTTGGCTTGGTGGCCCAAAGCCAGGAAAAAGGAAAAAGAAAGAAAGAAGGAAAATGAGGAAAAAGGAGAAAGAAAAGAAGAAGAAAAAAAAGGAAAAAGGGAAAATTTAAAATAATTAAATTTATAAAATAATAGGATGTAATATTTTTGATAATACATTTATTTAATAATTTAATTTAATATAATTAAATATATATAGGCTTAAAAAGGATAATTTTAGTAACATATTAGTTTGATACAAACTATTTAAATAAAAATAGTATGATAAAATAAAAATATATTTATTTTAATTTATTAATTATTCCTATCCACTTTTATATACTCAAAAATCCATAAAATAATTAAACTAAATAATTTTAAAAGCTAATTTATTTCAAATGAAAGCTATTTATTAAATTATAGGTTTTCTAAAATTTTGGGGGATTACAGAAAGACACTAAGTACTTACAGTGAAACACTATGCGAGAAGGGGCCAGACCGGTCCACCGGCGAATAATAGTGGTCAAGAGCTTTATGCCTTGCGTATTTTCAGTCCACTAGCTATAATAGTGAGATTTTTGTACTTGTATGGATTTGATGAAAAGTATGGTATAAAACAAGTTCTAATAAGAGATTAATTAAATAATTAATCTGGACTACAAATGGGCCTTTATGTATCTACCCGAATGATTGTTCGATATTATGAACATGTTGGTCTTTATGTTCTTTCTTTTCTTCTGCATAGTTTATGTGATTTTATATGTTGGCCTTAGTGCACGGTTACCTTGATTAGTACGTAGCATACTGATCATCCTTTTCATGGGTGCTGCTCATTCCCACGAGTAGTAGGCCCTTCTGATTTTGTGTAGTTGGACGAGACATCCGGTGGGGTTGAGTGTTGAGCTTGTGGTTGACTCAGGTTCGAGAGTGTCGTGACCATATTCATTCTTTATGAGATTTATGCCCATGTGTTAATTCTTTTGTATCGTATTTACCCTTTTTTATTTATGACTTTATATTGAGTATCTCAATTAAACCTTTTATCGATTGCAAGATTATTCCTTTCGAGGAATTTTGATTTCGCACTTTAATTTCTATCTTATTATTGATTATAAACTTTTATGCGTACTTTGATTTCTATGTTATGATCTTTCTAGTTCTTTTTGTGAACTATAAGTTTGAAGATAATCTTTTTAGCCTTAGCACTTGGTACTAGAACGGTTAGAGTGAACTAGTTTGGTATTAAGTGTGGCAGTAATATTCCCAGAATTTACGGGTTTTAATTTAATTTCTTCCGCTAAAAAAAGTAGTGAATTTTGGGGTATTAAAATTTTACAGTTCGTAAAACATCGGCAAGTTCATGCTCAAAAGTATTTTTTCTATTCTAGGTACAGGATATATTGTATATATGGTGCGAGTATTGAAGGTTTTTTTTTCCTCTATCATTTTTGTTAAACCAGTAGATATATATATTGGCCTACAAGATTGATGACACATTTGGTAAATATCTATATGTAAATGTCAATATTATGGGCAAACTGACCTAATTACAAAAGAACTGTTGATCTGAATAGGAAATAAATATGTAATTAACTAAAAATGTAAGCAACCCTTTTTAATCGTGATATATACTGTGAACCCTATTTTTTTTTAATAATTGTATAAATTTTATTGAGATATATAAATTAATTTTTATAATTTTATAACCATTTCCTATCATAAATATCAATATCTTCATCTCCTTTTTTTTTCTTCACTAGCAATTCATCATTTGTTTGATTTTAGATTTGAAATTAGTCTTAGTTAAATAATCCATTCTACTTTATTTTCACCTTTACTCATTCTTTGTGGCATCATATTTCTTCTTTCTCTTTTGTTTTCACTTTTGTTTTTTAATGGTGATATATTTATTTTGAATCACATTTGAAATTAAATTCAATTTTGTTGAAGTGGATTTAAAATTGAAATAGATTGTTGGGACTTGAACTGCTATACAACAAAGTTCAGTGGCAAAGCTAGAGTTTTTAGTCTATGGTGTTACTACTTAGTATCAATTTATTTGATAAATTATATATTAAATAAAATAAATATTAAAATAGAGTAAATTTTATTATAAATTTTAAATGCTAACATTTTATTTTAAATTAGAATGAAAAGAAAATTTAATCAGTAACCTTTTTAGAAACTTGTCAAAATAATTTTATTCCTTTTAAGAAAATGCAAAATTTAAATTTAATTAAAAACAACTAAAATACTACATGAATAGTCTAAACTAATAATAGATATGCATGAGAAAATGAAAGAAAAAAAAAAGAGAAAATGACTAAATTAAAGAAAAAAGTACTATTAATCAAGGTGGAAAAGCGTATATACTACAAATGAAATTGATGGGATAAAGAGTGACTTAGTAAAATAAAAAATCAGATGCACCACTAATGATTTAAACCTTGATTTTTCATAAAATTTAGTGGGTACACTACCATTTAGCCATTGCTCATATAGATTATTTTGGTGTGTTTTAAATTATTATACTAGGCTTCATTAGTGTCCTGAGACACCATTGAAATGCTCTACCTCCACCATTAACAATGTTGTTCATTGAAATTTAGGAGGAGAGGAGAAATGTGGAAATTTAGAGAAAGATGACCACCCGGTGGTGCTTAGAGTAGGAGTATGTTTGATAAAACTAAATTAACACTAAGTTTCAAGCTTATAAACTATAAATTACTTCAAATAATTTTTAAAAAATGATTTAAAAGTTAGTAATTTTTTTTGTCAAAACTAATTTTTTTAAAAATAAATTAAAAGTTACTCCATCCGTATAAAAAATAAAGTTATTATTTCATTAATTTTTTATATAAAAAATTATTTTAGAAAATGTAAACCCTAATTTTATTTTTACCCTCAATTTTTTAAATAATATATGAATTAACTAATTTATTATTTTTTAATGAATGATTTAAGTATAATTTTAATATTATTTTTATTAATTTCTTAAAAAATATATAAATTGATAGAATGTTTTGTTTTTTAATAGAAATGGAGCAGTTTATAAGATATATATTTTTATTTATCATAATATCTTATATGATTTGAAGTAACTCAAAATAAAGTGGGGAAATTAGCAATAACGACACGCACAAAATAAAATAAGGACATTAGCAAATAAAGTCATGAGATTAAAATAATGACAAAGAAGGACATGAGTAAAGGCATAAAAGATTAAGGTTCTATTTGATTCTAATAAAATTTAGAGGAAACATATTAAAATCAAAATATTTTCTTTTAAAAAATTCAAATAACTAATATTTAATAATTTTATTCATTACTCTTTTTCTATCTCCTTAATTTATGTAAACAAAATAAAACAAATATTTTTTTCTCCTTAAAACTTTTCTAAAATTAAATGGAGCATAAATGATTACGTTCTCTCAGATTACCCGTTGATAAAGAAAGGAATGGGAAAATGACTAACCCTTTAGCTTCTTTTGGCCGCATGGTTCTTCGGTAGTCATTTTATCTTTGAAGTTTTCTGAATTTGGGTGCACGCACGTTTGGGAATTTGAGAGGCTGAACATATAATTATACAGTTGCTCAGCATAATGTGTTGTGAATATATATCAAATATGTGTTGAATAAGCGTGTTTGTGTTTATGATTGACAAAAGGGAGCGATGTGTGCTCAGCAATGATATTTTTGCCGTCTCACGTCTCGGGGACATCTTCGCTGACTTCCAAATCATTCCAAGTGATCTCCGACTCTTTTGCTTCTATTCAAATTTGAAATAGTAATAATGACGAGAGAAGATGAAAAGGTATGGAGGCTAGGTAGAGACGGTAGGTGAGTTTGAAGAAGTAAATGGAAGGATTGGTGCAGTTTTTCTTCTCTTTTGCTTCTTCCTTCTAATTCGCAACTGTTAGGGATGTCAATGAGTCCTATAAATGATCCACACCCACTAAACTTGTCTTAATTTTTCGTGGGTTTGAGTTTATAATCTTTTGATCCAATATATTTTTGATTAAATATAGGTTTATATATATATATATATATAAATAGATCTAGATTTGGATTTTTTTAGTCTCAAACTCAGACTTGATCCAAACCCACTTAGTATATGTGCATGTATATATAGACCAATATGAAGTTTGTCATATTTATCGTAACTGTGTAGGAGATCTTTACTCATTTTTTTAACTTTAATTTTGTATATTTATTTTATAAATATTATGTATAATATTTTATTTCAAAAGAATTAAAATACTATTTAAAAATTTAAAGCAATTATTTTCAAATATTTATCTTTTTATTTAAGGATAATTTTTTTAACAAAAAATACATATTAAGTTATATAAAATATAAAAGTATTTATATCTACATAAATTATTTTTTAAAAATTAAAAAGAATCAGACATATTTAGAACCCATTTACTCTCTAGACCCGGTGGCTCTAAATCTAGGTCTAAACTTTTGAGACCCAATAGATCTTAATTGGGCTTGGATTTGGATTTTGCTAGACCTGACCCAAATCATCCTTATAGTTGAGCCTGAGTATTGAGTGAGTGAGGTAGTGCATTTTTTTTTAATTAAGCGGGATTGGGTCTATACTCTGTACTATATATATAACGAAGCTCAAGTAGCATAATATATATGTATATTTATTATTACCCCAAAAAAAGGGCATGCTTTATAATATAACAAAATCTATGTAGTATAATATATATGTATTACAAAGTCTAAGTGGTATAATATAACGAAGTCTAAATTTATTAAAATAAAATAAATAACCATCATAATTTTTAGATTTTGGGACATATATAAATATATATATGTTAATTAACTATATTATAGCTATTAAACTCCCAATTCGGATCTTACACTTCTACAATCTAAAAGTCAATAAATAATCTGTGATCTTAAGTAAAATATTAAAGTAGTAGAATCGTGGTAGAATCTTATGATCACATATAGGATTGGTAGAATCTTACAATTCTAGTTACAATATTACGATCCTAGGTAGAATCTTATGATTCTATATGTTGTCTACAATTTGTTTTATCTATTTACCTTAACATTTTTTTTATCTTATTCTTACTATATTTCTTTCCTAACTCTAAACCTTAACCCTATAATTTTGTACATATTATATATCGACTAACAATCAATGAAAAGAATGCACAAGTGAGACAATAGCAAAATCAATTGTTGGAAAAAATATATATTCATGAAAACTTCAAACTCTAAATGTATAGGAAACAAAATATATGAAATTTATGAGATTTTTTTTCACTAATTTCTATTTAGTTTATATTTTTCCTTTTTATTTTCTTTTGTGGTATTATTACCTTTGTTGTATGCTTAGTCCATAAAAACATATTTTGTGTATGCGTATAATATATAATTGATGTTGCTACAATTTAATTTGTGATTAAATAAATATTTATATGAGATCATGACTTGTATTTGTATGTGTAGTCTAGCATGGATTATTGCATACATGTGTTTGGAGAATTTTAGAGCCAAAAGAAGACCAAGAGATAAAACACGGTGGCCCTGTGTTTGTGAACCAACCCATGTTTATGAATACACTTGGTTCTGTAGATTTTTAGCTGAAGTTGAGATTTCTAGATAAACACACAGGGCCCTTGTTTATTGACACAAGCCATGTTTTTTCCTTGTTTCTATCATTCTCTTGTGTCAGTTATATACTTCAATAAATATATGTGTATGAAACCTTAGCGGCATGTGATTCGCCAACAAACCTGTCCAAACCTTCTCCACTTGAATTCTCTTGTGGTTTTGAGAGAATTATGTACCGAGAAATATTGTAATGATTATTTTATTCTTCTTTTAATTACTGGTATTGTATGTAGTAAAGATTATCTTTGTTCCTCAATTGTTATTGTGTTTTGATTGTTCTCTCAATTCGATATTGTAATTTCCCAATTGCTTGTGTGGTTAGATTCTAGACATTCACATCTTTTGTGAATTTACCTCCTATAATTGGTATCATAGCTTCGGTATCTGATCAATCTATATTGGGATGGAATATATAAGGCTTAAAATTAAGAGATTTGATCATTCTATCAATTTTGTGTTATGGAAATTGAAAATAAAGGCGATCCTTTTTTAGAATGGATTTGAGAAGGTATTATCCAGAAAAGCGAAGAAGGCAGAAATGATGTATGATGAAGAGTTTGGAGATATTGATTTAAAGACTTTATCCACCATATAATTGTATTCATCAAATGAGGTTTTTTAAGAAGTGGCCAAAGATACAATTGTTGCCATCTTGTGGTTGAAGTTGGAATCCTTGTATATAATGAGATCTATAACAACTCATCTATTGTTGAAAAGCCAACTTCATGATTTGAAATTAGGTGAGGGTGAGTCCTTAGAAGATTATCTTGATGAATTTGATTCTGTAGTTATGAATTTGCATAATATAGATGTTAAATTAGATGATGAGCATCCGACCATTATGCTGTTGTGTTGTTTTCTTGCAGCTTATAAACATTTTCATGTGACTGTATTATATGGAAAGGATGAATTAATTCCTATAGATGTCAAGAATGCTTTGCTACAATTTTAATTGATTGAGAATCAATTAACTGGAAGATGTCCAGGTGACTCACATGGTGAGGGGCTTATAACAAGAGGTCTGGTGAAAAGAAGAAGTCCAAATCTAGGATGGGCAGGTTCAAGACTATGGTTTATTATGTTTTTCACTTGAAAGGCCATATTAGGAAATACTTTCCTAATAAGAAACCCACATATACTACTGATAGTATATTTGTTGAGTGTGATGCTGCTATAGTTGAGGGATATGGTGCTAGTGATTTTTTGACTGACATTAATGGACAGACTAGATTAGCTAATAAATGAATTTTTAATTCTAGGTATTCCTACCATGTATGTTCCAACAAAATGTGGTTCGATAAATATGATACTATTGAAGGTGGAGTTGTTGTATTACTAAATGGTACTTTATGTAGAGTTGTTGGGATTGGGATTATGAAGGTCAGAATACATGCTAGTGTGGTCAAAATACTGTCTGGTGTTCATCATGTTCCTGACATGACCAAGAGCTAGATTTCAATGTGTTCCTTAGATATCGAAGGTTATAGGTGTGTCATTGAAAATGACACATTAAAGGTTACTAAAGGGGTTATGGTAGTGATTGTTGGCAAGTTGGTTGGGATATTATATAAGCTTCGTGACACAATTATTAAAGGTGTATTTGGGTTGACATTGAGAGTGTGTGACTTAGATATTGCTAGTATTGGGCCGATGTGACTGAGACATGGGAGTGTCATAGGCATGACCGATCAGTCCTTGTTGAGTCGCCCGGTTACATCTAGATCTGTTACCTTATTTGAGTCTGAATTCTTTCTTGACAAGAAGGTGGAGCAAGATAATCTTTTAGGTGCTTCAGACATTAGTTTATGTTTTCTTAGATTAGGAGATCTTTCTTTTTGCAAATATAACCAAAATAAATCACTAGGAGAAAATACCTATTGAATGCGATGTTTGTTGGCTTATTTTTGGTACCTTGCATTGGCTCATTCTATGTTCCCCTTGATTTGTTGATGAAGCTTTTGGAATAATTCCACTCGTTCCTTAACCTCATAGCTTTTAAGTTCACTTTTCTTTGATGGTATCATATCAATTGGTATGTAAGGGTTCACTCCATACACAATCTCGAAAGGACTTGAAAGAGGACTTTTATCATAAGCAAACATCACATTATCTAACTTAATATCCCAACTTTTAGTACTTTTACTTACCAACCCTCTTAATAAAGTGCTAAGAGTATGGTTTGTAACTTCAGTTTATTCATAGGTTTGTGGATAATGTTAACAATTTGATGCCTAACATGTGCCATAATGTCTTCTAAAAGTAACTAAGAAACTTAACATCTCTATCTGAAACAATACTTTTAGGTATGCCATGTAGTTTTTCAATTTCTTCAGAATGTAAATCAGAAATATGTATAGCATCATTAGTTTTATTACATGCAATAAAATGATTCATTTTAGAAAATCTATCTACCACAACGATAATAGAGTCTTTATCTCTTTGTATTCTAGGAAAATCTAAGATAAAGTCCATTCTAACTCCTTTCTATGGTTGAGTAGGCACAGATAATTGTGTATATAAACCTTTGTAAAATAAACGTTTATGCTTTTTACAAAAAACACATCAGTTTACTATGATTTGTATATCCTTTATCATACGTGGCCAATAGAAATATTCTTACAATATCTCTAAGTACCAAAATGACATGCTATAACTTCTTTATATACCTCTTTTATAAGTAAATCCTTTATATTTGACCTTAGTACACAAAGTTTATTAAGTTTAAATAAGAATTCATCTTATATTATATAATTATCATGGTTTTCATTTTCTTTACATGCCCAATATTCCTCATGAAAATATTCACCATTAGGATAAATTTCTTTTAGCATTTCAAAACCTAAACATTTAGCATCCAAATTACAAGTAGTGTAGATCTTCTATAGAGAACATTGGCTGCTATATTTTCTTTTTAATCCAAATTTTTGATAGAAAACACAAGGATTTATAAGAAATTTACTCACTTTACATGTTTACGACTTATTTTCTTTTAACCATGTAAATATTTCAAGCTTTCATTATTAGAATGTAATACAAAGGGTTTGGATCTCAAATAATGATTCCATGTCTCTAAACTATGTTAGATGGAAACAAACTCCTTATCATATGTAGAATACCTCAATTTATCATCATTTAACTTTTCACTAAAATATGTAGTAGGGTTTTTTTCTTCTGAAATAACTCCTCCTACACCTACCTCATTGGCATCACAAGTTACCTCAAAGATTAGGTTACAATTAGGAATAGAGAGCATTACACAATTTATTCTTGAGAGTATCAAAACCTTTAGTGACTACATTTCTTGAAATAAATTCCTTTTTTTTTTATGAGTTGAGTAATAGGTGTAGATATAGTAGAAAAATCATTAATCAATATCCTATAGAAACCAGCTAACCCATGAAACCTTTTACTTGATTTATATACTTAGGAATAGGTCACTCTTGAATAACTTGTATCTTTATAGGAACAACTTTAATACCCTCGCCACTAATAATATAATCAAGAAAAACTATACTTGGAAGCATAAATTCACATTTTTCTAATTTTTTGTATAGTTTAGGTTTCCTTAGTTTATCAAATAGTTTACTTAAATGTACAAGATGATCATGTTTATTTTTACCATATACAAGTATGTCATCCAAATAAGCTATAATAAAGTTACCTAAGAAAGGACAAAGAATTTCATTCATTAGTCTTATGAAAGAACTAGGTGTATTACATAATTAAAAAGGCATAACAACCCATTCATAGAGACTATATTTTATTTTAAAGGTATTTTTCCATTCATCTCCTTACTTAATCCTCATTTGATGATAACCACTTCCTAAGTCTATTTTGAATAACACACGTGCACTGCAAAGTTTATCAAGCATGTTATCAAGTCTAGGCATAGGAAAATGATACTTGATCGTTATATTATTTATGGCTCTAGAATCTATGCACATATGCTAGGTACCATCATTTTTAGAAACTAATAAGGTAGGTACACAACAATGACTCATTATTTCTTTCAGATAAACTTTATTTAACAATTTTTAAATTTGTATTCATAATCCCTTGGCTTCCTCTAGATTACATCTATAGGTAGATTGATTAGGTAAAGGCATTCTAGGAATTAAATCTATAGCATGCTCTATACCTCTAACAGGTTGTAGCCTAGGAGATAGGTCATCTGGAAACACATCATTACAATCATCAAGTAAACTAATAAGGTTTTAATTGTTAGAATTTTCCCCCAAACTGAGATTCTTTCCCTACTAAGGCATAACAAACACCCTCCTCCTTAATGTAATTAATCATTTCCTATTCATGTAAGAATAAGCTCTTTTTAGTCTTAGGTGGGATTATATAATCACATTGAGATGGTTTTAACTTATATTTCTCTTTGTCTTTGAGCACAATATATTTATTAACCACACCATCATGAGTTACATTTCTATCATATTGCCTTAGTCTTCCTAGTAAAATATCGCAAGCATCCATAGGCAAAATATCACATAATACCTCATCATGGTAATCACTAATACGAAAAGTAATTAGGCTTTGTTTAGTTACATTAGCTCCTTTTTTCTTATTATGCCATTGTAATTAATATGGTTTATGATGTAGTCACTATCCCTAGTTGTTTGACTATTTTTTCACTAGCAATATTAGTACATGAACCACTAACTATTCTGATCCTACACACCTTATCTCCAATTCTACACTTAGTTTTAAAAAACGTATCCCTTTGTTTAGATTTATCATTAGGTTGCATTTGTAGTTCCCTTTGAAGTATAAAACAAGGATTACCATCCTCTTTATCATCAACTCATGGTTCCATGTTCTCAATTTCACTTAAGGTCAAAACCCTTGCATTAAGACATTCTCTAGCAAAATGACTATATACTTTACGTTTGAAACATTACTTATTGGAAATCTCATATACTTTATTTTTACCCTTTTCATCTCAGCTAGGGTTAGTCTTTTTATCATTAGTCGAGTAGATATGTGTCCTAAGTTTTTATGTAGATGCATTCGAATAAGTTTTGGTAGATGTAGAAGTTGAAGCACTAGTATTATTATAGGCTTTGGTGGACTTATTTTGTATTTCACATTTTAAGGCCAATTTAGTTAAATCATCAAGAGAATTAGAGACAAAAATTTTAATTTTTATCTCTAATCAAGTTATTAAGGCCACCTAAGTATCTAACACACTTTTGTTCCTTTCTTTTTTACATGTCATATAAGAGTGCTAGTTTTTAAAATTCCCTAATGTTTTACTCTCACTAATAAGTCCTAGCCTAATAGTAGTCAATTTGATACATCTTGTTCTTATACTCCTTAGGTACACATTTTTTTTTCCAGATGTTTCTATAATTTTTCCCAAGACATGATTTTATTTATGTCTTGCCTTTCATGATTTCACTTAAGATTATTATACCAAACCATAACAAAATTTTTGAATTTAAGAGTTTCTAATTTATAATTACGTTCATCATCATACTCTCTAAACTCAAATATTGCTTCAATTTCATTCAACCATTCAAAAAATAATTTAACAACTAATTCGCCATAGAAATTAGGGAGATTGAGCTTTATAACTTTATCTTCAACATGGTTATACCTCGGTGGTTGATTTGTATTGTCTCTTTAGTTATGGCTAAAGTCATTGGATCCATTCTCATGTGCTCTTTCTATATATACCATTAAATTATTGATGTGGCCACCTCGAGCTTGGCCTTCCTTTCTCACCATACCTTCTACTCTATTGTTTGTAACCTTTATGGTATTGTCCATGTGTCGAAGAGTTTTTTGGTTGCCTACCCTTGATTCTAGCCTTTGGATTAAGCTTAGAATGGAAGGAAGTTGCTACAACTGTGCATTGATGGCATTCATACTTATTGCAAGTTTTGGAAGAGTATCAAACATGGTCTTCATAGACACCTTTTCACCCATGATCGTTGCTCTTGTTGGAAGATGATTTGACACTCCTTGGTTGCTACTAGAAGTAGATTCTTAATAGCTTCTTGGTGATGTTGCAAGGATCTTGAAAAATTATAAGACTTGAGAAGGAGGTGTTGACAGAAGGTAAGTGATAGAATATGCTATCAAAAACTCTAGATACACGGTTGAGGTACCCTTGGTGGAAGAGAGAGTAATTCTTGCTTGAAGGAAAAGCACAAAGCAATGATGGGAAGAATGATTTTGTTTGAAGAAAGTTTCTTCTCTAAGTGTGATTAAATTCTAAGGAAGATAAGAGTAATAAAATATTAAAATGATACTCAAACAAAGCTAGACAAATGAATGAGTTTCTTGCTTAAATCAAGTCAATCAAGACTCAAGTATTGATGTTCGAACTTGCAAGGTCTTGTTCAAACCAAAGATGAAAAAATAAAGTGATCATCGAGGGAGAAGAAGATGGATACTCATGGGAAGAGATCAAAATTTACTTGAAAGGATTGAAGATGCAAAGAAAAATTGAAGATAGGCCAGTAGAAGTTGAAGAATAATGGTTGGTAAGATAAAAATAAGGAAGAAAGAATCAAAGACTTACATTCAGTATTTGAATGTTGGTTGAAGGATAATCAATTTTCAAACTCAACTTTTATGATTTGAAGAGAAGGATGAAGATGTATAAGAGTTTGGTTGAAGATGTGCTATATGGATCAATCAAACTCAACTCTTGAAGTTGAAGATCACTGTGCATGTATGGGAAATGCTGGAAGAGAAAACCTATGTGTGGAAGTAGAAGGAATAGATGGAAAACAAATTTGGTGGAAAGCCAATTGAGGCTTTGATACCAAAATGGCTAGAGTCTTCTTGGGTTATTGAAGATTTTAATGATAGTGGAAGGTGTAGGACCAACAACTACTATGGATGGAGGAAATATGATATGCAAGCAAGAATTGATAAAGAATTCAACCTTTGAATGTCACCCTATCTAAGATTATTCCAAGTATTTTTAGGTAGGATTATTTAATCATAATAGAGAGGAAAAACCTAGTGTAATACTTGCATTAGATTTCAAATGATTCAACCCTATATTACAATTGTGTTGCCACTATGCTTATATAAGAAGTTGTACTTTGATAACTAGAACATTAATTTAGCCACATGATACACACACATCTAACTAGCACATAAACTAGTATTAATAATGTAATTATACCCTATCAAATATATATGAATCAAAAAATCTTATTACAAATAAAGAAAGCTAATTAGTACTTGAAAACAACTAATAAGAACCCTAATAAAAATAATGATGTTGACTTGAATGTTAACTAGGTCTCTTAACTTATGGAGTTCACTTTAATGTATAATAGCTCCCCTTGTAATAGTTTATGACACATGAAATATTAAGTACATTGACTTCTTAAATGGATTGATCTTCTTCCTGCAAATATGTTACATACCTACAAGAATGAATTAAAGTAAATTCATTAAGGTTAATCACATTATTAATATCATTATCAAAGACATATAATATGATCAATTCCATAATCAAGTAATCTTTATTATCTTGAGGATCTATGGATGCTTTTACAACACACTGGTATTGTATGTTGTAAAGATCATCGTTGCTTCCCTAGTTGTTATTATTCTCTCAATTAGATCTTGTAATTTTTTGATTGCTTGTGAGGTTTGATCCTAGGCATTTGCATTTGTCGTGAAATTTTTTTCCTGTAATTTAAGAATGATATCTTTAGTATTTTTAAATTTCAATTATAGGATTTTGTTACATCCAAGTATATCTACGTTATAGTTTTGTGATAGTTATTGGATCTTACTATAATACTCCCATATATCACTACCAAACAATTTCATTTAAAAAATAGTGTGGAAGCAGAAAATATTAAGCATAATTAGGAAAAATGGAGTGCTATTTCCATACCTAATACAGGATAGACGTTAGTCACCTGTCCTATATTATATATAAGTCTGAAAGCCAAACCGGCCAAATAAATGTAGAGTGCGTAAGGAAAAGTTACATAAATATTTAAGATAAATATTTAAAATATAGGACCTTGATGGCTCCCAACATAGTAAAATATAGGGAGAGTTCTTAACTAAGAATATAAGGCTATTATAGTAGAAGACAAGATAAGGTGTGACCCCAAAACCATGGTCTATCACAAATCGCATGGAAACCTCCAATTGTCCACACTCTCAAGCCCCGAATGTAGGATGAGGTAGGCCCGCTAATAGTTATCCCTAAAAACCTACACATGACTCTCTGCTCATGGAAATGAGCATGCGACCAAGAAAATGGGCATATTAGTACGCTATGTACTGAGTAGGCAAGTTATCTCCTCAACGAAGTTCACAAGTGTACAAGGTTATATCACCTTATGGAAATCATACTTAACAGGTGTCATACCAATGCCATATAATTAAGTGTACCTACTCTATCATGATCAAATAATGTATCAAAATTCATTATCACGCATAACTCAGGCAACTTCAAATGTATCATGCTCATTTTCATAGTTAATCACACACATGTACTAAGTAGGTTTTCTAAATGAACTCTAGGGTTTATTTTTCTAACCTGCTCAATTAGTTAGGTTATTCATTTTTAGTCTTTACTTATATTTTTCAATCCTTTTCTTTATCTTCTAATTCTACCACATCTTTATTTTATTCTCATTCCAGTTACTTATTCTATTTCTTATTTATATACTTATACAGGTTATCACCCAATTATTCATTCCAATCATTGCCAAAGTATTCTTTCTAAATTTCATCATTACTATCATCACCTACACATTCATTCTAATCATTATATCATTATTCATCATTAAGCGATGGACTGTGCACCACCCTATGGTATCACATGCCATGAAAACTTATCCAAGTCAAGGGAAATAAGTCTAAGCCGAAGCTAACCACAATGGACATAAGTCTAAGCTGAAGCCAACCACAATGGACATAAGTCCAGGTTGAAGCCAATAACTACAATGGATATGAGTCCAGGCCGAAGCCAACCACCTAGGTGACGAAAACCTTTAGTATTAATGCCCCCTAATACATCATCAGTGTCTAGAGTAGGTAAAGCACCAAGATCTACTAGGATCCTGTCTGAAAGCAAAGCCTGAAGGGAACTTATAAATGCTTGAATGCAAACTAACCACCAATAGCTAATTGATGATTAGGTAACCTATACCCATACATAACTTGATTTTTCTTTTGCTTTATGTAATTAGTATATTTTTATGAGGTTATATGATCATACAAAGCCCACACAAAGAGTAAGTAAGACATTCACATATTTCTTCCATGTTAATATTTTCCATGCACAACCATGTGTGGGGTTTCCATTTATGCTTTTTCAATATTAATCATGCCCATTATAGTATTCCATTCATGACGCATTTTCTGTTTCATCACCCTCTTTCTCAAAAAACCATCACATTTCATATGTGGTTCACCTATTAAGACTTTACAACACCCATTGAGTATGTAATGAAACATGGCCCATTTAATCCATTCATTAAGTGATTGATTATCCAAGGTAATATGGGTTTTTTATCCCTTAAATAGTTATATAAAAATCCTATGCATAGTCCTAAAACATATCCAAACTAAGAAGGATAAAATCACATAAACCAGTTGAACTAGTTAATTAGTCTAGCCTAATCAATTGATTGGTTGCACCCACCAATCGATCAGTTTAGGCTGACCAGTAGATTGGTTTGGTTCACCTAGACCAGACTTTTTGCAAACTGATCAATCAGTTTAGGTAAAAAAAGTCGACTGTTCATAGACTAATTGATTGGTTTTACCCAACCAGTTAATGGGTTTAAGTATAGAGTAAGACTAGGGTCTCTGCAAGCCTACCAGTCTATGGGTTGGGTTAGCCAGTCAATTGTTCTAGGAACCAGTCGATCAATTTGACCTATTTGTTCACTCAGTTTTCCCTCCAACAACACCAAGTAGTCATTTTCATGTATATTATGCTTTAAATTCTTTATCATACCACATTAGATCATGAACTAACATCACATAACACATTTATAGCTTATGATAGTTGCATATTTCATCACTAATCATCACCACTTAATCTTTCCTTAAGATTCATGATTTTCGCTCAAATTTGCACAATCTAACCATTAAATACAATTCTATAAAGTTATATGTTCATACCAACATGCAATGTCAAACTTAAGGAGTTATAGAATACGTTAATTTATTCATAACCCATTTTCAGAAATAAGAAGGACTTACTTGATGTAGGTAAAACTTTTTCCAAATAAGAAAATTCAACTTGTGAAATCCTCAACTTTCAAAACCTTAAAAACAAAAAGTTTAACTAAAAAATTTGTGAATAACTTTTACAAATCCAAACTTGAAATAGAAAGAGAAAAATAAACATACCACACTCAAAGGAAAACAAAGAATAATTCTACTAAACCACTCAATCTTTTCTTAAATCTAACTCTTTCTTGCTTAATAATTAAAACAAGAGAAAGGTAGAGAATAGATCAAATGAGCAAAAAGGATTTAAATGTAGAGCTCGAGTTGAAGAGGGAGAAGGTGATTGCTAGAGAGTTAGAGTATTTTGGTAGCTAAAAGAAAGATGAATAAAAGGGGTGATTAGGGCTGTTTATATCCAACAAGTTGATACAAATCGCATGTGTGGTCAACATAGATTAAAAACCCTAATTCTTACTGTTTGAATTCAAGTTAAATGAATAAATTTGGTCCAATATTTTCCGACCTATCCTCCTTATCTCTAATGGTGATTTTGGGAGAAGTACAGCTCGATTAGTCCAGAAATGCAAAACATAAGAGGGAAATGGAAGGCTGGTATGGAAACAATCTCCTAGTTAGGTAGAATTGAGTCCAAAATTGAAGAAATGATTCCTAAAATGTGTAGAGGAGAGATATGGAAGACACCAAAGTTGAGGTCATCTTCCTCCTCAATTATCCTAATCAAATCCTTAGATTGATATGGACATAGTATTTTTGAGCCAAATGCATCATGAAAAAGGTTATGAATTTTTTAGAAAAAAATTAGACTAGGATATTAAGGTTCCATTTTAGTATAAAAATTTTTTCTGAGAAATTGAGGTTTAAAATTATACTTAGGTCAATAAACCAATCGATCGATTTAGCCTACTAATCGACTGTTATATAAACCAATCGATCAATTCCTCAACCAGTCAATAAATTTGGTAGATTAAAACTATTTTGTTAAAATGATGAACCAGTCAATTAGTTCATGGAATATATCGATCAGTTCACCTAGAAAACTTGCTTAATTGAGTTTTTCCATCTCATTTCAAATCCAAATTTACCTCAAATCTAATCATATTTTTAAATCAAAATCACAAACAAAAAATTGGCATAATTTCTCATTCATCACTTTATAAAGAGATGGGGGTATTACACTTACGATTGTATAATCTGATTCTTCGATTCTATTTTGATGACCTTTATCGATTATAGATAGAATCTCAATTCTCTCTCTCTCTCTCTTTCTCTCTCTCTCTCTCTCTCTCTCTCTCTCTCTCTCTATATATATATATATATATATATATATATATATATATATACCATAATAATATAACCATCAATTACTTTGTATTTTTTAAAATAAAATAAGTGTTTTGTAGGTTAAGTAATATTTTCCAAAGGATAACACTTAAGAGCTTTAGGTATCTAAACTCGTTAATATAAACGAATACCTTTGGTATTTGGTTCATTTATAACATCATTTAGTTAAAGAACCCATTCTAATAGGATAAGCACATATATAAATAATATATTATGGAAATTGAATATAAGGCATGATAAAGGATGTGTTTGGGATAAGGGTAAAAGGGGTTTAGAAATTTTAGGGATTTCCACCCTATGGTCTATGTTTGGAGTTCAAGTGTTCTATTACTGGGATAATTAAGTTTTATCCTACAAGGGAAACTTATTACCCACATAACCACTTGGGTAATTAAGTTTGGTGAAAAAAATGGCTCTCCCAAATCCCTCTCCCTGACTTGCTCACCTCACCTTCAACCTCCACTCTCGTCGCCTCTGGCCATCTACCATTATTGCAGCTTCTAATAATCAACTCTTTCTTCCTTTTGCCACTAAAGTCCTTTTTCCTTCATCAATGAGAACTTATCTAAACTGATCATTTTCTCACATCATATACATTATTTATCTAGATATATACACCAAGTGAGGTTTCACTCTCTACCCTTACTCTCATTTTAATTCAAACTCTAATTCATTGTCATACATAAATGTATTTTGATTTATTTTCAGATTTTAATTTTCATACTTCTTTTTGCTCAATGAAATCTTCAATCTAAAAATACTCTTACTCCTTTATTGAAATTAGTCTATTTTGGTACAAATATTTCTTGGAGCTTGTGTTAGTATGCAAATTATTCATGATGTGGCATTTATCAGTTGTATATGGGGTTAAATAAGGGTTCTATAATAAGATTCAATAGCTAGATTTCAACTTATAACTTTTTATTGTTAATTTTATTATAAATTTGTGCTAAAATAGTAGTTTTATTTATTATGATATGAACAAGCATGTTCAAATTTATTTGTGCACCCAATTTGCTGTAATTAGCTTTGAAAATTCATAGTCACAAGTTACATGTTTATCTTGTCATTTTCTTTTATGTAGAAAATTCTAGTTGATGGTATAACACTTATTAATTAGATATTGATCCCAATACCTAACTTGAATATCTTTTTTCATCTCTAAAATCTAATTTGTGGATGGGTAGTGATATGAAATATTTTATTTTATTTTATTTAAAAAAAACATCATGCTATTGTTATTATCTTTGAGAAAAGTATAAACTATAATGCAAAACATATCCATTTTGATAAAAGAACAAATGATCATAACCTGTTCTCCATTCATGACCTATTACATGATATTTGGTTGATGATGATGACCATGGGTGCCATTTCTAGAGTTTGTTGTGCGTAATGCAATATTTTCTTAACTTTGTGGTGAATATGAAATGGGTTTTCAAATTGATTTCTATAATGTATTTTAGATTATGATGTTGGCATGTTTCCCATGTCTTCCTTATCTATGTATATATTCATTAATTAAACAAGTGAGGAATGAGACATTAGGAGATAGAATTACTACCCTTCACCAACTAGTTTCCGCTTTTGGAGAGGTAAGTAAAATATTATGCGTAATTAATGTTGAAGTGATAATACAGATGGCTTGAAATTATTCCATTTGTTTACTATCTTAATTTTTGATGGCTTGCCATCAATTTTGATGAATATATAGAAAACATTTACTTATATGCGAGAATAAAATTTTGATCATTGCCTTTATTTTTATCATTTTAAAGGAATATAACAATAAGATAACTTCATTCAGGATCAAACACTCAAGAATTAGCTTTAATAATGATGGAACCAATTATTCTTCATTTGGAAAGTATATTCCACAAATTTAAAGATAATCAGATGGTTACGTTGCTAGAAGCGTACCAAATAAGCAGCTAAGTGTTTACGTGCATGTACATGGAATGCATGGCATGCATGGAATGATGACCCCATGAATGAGGAGTATATTTGCAGACTTGTCAAGCATTATTATTAATTTAGCTAATTAATTAATTAAGTAGTAGATTTGGATAGTAGATAAAGCATAAAGTTAGCATAAAGTAGCATTATATCTTTTAGCTTGGAATCTTTTGAATGATGACTTTTAGCTAAGTGGTAGAATGGATATAAATAGCCATGAAGGTTATGATTATGGACAATGAAGTTGAAGATAAATATTGAAGTTGAATGCTAAGTTGAATTTTGTGTGAGTTTAATTCAGGTTAATTGAATCTGTATGAACGATTTAGCTTAAATGTTTTAATCTCTTTGTTTGTGTGAATTAGAGATTAATTCATATATTTTCTACTATCCATAATCCATATTTTACAACCTTACTTATTATCCATACACCAACCTAATTCAAATATAATTGCATCCATAATTTTTTTTCCACATTAGAAAACCTAAACTACCATTCAAAAACCTAACCCTTCCATACAAACCAAACATAATCTTAACCTTCTATTCAAACTAAACCCTAACCCTAAACCACGACATCATCCTCCATCCAAACCCTAACATTCGAAGCTCATCATCATCTTTAAATCATTATCGAACATATATCATAATTAGTTCAGACCATTCAAACCATCATCATTATCTCACCAACATCACCAAATCACCATCACTTTGTTTGAATCAAATTATTCCTTATTACCATCTATCTATCATCATCGTGGCTTATTCTAATTATTATCAACACATCAAGCCATATATTCATCAATTTGAGAATCCCATCCTCCCACACACATCATAACTCTAGGATTAAATTGTAGCATGATTAGTTAGCTTTTCTTGGTGATTAAAGGCATGATTTATTTCCTAAGTAGCCTATTTAAAGTACGAAAGTCTAAGTTCCATAGTAGCCAATAAGATCTTGAACAATGGAACCCCTTTATACATTATTTATTATGAAAAGGTGATAATAAAAGAGGTGAAGGACACAGAGGAAGCATTTACTTATTGAGAATGTAGTCGTTCCCTTTTTATTTTGTTGATTTTATTTCTAGCATGTGTATGAATCTATGCTCACCTGATTCCATTAATTGAACACTATAATAATATTGGGGAGGTCAGCATGTGGGCAAAGTTCTTGTTAAAAGTTAAAAGAATAATAAGTTTACTGTGTTGCCAGCACAATCATATTTGGACCTTTTCATTGTTCCCCTTACCTTGATTCAACCATTTATGTATAGTAAGATAACTTAATTGTGCTTCTAGTGCACATTATGATGCGGTATTTCTAGCATATTAAAATTTTTTAGCTATCTATTTGTTGCGTAGATTTTTCTCTTTTCTTTCATCTATTTGTTTCTATTAGATTTTATCTTTGGCATGTTGTATATCAAGTAAGATAAAATAATCATAGGATTAATTTTATACTAGAGCCTAAATCTTATATTCTTAGTGCTAATTGTTTGTCTAGTATTCCAAACACTCCCTTTTAATAAGTTCTTCAAAATTTTTTATTGCATTGCTTCTATTTGGTTCATGCTTAATTAACTAAGGCATTTCTTCTACATTTTCCAACAACATAAGATGATCATGCATGGTTAGATTCATAGGATCATTTATTTTGATCTTTTTAAATTTGTGAATTAGATGTTATGTCTTTGAACCCTTGTATATTGTAATTGATGTAGAGTCACAAGGATGCACTAGGGTTACACATGAATTCATTTTCTCCATCTAATGGTCTTGATTAATATTCATAAAATATAGGGTTGTTGGTGCTAGTGTTAGTATTTCTGTTGATAAACTATATATTGATACATCATATGACTCTATCCTAGAAGCTATCAAACAACACATCCAAATAGAAAATGAAGATGACAAAGAGGTTGAAGGTGTACTAACTCATGCGTCCAAACACAAAGTGTCATAAGAGAAGCTATGAAACAAATACCTACTGAGTGAACAAAACAATTTAAGGAGTTGGTTAATATGTTGGGTATAAGTAAGGTTTAAGAAATGGGTTGTTTGAACAATTGTTAGTGGTACCTAGCATATCCGGAATGACTCACGAAAATGTAGTTAATTTTGGCGACTTTAATGATGAAGATATAAAGTATAATTATCTCATGATGTTGTTAGATGAATTTTAGATTGCGAAAATTTTTATAGATTAATTTTAATTTTTTTATTATGTGTAAAATGACTACTTTATTATCTTATTATGATAATTATTGTCAATAATTATGAGATATCTAATATTTAAATTTTATTTTTAATATTTTGTGTTTTGGATATTATTGTGATACTTAATTGTGTGAGTATAATTTTCATCATTCTCTTTGATAGTTTTTTTTAGTTATTATGATATGTTAATCTAATTTATAGTAAGAAATATATTAAAGATATTTAAAATTCTAACATTAATGTATGTAATAAATAATAAATAATTGTTTATATCTAATAAAAGTTAAATAAATGTGTTAATGATTCTTTTTTGTGATTAAAAGGAATTAATTATATTAAATATATATTATTATACATAATTACAAATGAAAAAAAATAAAAATATGACTAAAATAACTAATATGATATTAAAGTATTACCTCAGTAACTTTTTCATCTTGTAACAAATATTCATAAAAGATACCCTATTATATTTTACCTTTACATATTAAACAAGAAAGGTGAAATTTTTTTTCTCCATTAATCCATTCTCCCCTAATTATTCGCCCCATATCCATTCATCCCCTATCTATTCTCCTCATACCGAGCATAGCTAAAATAGTATAAATATCCCCCGTATACAAAGCAAGTAATTATCTAAAAGAGCTTACAAAGTAAAGTCAACCTAATTATATGCATAGGTCTAGCCTTAAATATTTTGAGATCCTGGAAGAAAATATTTCAAGAAAAATTCTAAGCTATTGTAAATAAAATGTTAAAAAAATTAGGTATTGGGGATGCTATATAAAATAAATATGCATTATTTTTAATTTTTATAACTAGAAAATTATATAGGCATTGAAAATAATAAAAGAAAACATAAAAGTTAGCCAAACACTTAAATAAGGGTTGACTTAATCACCTAACGAATGGTTGGAGATGGAAAAAAATATTATTTGGAGTAACCTAAAAAAACTAAAGACCATTAAAGTTGAGAGAGAAGAAGGGTGGAGGGCTTTAATACTATTATTAAGTGGAGTATCATACAATACAAATTATTAGCCTCTACTTAGAAACTAAATTAAAGGAACAAGGATTGAATATGTTAAGAAATTAAAATAAGAGAAGTTAGAGGAGTGTAGCCCCAAAACATCCCCGTGCCATTTTCCATCATGAATTTTTTTGGTTCCAGAATCGGTACTAGAAACATTAGATCAATTTTTTAAAATTTTATTAATGGTTTACATCAACTAAGGTAGGTAATAATTTTAGAAAGTTTTTTTTTTTAGTTTTCTATTTTAATTTAAATATATTGAATCTATTTTTTTTATTTTATAAATCTATATAATGTATGTGTGTCTATATATATTTATCATTTATTTCCATCTACGTTTTCTAACCTTTTAAGAAATAACATTTATGTAATTTTTTGGCCCCCTGTACAACACATAGTTAGAGACCTCTAAAGCTTGAAAACTAAGTATTAGAAAATTATGGAATAGAGATTTGAATCTATAAGGGTTAACCCATACAAACAAGTAGAACTATAAAAGAACATAGCTATCATTTAGATAAACAAATTTACCCGGTAGAAAATAAAATTTTCCTAAACTACCCCTACCCCTCGCTCATTACATATTATTTATTTCTCTATCTCTTCTCTATCTCATCCCTCAAACTCTCTCTCTACCTCACTCCCTCTTTCTCAACCGATCTAAGGTAAGTTTTTTAATTTCTTTTATGTTACAAATCATTTGATCTATACATTAAAAATTTATTTTTTATATATGGTGGAAGTAACAACAATTTTTGCACGTGGGAAGGGCTTGGAATGGAATTTTTTTTTAGTTAGGGATGGGGGGAAACTAGCAGGTGATGGGCAGGGGACAACGACAAAAACTGCCGTTGGGGTGTAGGGGCAACGGCAAGAAACACCATTGGTGGTGGGGGAGCAATGACAAAAATCACTTGTGGGTGGTGGTGGGGAGCATCGAAAATCGCCAGTGGGTGGTAGCAAGGCTTAGGGTTTGGGGTGTATATTAATTATATTAGTATTAATGAGTAATATTAAGTATTAATTGACAATTGTTATTATGATTTATGATTTTTTAATCAGGTTATTAATTAAGTCTCATTAATTAGAGAAAAACTTAATAAAATATTATCCTAGGTTTGTGATTATTATGTTTACTTATTGTGTTTTGTTAAATATGTGTGTAATAATTATATTAGTATTTATTTATATTAACTATTTATTAATAATTTTTATTATGTGTGCATGATTTATGGTTTATTAATTAGAAATTATGGTTCGTGATATAGAATATGATTTTGGTTGGATAGATTGTTTTTTTTTATTCTATCTCATTAATTAGTGAAAAACCTAATAAATTTTTTTTCTTGGTTTTGTGATTATTGTGTTTATTAACTATTATGTTTTGTTTAATATGTGTATAATGATTATGTTATTAATAATTAGTAATAATTATTTATTGATAATTTTTATTATGTGTGTATGATTTATGGTTTATTAATTTGTAATTATGGTTAGTGATATGGAATATAGTTTTGGTTGGACAAATTGGGTTTTAAAAAAAATATTATCTCATTAATTAGTATAAAATCTAATAAAATTTTGTCTTAGGTTTGTGATTATTATGTTTATTAATTATTGTGTTTTGTTAAATATGTGTGTGATTATTGTGTATAGTTAGTGAAAAATCTAATAAAATATAATATGACTTTTGTGGAGTAGATGGGTTTGTTAATTGTGCATTAATTAGGTAATGGAATTAGTGTATATTAATTATGTTTGAAAAAATTATATTTGTTATCATGTCTATTAATTACAGTTTTGTCAATTTTCTTTGTAGTTGAATGAAAATTTAATTATGATTAACTTGGTTAAATTTATTCATTATGTTTTTAGATCTGTTAACTTTATTAATTATGTTTTGTTATTGTAATTAAATATGAGTTTGTCAAAATATGTCTAATTCTTGGGTTTCCAGTTGTTGTTTGGAGGGGTAGTTATGTTTATTAATATTTGTTTGTTAATTGCATTTTTAATTAGTGTTAATTAGTGTTAATTTGGTTAAATTTGTTATTTGTATTTCTAGATCTATTAAACTCTATTAGTTGTGTTATTGTATTATTTATATATGATTTGATATTTATTAGATTTGTTTTTTCATTAAATATGTTAAATTTTGTTATGTAGCGCTGGTTATTGGTGAATTCTTTTTTAATTATATTGATTGGATAATAGATTTATTTTGTTATTGAAATTAAGATGAATCATAGATAAGATAAAGTAGTAGTTAGAACCAAAGGTCGCCCAATGAAAACATCTTCACGACGTAACAAAACGTGTACGGAACAACCTGCTATGATGTTTCGTCTAAAAAGTTTGGGAAAAAAGTCTTCCCAAAGGATGGATTAAATGTAAAAAAAAAAAAGAGTAACCAACATAAACTAGAAGTATTAGAACAACAAGAATATGTAAAAGCTTAGGAGCAAAAAAGGTCTAGTCATGTAGCTTTTATGATTCCAACATTTGCTGACTATATAGAGGGTCCATTATTTGTGGTCAATGCTAGAATTTGAGTGTATAGAGGTTTAGGTTTTGGAGATTTAGGGTATAGAGGTTTGGGGGGATGTCTTTTAGAGTTTGGAGGTTTAGGGTACAAAGGTTTAGGTTATAGAGGTTTGGGGTTTGAAGGTTTAAGATGTGAAGGTTTAAGGTATGTATATTCGGGGGATGGGGGTTCAGGGTTTGGAGTTTAGGATATGACGGTTTTGAGGGTAGAGGTTTGGGTTATAAAGGTTCACGAGTCATAGGTATTGAGGAAGGAGGATTTCCATTATCCATAAAATATATAGATTTTCTCACTTTGGTGACACAGCCTGATATAGGAGTACCATCATCCTCAGCTCATCCACTTGCTATTTGTGGCTCTAGATAATCATTAGATTTGGCATCATTATTACTCTGTATTACTGAGAAACTATAGACATTGACATATATTCATGATGATGATGTTGATGGCAATGATTATGATGACAATAATTATAAACATGATGATGGTGATGAAGGTGATAGGGATGCTGGTGAAGCTAGTGATGATGAATGTGGTATACAGTTGAAGGATGAATGGTATTTGCAGGGGCTATGTCCTAGAGGTCCAATCATTCATGATTTGATCCCAAGCTTTTGTAGTCATGCCACTTTAGATTTATGGTTAGGAAAGGTATGTTTATCATATGCATTATTAAATATTTAGCATTTTATTTGTATAGAAATCATATATAGTCATCACATATGTTGATTTTCTTTTAGGATCGCGGTTGTCCTAGGATCTACATTTAATAGGAGGTTCTATAAACTCTTCTTGAAAGCACAAATGAAAGGATGTTTTCTCTGATACGCCAAACAGGATTGTCACACCTTCTAGCTTGCACATTTTAGCATGTGAATATACCACTAATTTCAGCGTTTATTGAGAGATGACAACCAAACACCAATAGATTTAATATGCCATAGGGTGAAATGACAATCACCCTTTTAGAAATACATCACATATTAGGGATACGAGTTGATAGTAATTCATTATATTTGGAGATGATTGCTGACACGCGTAGTCAATTGATTGGTGCAATGGGTGCCTTGTTTGAGATGGAGGAAATGCAAGTGAATGAAATCACTCAAAAGGGTGTGCTTCTATTTAATTGGTTATAAGAAGTGTGTGAATTATATTGGTTAGGGAATGAGGAAAAAGTGATCAAGTATTTATTATGGTTGATCAGCCTATCATTGTTTGTTAATAAGTTGGTTGACAATGTAAATCTATACTTTATTTTTTTTTCAAGATCTAAGCCGGGTTGAAGGTTATGCATGGGGAGCAGCCACACTTGTTTTTCTTTATCAACAACTTGGGATGGCTTCCAGAGCTGAGGCGGCTTAAATATCAAGATGTGTCATCAATTACAAGTAATTTTGCAATTACCATATATATATATACTACATACTTGAATACATTTAATGGTAATTAACACAATCAAATATTATAGTAGACTTGGATTTATGAACACTTTTCGGGGTTTGGAGTGGAACGATCGAGTTATGATCTAGACCAACCTTGTTGTATTAGGTGGTTTTGTGGACATAAATTTAATACTAAATTGGAGAGGCTCAAGTACTTTTTAGCAAAGATTAATCTCATACGTGCATTGAAGGTACGCTACTTGGATTCATATTCTCGCTATATTATATTAGTGATATCTATATTTAGTTTAAATTTTTTGTGACAGGTCATTTAGGATCTATACGGATTAGCAAATCTGTATAGGGAATGCCTCATGGCATTATATCAATTTTTTCTACACTGTTTGGAGAAAGTATAACCATATATGCTTGATAGAGTCACACGCCTGTTCGGATATACAAAATTAATCCATGAGGAACCTATCAAGCCCACTAGTAACACGCGTAGATATCATTCCCTTAAGAAGCATATGGTTATTTACGCACACGTACTTAGCCAATGGTTCTTGAAGTATGAATATATATTAGGACCAAATGTTTTTGGACACCAGCTCAATACTCATAGGACATAGCTCATGACTATATGAGTTGGTACAATCCTAGAATCCATAGGTATGTATTGGCAATGAAGGAAGAATATTTGGCTAAACATCCGAATGATGAACATTAAATTCCATCTGAAAGACATTTGAATGAAGCACGTAGAACTATGTGTCAATTCTATTGGAGGGGAGAGCTCACTCCAAATTATCAGTAGCTAGTTACATGTATTGAAAATCTTGTGCATGATTTAGGAGTTACTCTACCTAGGTGTAGGCATGGCCATGGATGTGGGCACGAACATGGGAGTTTGTAATGACCTTGATGTGTATTTCTTTGATTATGTACGTTAATAAAAATACGTTTGTTGTTTTTATTTTATATGTATTCATTTAAAGTATACCTTAATCCCCCTTAATTATGTTGAACTCTGAGTTCCCACGTAACTGAATAAAGCATAGATAAATTGAATTACCATAATCAGGTACTTAAACTAAATGTCGTACATATATATCGGATTACCACAACTCAATTAAACAAAAAAATTATAAAAATTCTAGATATAACTCTTATCCAAAGATAGAGGATGTGACTCTTGACTTCCATAATTAACCAATGGGCTCCATTGTTGCAATCTTGCAGAATATAATGTAATCCATGTTGAAATGTTGTTGTCACATTATCTACTATAATTTGCATGTAGCAGCGAGAGTGGAAAATTCTTCACAAGATATACTTGTTTGACACAAAATAAAACATAAAACAATTAAGGTGAGTCATAATATTGTAATGGAAACCAAGTCATAAAACACTCGCATACTGCTATGTAATGACACGTCTTAGAAAAAACATACAGGCAATTTATTTTTAGAACCTAGGATTCCATGTTGTGCCACTAAATTTAGGAGTGAACTATAAGCATTCAACGAGTAATATGAAAATAAAACAAAATAATGGGCTGCATTGATATGACTAATATTAGGCATTTCCATCTAGTGTGCCATCAGCATGGACCCTTCCTAGTGGGTAATAGTATTTAGAACTTGATCAATGCTATCATATACGAACACATTCTTGTACAATTGTCATCTCACCAATATCTCGTGATATAAGTTAGTACAAATCTAAACTCACCATTCCTCATCTCCTAGTATAATATATACCAATGCTCAGAAACTGCAATTTCCATCTCCTAATATATTATACCAGGTACTAATATAATGAACTATATACTGATTCATCTAATTCATGTACAAAAATTTTAATTGGCCTAAGGATATAAATGTAGAATGACGTCCTCAACCCTGACCATGAGCACTACCACGACATTGTGTTAAGTTCGAATGGCTAGAAAATAATTATTCTATGTACTCCCATCTGGATTGTTCCATTTCAGTGGAGTTTCTTGGGCGACCCCTGTACTATCATATGGGTGGCTTTTGGAGAGGCTTTCTTTGTGGAAAAAAATATTAAATATCTCTCTTACGAATTAATTTTGAATTGCTGATGGCTAGCTCATAATAGCTTCCACGAAAATATAGAGTAAGTGAGATGCAATGTCTATTGGCTCTTGCAGTGTATGTGGATTTATTGGTCGATCTATGTCTAGTATCTTCTAGAATGGATGAATAGCCAAGAGGAGGATTTCCATGTATTTTTCAATGTATATATTAATCTCGTGCATGTACCGCATGTAACACCCGCATAAATGATCATATGTATCTACATAATTACTTCTTTCGTACTCTTTGTTGACCAAATCCATTAAATATACGACAACATGACCTCTTAAATTAGTGTAAAGGGCCTTTGTAGCAAAATACGACATATTGAATTGAGATTTCTCAAGAGATGCTATAATCTCATCATGTTGTAATTCAAGGTACGTGTGCATTTGTTTGAATTCAGTATTAAAGCTACCTCTTATATCTCCAAAAATCTCCTTAAAGATCCGTGAGCACCTTCAATCCTGTTGTAAAAAAAAAGTAGTATATTCCATTATCAGTAGAAATATTTAAAAGCAACTAGGAGATAAAATAACTTTCATGCCTATTTGTTGTAATATGATAAATATGAAACACGTCATCGAAGAAAGTAGAAATAATTTTTTTAATATGGTTGTAGTTAATTCATCTTTAAATACGAAATTACACTAGACATGTTTCTATAATATTCCTCCAATAATAATAGTTATTCCTCATATGTTTTTTCATTCATGACATCTATCACATTTTTCTTTCTGGACAGAAAACCACGTGCGAATGATGAATGACCAGAGATTTTCTTGCACCTTCCATCCATATTTTTATTAACATCAAACCTATATAATAAATGTTTTGAAGTGGGAAAAATACATTCAATGTTAAAATTTTTCTTCTCTTCAGATGGCATATATGAACATGAAATGTTAAAATTTAATTATGTTGGTGTTTGTCCAATAATTTTAAGTAAGGACATTCCATATCTATTCATTTTATATGTGCAATATATTTTTAAAAAAAAAGGAAATGCATGTAAAATATTAATATATATAGGATACACAAATAGATTTTTTCTTATTACATTTTATTCTGGCTCACTTTGATGCCATTGAAAATAATGCCTCTCAACCAACATACTTATAACATGCTGTAACATTGTTTGACCATCCATTTCTTTTGACCTATGCTTCTGTCGGGCATTATAAATATGCATTCTCATACTTACATTTCTTTTAAATTGTTTTTAAAGAAGTAGTATGATTTGTTGTGGCTTTAAGCTAGCTGTGATAAGATCGTCAACAAATTGAACTTCATTTTTATTTAACTTACCTAGCAGCTTGCCCTTATTCATAATTTGCCAATTCATGATTACGTGTCCCATTTCTAACTACCATTTGCCATCCATCATTATTATTTTCAATATTAATAATTAAAAAGGAGCAATCATTTTTTTAGAACTTTTGATTCATGCACCTTCGATATTTATAGGTCTAGTATGGACGTATGTTTCATTTATTTCATATTTTATTGAGACTTTTCCTACCCTTACACTATATTCTTTTCTAGAACCTTTGATGATCAAAATTATCTCATGAGTTTAACCCATTTGTCTGACCCCTGTTATAAGTTCTTCATGATTATAAAATATTTGCTTTATTACGAAAAACCTATGGTAATTTTGGGTTATAAAACACGAATTATCCATACCCTAAGAAAAGAGTTTGCCATAATAATATAATAAAAAAATTATTAATTTCATCATGATAAATTCATTGACACAATTTACAATATAAAAATATACCTCTTCGTGTGAGTTGTAGTTATAACTTGGAGATTATATTTATATTTCTTTTGTGTATCCATAGCTTATCGGTATTATAAATCCATCATCATAGTAGGTTATAGTTGTGACTCTATCTTCATAATTCGTCAAAGTTCCAACTCATTATAGCTTGTCAAAATTTTAAATTTATCATAATTTGAAGGTCTTCCAAATTAAATATTCATTATAAGTATTTAAAAAAATAATAATATATTGTTGTACTGAAAGATTTAACAAAGAATTCTTCTTCCAATGAAAAATTTACTAAAATGTATAGTTAATTATAAAGGATTAAAATGTTGAAGTTGTTCCTTTATATATATACAATCGAACTTTACAAATTAAAACAACCATATTAATTTTTCTGACAGATTTTTCCCCCCTAAATAACGGTCAAGCATTCCTTATAATGCATCGAACCATACATTTCCGTTGGTAGGAGGCAAGTTGCGAATAACTTAAATTATTGGAAGGGAACGACAAAAAAATTCGGCGTAAGGGGAAGAGGATCGTCAAGTTTTGCCATTGCCAGGGAGGGGGAATGCCACCGTTTGTTGTATTTAGGGGGGGAACGACACAATTTGCCATAGCCAGGGGTGGGGAACGACACGTCTGCCATTATCAGGGGATGGGGAACATAGTAATTTATTGGTGGGGGTGGGAGGAGGTGGAACCGGCAAAATTATCTAGTTCATGGGGCCTTTCGTTTTTCACGGTATAATTTAAAGTTTGCTAAATAAAAATACTTAAAAGAATCACTCAACTTGTTATTTTGACATAAGTTATCATGTACACAAAATAGCCTAGGCCTACTTCAAATAAGCCTAAGCTTGAGTCTAATTAGCATAAGTTTAGAGCCGACCCCAATATATATTTGTATTCTCGAGAGTTCCATCTACCTAGGAATCAAAACTTCTAAATTGATAAAATAGGTAACCTATGTAATGTAGTCAAATTGCTCTATTAGACTTTTGTATACAACTTCCCTAATTATAATGAAGATTAAATTTAGTAATTTTGTTTTAAACATGGTTTGGAGCTAAATTATAATCTAATATTAACTCTCCTATCTTTCAAACAAGCTGACGAGGGTATCACAATAAATATTAGGAAAACAACTTTATTCCTAAGAATTAGTCAGGGTTGACAAATCCAAGATGCAGCGTTAGATTTCAATGATAAATCTTAGTAGTATATACGGACTAATTCATAAGAAGATGACCCGCATCCTCCATAGCCAATCCACAAACACGATTGGTAGGTCCATCACATTTCAAACATTGTTTTTATTAGCAACGAGCAGTAAAGACTACAGAAACACATGACTCCGCGAAAGATAATAATAATAACCGATCTCAAGAGCCGGCCAACGCCCCGGCCCCCTCCGGCATACATGCACAGCAGACACAGGATTCCAAACAAGCACTCCAACTTGGGACAAGAAATGACCCAGAGCCCAAGGGATGCAGATTAAACGGCCGAAAAGCCTACAAAATCCTTACTGATAGAAAGTGATGTGCAGGCCCCCAAACTGAAAGGTCCGTACACAAGAATGCGACCAATCTGCATACATTAGTAGTACTGCATCAAAGATCGACATGTCAAAACACCACCTCCAAAGAAGAGCCCTCCAACAAAGGAGAAAAGGCACCCAAGTTTCTAGGAATGAGGAGCGGAAGTGACCGAACAAACAAAATCCAACAAGCGGAAAAAAACAAAACATAAAAGCCAAGTCTCTGCACGTTGGTACGAAGGACCGTACGTTAAAATTGAAATTCTATCTTTGATTGATTTTCAGGCCACTAAAATTACAAAAATATGATACTAGGATACTTATATAATATAAATTAATATATTTTAAGTTCAAAGAATAATCAGTTATAATGTGAAGTTCTCATATAATCACTTAACTTGTAGTAACTTATATCTACCATGAAGTGCCGAGGTTATTTTATATGTTAGAAAATATATTAATTCAACAATATTATAAATAAATTATCAAATGATAAGTGAAAATTACAATAAGATAATAGATAGAAGTAACATGAAATTTATTGTGTTAAAAGTATTCAATATTACTAGCTTTAAAAAAAACCACAAAAAAGGAAAAGAGTAGATGACAATAAAGATAACACCGAGAGCACAATAATTTTTATTATTATATAAGCTAATAAGACCTCAAAAAATTATGATGACTTTTAAAACTTTGATAAATCAAGATAAAAAAGAAAAAAAAATAGCTATATGTACACATATTAAATTACTATATGAACTATGTGTACACCATAATCTAAAGTTTGTCTCTATTATCCAGCTAAATTGACTATATAATAATAATAATAATAATAATTTTAAATTCATTTGAATATAATTATTAATAATATCGTAAGATTGAATATATTCATTATATCATTTAGACGGAGTTTATATTCTTTATTGACATTTTACTTCAATAATCGACTTAATTATTATACTGGTATCTCAGTCATATTTTCTTTAATTATGCTTATCTTCAAGACATGTTGCAAAAATACATATGATCAAGAATAAGATGAGTAAAAAATTATACAAAATAAGAAGGGGAATAGATTGGAAAATAAATCAATAAAAAGTACAGTTATATAAAATTGTAGGATTTTACCTATGATTATAAGAAGCCTGTACTATCGAATTGTAACATTTTATAACTACTTTACTTTAAGATTCTACCTAGAATCATGAATCATTTTGTAACTTTTTTGATTGTAAGATCATAGAATTATAAGATCAAATCAGGATTTTAATAACTATGGAGATGTCTCATCTATCCTTTAAATACCCCTTGCTTGACACTCCCAAATCATGTCTAACTTAACCCACAAAGCCTTGTAAGCTTTGATGCAGGAGAAAATGGTCAAGAATTAGCATTTATTATTATGGAACCTATTATCCTCTATTTAGAGAGGATTCCCTACAAATTTGAAGACAAAAAAATGACTACATTATTAGTTATAAACAAAACTTGCAAAATAAGTCACTAGTGATAGAGGCGTGTGCATAGTATGCATGGAGGGAAAAAATATGTTGCATGGAAGGAATGAATGTGGTATCTGCATGAGGAGACTTTAGTCAACAATTTGGACATGTAATATTGAGTATTATCATGTTAATATTAGTTTAAAAGATAAGAAAGTCGATTAGTAAAAAAGTAGCTTAATTCTATCTTTTAGGGTTATCTTATTCTATCTTTTGAGTGTGTTTAGAGTAGAGAGCACGCTAATGCTTTCTGTGAAGATTCTTATTAGATTCACTATAGGAAATCAGGTTTTTAATGACCAACAATTTTCGTCGCTAAAGCTAATAACGACCAAAAATATTATTGGTCGTTAGTGGTAGTTATTGCTCCCTCTTTAAAGGCTTTAACGACCAACTATAATTTTTTGGTTGCTAAAGTAATAACGATGACATATTATGTTGGTTGCTAACATAATAGTGATGACGTATGATATTGGTCACTAAAAGTAATAACGACGACGCAAAGTATTGGTCGCTGAAAGTAATAGCAACAACGTACGATATTGGTCACTAAAAGTAATAGCAACAACGTATGATGTTGGTCGCTAAAAACAATAACAACGAATAGAGTATACCGTCGTAAATAATATTAATGTCCATTTTTTTATCATAACTAAAAAAATATCACACCAATAACGACTAATTTTTCCATCAATACTAAAATTCATTCATTATTAGTGACATACTTTATTGGTCGCATATGGCATAATTATATATTCAATAATATACTTAACATTTCAATATTCATCTATAACCCTACACCTATATAAATACATACATACATACATACATATATATATATATATATATCCATTTCAATCTTTTCAAGACCTGTATCTGTATGCATCCATATATATCCATTTCAATCTTCTCAAACCCAGTACCTGCATGCATATGTATCCATTTTAATCTTCTCAAACCATATACATATATGCATATATCTATTCTAGCACATGGATATAATTTTCTAAATATCTATTCATAATTAAACATTCAACTAAATATTCATACAAATAAATTGTATCAAATGTCTGGTCCAATAAAATATTTGATCAAATATAAATATATTACAAAAGAGCTATAGAATGTCATTGCATTACAAAAATATCATGATTAGCAGCTAGTTAAGAATTAATCATTCTATTTATCGGACATAATATACTTGGTAAGTTTGTCAAAATAAAGTGGATCTTCAGCAACAAAAATATAAAAATGATAATTAATATAAGTATCAAATAAACAATGACATATGATATCAAAAGAAAAGAAAAACATTACGCCGAACAATAAAAACAAGAGTATATCACTACTCTTCAACCTAAGATAAAAATTACTTCCAAACTAAGTTGGCAGCATCCACAACAAGTACCATAAACCTTACCATCCAACCCTATCATATCCAAACAATTCCTCTAAAATACCTAGGGTAATAAATGACTCAAACAATACTTGGTGTAGTTAATCAATTGTCAATGATATATGGCAATCCAACAAAACCAATGAATAAGGTTCAAATTTGAATCATAACCAAAAAATTAGCTTTTCATTATTACTAGAAAAAAACTCACCTCTACACAATGCATATTACCACCACCAGTTAGCTTTTCAAAACCAACGGCCTTTACAAAAATATATCCACTTGGAACTCAATGGCATTCGTTGTGAATTAAAGATAATCGAGAACTGTAAAGAAAACAGTTGACCTTATGAGAACATATATTCTATGATGTTAAGGATACTAAGATGCAACTTGGACCATACATGTCCCCTCTCATGGATGTTGCTAGTTGCACATTTTAATAATTCAATCATTAGAGCTAAAATAAAGTATGAAATAAAAAATAAAGGCCATTATAAAAATATACATAATTACATGCACATTATTATGAGAATAAATCTCACATCTACACAATGAATATTATCACCACTAGTTAGCTTTTCAAAATCAACGATATGTTCAAAAATATATCCACTTGGATGCTGCTGGATACACATTTTAATAATTCAATTGTTAGAGCTAAAACAAAGTATGAAAAAAAACTATAAATTGAAAGAACAACTCAATCTAAAAGAGAGTAATGTAAATAACTAAACATGCAACCCGTATGAGCAATGATTCAAGTGAAGAAGAGAAACATTAATGGAAATCTACGTGTAACCTTTATGAGCAACCAATATATACCCCAAATCTACTTGACATCAATTTGATTTTGTGTTGTTTGAAACCTTATTTACTAGGGATGTCAGAGTTGAGTTCTTATTATTATTTTTTTTATGTTGATTGGTAATTTAGTGGCATGCATTGTTCTTCGCTAGCAGCCTTTAATTCCTACTTCAGCTACCCATATTTTTGTCATTATATTTCTGCACAATGCCTATTCTCAGATGCACTCTTTGAAGTAGGAGGTATTTGGTTTGTCTGAGGACATTCTTATGATAGTTGTTGCCCCTAATTATCATTTTAGTGTGTACATTGGATGTGTCATTTCTAGGTCATTCTGAAGTCTTTGTTACTACTATACATATTTATAATCTCCTAACCACTAGTATTAGCTTATTACTTACAATCTCTCAAAAGTCAGATCTAGTTGTCTTAAGATGGTCCCTATGCTTATTAATTTTAAAAATTCATCCCTGGGAACCATATGTAGCTGATTTTAATTTAGTTATATCTAAACTAGCTACTTAAGCTTATTAGACAACTAGTTAGAATCATACTCATAATGATTAACACATTTAACAATTTTAACTAACCTCATGTTTAAGGGCACCTAGCATCCTCTGATGTAGATGGAGAAGCAAGCATGTAATCTACATCATCATCTACATTCTCTTCATTTTGGATCAAGCATCGAAATCGTTCACTTTTCAAAATATTCTCCATAGTAAGTTATAATTTGTCCATTCTTTCTTTTAGTACTTGATTTTCTTGATTCTTTCTCTCAAGCTCTTCTTATTTTCTTTTAAGAGAAGCATCCATTACCTTGAGATCTTCCAAAATTTTGTTCTTACCTTTTTAAGGGCCTCTAATATCTCCAGGATTCACTCCACCACCATAGTTAGGAACATATCTCCTTGTTTGATTCACCCCATGCACACATTCAGCCACCACAATATGAGTAAGGGAGGTTTCAACAGCTTGGACCTCAATAATTTGAGCTTTCAAGACAAAGAATGTTAGTTAGACAAAAAATATATATATAGAACTAATAAAATAAATTATATATGGAAAAAGGTGTACATAGATGTCTACAGCCTCGGTTGTACCTATTTCTTCACCCTTTTTATGGCTTTGAAAATAAACGGTGAAATAATTTAGATTTTTTCCATCTTTTCCTCCCTAAATAATATAAAATTTATCTATAAGGATTAAAAACAAGGAAAAAATAGTGTGTTGGAAAACTTTGTATCTTGGTCTTTATAGGAAAATACATATAATATATACCATATTATAGGCAATCTCTCAATAAGGCTTGTAGCCACTACGATGAAGACAATCGTTATCCATCATCAAAGCGTTGTTTGTATTTCTTTGGCTCATTTCCTGTGCAGTTATATTGTATTATATGATAAATAAGAGAAGAATAATTAGCAAGGTAATTGAATATATAAATATTTATAATCAATTATTCATTAGTAATTTACCACAAACTTTGGACTATGATAGTAACATTTCACCAGCCACTCCCAATTAGATTGCTCCTCAATCATAGTTGGTTTAAGCTTAAATTAATCATGAATATCCAAGCCTTTAATAGTTTAGTGATTTTCTCCCCTCCAATTGTTCCACAAGTCTTTCATGTGACAAAGAGTAGACTTTTTGTAACTCTCCATGTCATCATTGGAGAACTTCTCCTGCAACACAAAAGTAATGAATCTAAAGAAACTAAGAATTAATAAGTTAAAGGAAACTATTATATGAAAAAAGAGAAAAGGGTTTGCAGTAGCACAAGTAAAAGTAAATGAAATATCAAAATGAATACTTGAAATTAATTACCATTATTACAACCCATAGGTGGTTCTTGTGTCTTTGTTCAACTACATCCCAAGATTGCATTCGAATAGGCATTATGTTGTGATCATGGACTAATTTACCTATGTGCCCGCTCCACTCATGACTGTTATCTCCAGCAACATGACCATTAAAAAAAGTCATGGGTAGCTTGTTTCCACCGTTAAGTCTTGCCACTTATTGACACCTATTTCTACCTCGAGGCTTCCAAATCTTTTGAGTATAATTATCTATAACATAAAACTATTAAAGAAAGTGACCAAGAATTAAGTAAAATAAAAATAATGAAAAGCTTATTGTGTTATACCTCCACTTGTAAGCTTCACATGAGAAGACTGGAAGACATTTTCACCATTGACATGATTTTTTCCACCTCGGGCAGTAGTTGTTTCGCCTTGCGGAGCAGTATCCTCATTGAGTAATGGTGGAAGGGGGTCCCTTTGAGCTACAGGGACAATAGTAGTGCTGGACATGCGTTTAGTGCCATATCTTGAAGTTGATGATACTGGGGGAATGCCATTTGTCTTATCAATGGCTTGAATGTTACCACTGATTGTAGGGGATAGTCGAAATGTCTTCAATCCTAGTCCATAGCCGCGCCCCTTGCTAATAGCATTCAATTGACCCAGTGATGTATACTTAGGTCGATCAATCCTTGATTTAACTAGTGACACCATTTCCTTGAAACCTGAAACCACACTATTAATATAAACAATTAGATTCTATAAAACAACATTTAGTAGAAAATATTGTCCCCTATCTTCATTAGCATTATAACACATTACTAAATACTGTAATTCAATAATCTCGGTCAATCGACCATAGTAATCGATGAATCCACTACCATCATCATCATCATCATCATCAACCACAACCACTCCACTACATTGTGACCTTGTTCTTTCCTCGTGAGATGTAGTGTGGAATCGATATCCATTTACTACATAGCCATAAAAACACGTCACATATTTTGATAGATCACGTGACAATGAGAGTAAGGCTTCTATCATCTTGCTCTTATATGTTTTATATAAATCTACAACCTAATAAATATAATGTTTATTATAACCTATTCTTACAAACCCAATGATCTAAATGAGCTTGCATTACTATATATATTGAATATTGAATAGCATGGAAAACTTACTTTTTTGTTAAACCACTCAATAAACATTCTATTCCATTTATTGGAAGATACTTGTGGTGGATTGTCTTCTTGGTTTTGATAATACATTCTACAATAAAAAAGATATATCATATGTCTAATATGTGCCTTTGAAAAAAGAAATATAGAAATGAAAGAGTTTTTAGGCATGGCTTACTCAATAAATAGTTGCACTTCTTCAAAATTGTTAACATACATATGGGCTTGCTCTAAATTATCTGCATCTAAGTCTCTGGTTCTACCACTTCCTAGCTCTCTTCCCTTGTAATAAAAGGACAACAATTCCGTAGAGATATTCATATCATCATCATAATTTCAATCAAGGCGGTTAAACTTAGTCTCTACTTTATGCAAATATCTTGAACAAAAATTCATGTATTCTTCTGCTATATACCCTTCTACAATAGAACCCTTTGGACGAGTCATGTTACATATATAAGACTTCAAAGTATACAAATTCCTTTCCATTGGATGCATCCAATGAGAATTTACAGGTCCACATAACATAGCCTAATATTCCAAATGAACTAGCAAATATAACATCATATCAATGAAAGATGGTGGGAAAATCTTCTCTAAGTTAGAAAGGGTTATTGGAATTTGGGCTTCAAGAAACCTCAAGTCTTTTTTATTCAAATGTTTTGAAACTAAATCCTTGAAAAATATAGATAACTCAAGAAGTGGTTCATACACATCCTTCAGAAGAAGGTCACGCAATGCAAGAGGAAGAATATGATGTAAAAGATTATGATGGTCATGGCTCTTTAATCCGGAAATCTTATTCTCTTTCAAGTTTACACATTATGAAATGTGAGAAGAAAAACCATCTAGAACCTTCACATGATTCAAAAAGTTGTAGAATTTATGTTTTCCCTCTTGAGATAGGGTGAAACGAACATCAGGTAGCAATAGTTTATGACCATTTGTGATAGGATGTAACTCTGGCCCAATAACCATTGCTTGCAAATCAAGACGAGATTTATAGTTATCCTTTGTATTATTTGGTACATTGAGTAGTGTTCCAAGTATGCTATCACATATTTTTTTTAATGTGCATTACATCTAGGGTATGTCGTATCTAGTGGCAATTCCAATATGGGAGCCTAGAAAATATACTCTTCTTGTTCTAGTTATCTTGCCTCTTCTTGTGCAAGACCTTTCCTTTGAATGCAGGATATTTTCTTAATATGATATATTTAAGATCTTGCACTTGGTGAAGAATCTCTTCACCTGTTCGAGGCTTTGGAGGTGTTCCCTTTTCTATAGTACCATCAAATAATATTTTCTCTCTTCTCCATCTATGATTATTTTCCAAGTAGCCTTGGTGACCTATGAAGCATTCTTTTCCCCCACTAACTAGTCTCAAAGAGTGAGTATCCTTATTGCAAATAGGGCAAGCAATTTTTCCCTTTGTGCTCCATCCATACAATATTCCATATATAGGAAAATTATGATAGTCCATATAAGAGATGCATGGAGATTGAAATTTTGACGCTTTGATACATCATATGTTTGGACACCATTATTCCACAAGTCCTCTAATTCATTGATTAGAGGCTATAAATATACATCAATAGCATCCCTAGGACCATTGGGACCTAAAATCAACATGAAAGAAAGAAATTTGGATGACATGGATATCAAAGAGAAGCAAACACAAAATGTGATTTTTTGATATCATAATTTAGAATGGTCAATGAAATTTGAAAGTCAATGGCAAACTTGGAATAAGCATGGACATCAACATACTTGGTTCCTTCATATACAATGGAGGAGGTAAGTTTTATGGATTAAGGGTCACAGGCCACATACCATATGATCGTCTCGCATTGTTGAACGGTTGAAAACTATCACTAGCTAGCCCAAGTTTAACATTCTAAGGTTCAGAAGCAAAATCTGAATTGAGCTCATCATGTTTTTTTCCATACCAACCCATTATTTAGATGCCTCAAATCTCCATCATTATATTTATCATGATGCCATCTCATTAGAGAGGCTATCTTAATGAACACAAAAAGCATATAAAGTCAAGGTTTTAGTGGAAAGTATCGCAATATCTTAACAAGTATTTTTTTTTCATTTACTTTTACGTTATCTTCCCCACTATGCTTGCTATGTTTCCATCATGAAGCTTTAAAAATTTACATTCCTCCAAATGACTATCTTCTTTCCAAAATAGCATACGATCATTCACACATGCATCAATGTTCTCATATAAAAAGCCAAGATCATTAATTGTCTTTTTTGTCTTGTAATAAGAGTTGGGAAAGGTTAAATCTTTGGGCAATAACTCTTCTTTCAACAATTTAAGTAACATTGTGAAAGAACGATTACTCCATTTGCCAGTACTCTTCACATGAAGCAATTAAATTAAGGTAGACAATTTAGATCCCTTAGAAACCCTTATAAAGAGGTTGTTGGAAGTCATATAACAACCTTTGTTTGTCTGTTGCTTCAAAGTTGGGTTCTTCTTCATGGTTTAGGGATCCTATATTTTCCAAATTTCCACTATCTTTTTATCACTATCATCATAGTCATCTTCATTCTCATTATTTTGAGGATCCATATTAATGTTAGAACATTCCTCATGTTCTTATTCACCATGATAAAACCATAAAGTATAACCTCTCATAATCCTAAAGGTAATCAAGTGTGCTTTCATAGTATCATGAGTTCTAGAATAAGTGTTAAAATAATTGATACACAGACATCTAACTAAAATTCTATTGATTTTTTGAAATGCACAGTTCAAGAATTTTTCAAACCCCGTAAAATATGTTAGATCATGAAAACGATCATCAATAAGGCCAATCCATTCCTTATTGGGTGCCATTTTCTAAAGGAAAAAAGGGCATAAGCATAACAATTAGAAAACAATTTCCAATTAGATAAAACATGCACACTATCATTTTGAAGAATACACGACAAAGATTACAAAATATAACACCAAACATCATTAATAAACTATTAATGAAAGAAATAGAAAGCACAAAAGCACACAAATTATATCATATTTTGTTTCATGTTAAAAAAAAATAATGTCAATGTTGATCATCATCATATTCTTTATCTAATTTTATCAACTTGAATGATTATAAAATTATTAAATGAATTAACATATAAAGTAATGAAGAAAACCTTCAGCACCACCATCCATCAAAACCCTTCCTAATATTTTACTTTTAAGGTAACATATATTGTATACTCAATTGATTAAAACAATAAACCAAAGATCCAATTTGACATAATTAGCATTTTTGAGCCCGAACTACAAATCTGGTCAAATCTTGCTAAAATATTTAAATTGACATGTCAAAAATGAAATTAAACATAATCTAAAGCAAATTATATATTCAATTGAATAAAATAACTCGATTATACAATCCAATTTAAATTCTCAAGAATTTTGACCTAAGAATCCAATTTTGATTAATTTCGCACAAAAGTTTCAAATTGATAGTTCTAACATGAATTTAGATACATTTTAAAGCATATTGTAAATTTAATTTATCTAAAATAGCTTAATCGAATAAAACCGATAAATCCGGATATAACTGGGTCACAAATCCATTTTTCACAAATCAACCATAGCCAATATAATTAACCATTCCAAATCACTCGTACAACACACATATGTATAATTAAACAACTAAATTATCTTATCATAAGTTAATTCATTGAAAATTAATCAAAATAGATTTTAGGGTTTGAGTATTTATGCCAAACAAATTGCTGCAAAATTGGAGAGAGTGAGGGGTGCTAGAGCTTCGTCGGTGGTCAAGGACAACTAGCCAGTGATGAGTAGCACTGGAGGTGGATGGGTGGTGGCACACCGCGGCTATCCTTGTGCATTGCTGGCGGTTGTTGCTGTTGCTTCGCTGATGCTCGCGATTACATTGGAGGATGATGACAATGAGCTAGAGCAGGGGTGTTGGTGTCCTTGAGCGGCAATGGCTGGTGTGGTGGTGCAGCCTGGGTTGAAGGCGCAGAGCAGGAAGAGGCATGGGTCAGGGGTCGAGGGTATGCTGCGCATATTGGCCGAAAATTAGAAAATTATTATAAAACATATATATATGTACATATGGAACTTAAAAGTTTTAAGAGACCAATAAATTAATGATTAACGACCAAAAACTATATTAGTCACAATAGATATACCAATAACAATGACTTTTGATAGTGGTCATTAATGATATATCAATAACAACAAACAAAATTAGTTACTAAATTGGTCGTTAATGCACCTGTTTGTTGTAGTGATTTTTAGGAGGATTATTTGGTAATATTAAGGAGGTACAATGGTTATGAATACCATAAGAAGTACACGACACAATGAAGACAAAAAAATTGATGAAATTGCAAGCTTTGCTTAATTGAATTGTGTGTGAGTTCTTCTCAATATTAATCGATTCTCTATGAGTGGTTGTTATTGAGGCCCTTAATCTCTTTGTCTGTGTGAATTAGAGATTGAGATCTATCCTTCAAACTCATGTCATTTTAAACCCTAAACACCATATGCATGCACCATCATCATCATCTTCAACATTCATCTTAAACCTATTTTTCTTACTTGATTTTAGCTATTTCCAAACTTAAGATGATAATAATAATAATATTATTATTATTATCAAATGATCATCCTTAAAATCCAAGATTCATAATCTAATCATCCTATCACCTTATTTCCAACCATTCATCATCATAATATTCATATCAATACTAAAACCTAATAATAAACCCTAAACCTAACCCACAAACCAAACCATTCTAAACCCTTCATCATTCTAGCACCTTCATCATTACTTTTACTTTTTAGAATCCTCATCATCATCTCTTCACCACTTTCTAACCATAATATTCCTTTCACAACCCTAATGAAATGATAATACCACCCAAACCATAAGTACATATTCCTACACATATCTATTTTGGTATCAAAGCATAGGTTTTTGATCTACTTTGATATACACGATCAAGATCCAAATTTTCCTCTACGTTTCTTCCAAAACCTAGTTACTACTTCAATATTATTGTAAGAAATCATCAAAGAGGTGCCAAGATTTGAACTTTTGTTGACTTCAAAAGGTATTTTTTGAAGCACACCATTCATGAGTGTAAAGAAGGCATAGCGAGTCAATGAGAAGATTTGAGGGATATTCTCAAGGCATTGGTGGAGGTGATCAAGGAAGTTAAGCTGCATATGGGTAGGATAGAATCCTCACAAGAAAAAGGATAACATATCCAACATCAAATCTAAAGGGATCAAGTAGAAGAAAATAGTAGAAGGGAAGTACTTGATCGTATGGAGGAAGGAGGAGATGAAAGTGTAGGGAACTATGTACGAGCTCATGACACTTCAAGGAAATCATATGATGATGTGAAGAAGGGGATTTGATTTTACCTACCTAATTTTGAAGGTAATCTTGATCTGGAATCATTCCTCGAATGATTGCAAGTTGTTGAATCTATATTTGAATATAAAGAGGTTGATGATGAGAAAAGATGTTAAATTTCCATACTAAAATTTAACAAGTTTGCTAGAGTATGGTATGACAATTTGAAGAGGAGATGGGTAAGAGTGGGTAAAACAAAAATAAGATCATGGGAGAAATTGAAAAAAATACTTACCATGAAAATTCTTGCCTAGAGAATATGAGCAATAGAATTCCATAAAAATGATTACTTTGAGGCAAGGGTTGGTTGGAGTGGAGGAGTAAATTAGAGAGTTTGAAAGATTAACTCATATTTGTGATGCATAATAAAGGGAAGAGAAACGATTTTCTAGATTTATTGGACGTCTAAATATAAATATTAGAGAGAAGGTGGAGATGTATCCTTATAATCTATTTAATGACTTGTTAAAATTAGCAATTAAATTTGAGAAGCAATTGAAGAAAACCAAGCCACCAAACAAATCAACCAATGCATTATATGGTTCGAACTTCAAGAGGGTGTTGAAGCCATCATCCTCTCAAGCTACAATTTAGGACAACACTAGAAGGTTCGATAGTGAAGAAAAGGGTAAGGATAAGATGGTTGATTAGGTGAACAAGCAATGTTTCCAGTGTAGAGGCTACGGTCATTTTGCTCAGGATTGTCCAAATCAAAGGGTAGTGACTTTGAAGTAGATAGAGAGTATGGAATCTTGTGATGAGGAGGATGAAGAGCTTAATGAAGACCTTGATGAAGGTAGTGAAGATCGAGAAAATGTTTCAGAAGATGGCCAAGTAGATAGCTATATGTTGTAACTAGTGCTTCAAGTGTAACAATAACCTCAACCTACTCAAAAGGAGAAGATCTTTAAAGCCAAGAGTAGAATTAAAGACAAAGTGTGCGAAGTCATTATTAATAGTGGCTCTTGTACCAATGTTGCAAGTAAAAGAATGGTGAAAAATCTCACATGGAAGACCATGGATCATCCAAGGCCATATTCACTTCAATGCCTCAATAAGGACAAAGGTGTAAGGGTAAACAAAAAAATTCTTATCTCTTTGAAAATTAGAAATTATTATGATGATGTTTTATGCAATATTCTACCTATGGATGCTTGTCATATTTTGTTGGGGAGACCTTGGCTATTTAATAGTCAGGTTACACATGATAGGGTCCTTAATAAATACGTGGTGAGCAAAGGAAAAAATAAATTTAGACTCAAACCTAATATAGATAGGGAGTGTTTGGTTTTAAGGAGTGAAAAGCAGGAAGAGAACGAGGGTAAAAAGAAAAAAAAAGGAGAAAAAAAGAGAGTTGAAGGTGAATGGGAGGAGGTAAAAAAAGAAGGAAGATGTCAAAGGTAAGGGAGGAAGAAAGAAGAGTAGAATGGAGTTGTTGATCCTTAAGGATTTATAGATTATTGAAGCAATCAAGAGTGAGAAGGTATGCTATGCCTTGGTAGTGAAAGAAGTTCAACATGTGGGGTGTGTTAACATGGACCCAAAATTTTAACAAGTGTTAAGAGAGTATGTAGATGTTTTTCCAGATGAGCTACATCTTGGATTACCTCCTTTTAGAGGTATCGAGCATGCTATTGATTTTATGCCAGGAGTTCCATTACCAAACAAGCCAGCTTATAGATGAAATCCAAAAGAGTCAAAGGATTTGTAAAGACAAGTGCAATAATTGTTAGATCGAGACTCTATTCGAGAGATCATGAGTCCATATAGTGTCCCACCTTTATTGGTTCCTAAGAAGGATGATACGTGGAGGATGTACATTGATTCTAGAGTAGTAAACAATATCATAATCAAATACAAATATTTGATGCCATGATTATATGAGTTACATGGAGCAAAGGTGTTTTTGAAGATTGACCTTAGGAATGGCTACCATCAAATGAGGATAAGGGAAGAGGATGAATGGAAGATGACTTTCAAGACTAAGTATAGGTTGTATGAGTGGTTGGTGGTGCCATTTGGGCTATGCAATGCACCAAATTTAGTCATGAGGTTGATGACTAAAGTACTTAGACCTTTCCTTAGAGTCTTTGTTGTTGTTTACCTTGATGATATTTTGATACATAGAAAGAGTGAGTTTGAACACACGTATTATTTGAAGAGATAATTAGATAAACTTAGGTAAGTGAAGCTATATGGTAAAATGGAGAAGTGTGATATTATAATGAAGAGTGTAGTTTTTCTTGGCTACACTATGAGTGTGGATGGTATTAGAGTTAATCCTTCAAAGGTGGAAGTTATTCAAACATGGCTTATTCCTACTAATGTTCATGAGGTTCGGAGATTCCATGGATTGGCTTCATTTTATAGGAGGTTTATCAAATATTTTTCCATAATTTTAGCAACTTTTACATTATTAATGAAGAAGGTAGAGCTCTAGTGGAATGAACATGCAAATAAAGCTTTTGAAGACTTGAAGACAAAGCTTTCAAATTTAATGGTATTATCTTTACCTTTTTTTGATAAATTATGTGAAGTAACACATGATCCCAATTGTGTAGGTATTGGAGGGGTAATTTCACAACAGAATAGACCAATTGCATTTTTTAGTGGAAAGTTAAATGGTGCAAGACTCAATTATTCAACTTATGATAAGGGTTTCTATGCTATTGTTCATTGTTTGGAAACATGGAGTCATTATTTGAGACCCAATCCTTTTGTACTTCACTCATATCATGAGAGTTTAAAGTATCTACATGGTCAAAGGAAAGTGAATCCACAACATTCTAAGTGGATTATTTCTTTTACAAACATTTTTGTTCTCTACAAGACATGTCGATGGCAAAGGGAATGTTATTGCAGATGCATTATGGAGGAGGACTATAATACTTACAATGAGGGATGTAAAAATTTTTAGGTTCAAGATGTTGAAAAGTTAATATGCCATTAATGATGATTTTTCTTTGATTTTCGAAGATTGCAAGAAATAAGGAAGTCATGGAGCTTATGTTATTAAATGTATTTGGTGTCATAAATAACTAAGAATGTGTAATATTTTATTTCAAGGTCTTTATAAATGTGACTTGTTAGCGAATGATCTTTCAACTCTTTTGGCAAAAGGAAGGATACGCATAAGTCATAGTACCCACACGCAAATAGTCCATGGGTATAACTTAGCCCTAAATATAAGACCTGTGAGTATAGACACTCCAATCATTGGTAGTGTGCCCTTGCCTTGTTAATAAGAAGGAGATGAGGCAACCATAGTGCTAGAATCTTTTGGCAAAAGGAAGAGACTAAATCAAAAAAATTAGTTGCTCCACAAAATATTCCATCTTCAGAGAAGTGCCAATCTCCACCAACATTGTTTTTATTATATTTCTATTCCTAAAACTATCTCAATGACATTTATATTTTCATTTATTGTCTTTTTGAGTATGTTAGGAGGGATGATGCTACTTATATGGTATCAGCGGTTGTTATAAGTGACATTTATAATCAAGAATGGATGTTAACCATGAGTGTTGATATCTAGGTCACGTAATTATTATTTCATATGTTAGATTTTAGTGCTTCTTGTTGCATTGGAGTTTTTATGAACTCTTATATGAGTTAGCAATTATTAACAAATATGCATTGTTATTGTCGACAATAATTTTGTAGCTAGTCGTGCTATGGTGGAGGGAATGTTGTCCTCTATTGTGTTTGTGTACCTATACTACATAGCTGATGGTACTGCAATAAGAGAGGGTAGGCACATAAACTATTTAGAAAATTACATTTTGATTGAGAGATATAATATGTTGTATCTCATTCCTCATATGGAAATGAACATTGGGTTTTGTATGCCATCTAACCTGATCATAATAAAGTCTATGTGTTTGATTCCCTTCAAACATATGGCGTACCTTTTGACGTCACTCGTCGTGGTGGGAAAGAATTTATTGACATGTTAGCATACTTTTTACTTCTTTCTTCACTAGCTTATTTATACATATATTCTACTTTAATTATTTTAGGTATATATAGTTATGATATTGTGTATCCAACTCTATTTATTAGGGCACTATGGATGATGTATTAGAGGTTAGGTTGGAATGGTGTCCCAGAGCCAAAGAGTCTTGAATAGGAGCTTATAATGGTAAGTAGGAAGAAAATTATTTTGTATTTTGTTTTAATTCAAATTAATATCTAATAGTTAGACAACTAAATTTATTTGATAGTGTTCGAAATAGATTGGTTATCCAAGCCATGTATGTTTATTTTTCTATATTTTTCCATTAATAAATCATGAAATATATATTTGGTACTTGGCCTAAACTAACTGAATAATTGAAACTTGTGAATTTGTGGTTTTTCATCGGTGGTTATGCACAAGGCCTGAAATATAATGCTGATGAAATTAATGAAGTTAGAGACCAATGGGCCAAGCACGTGCACTCATATATTCGGTATTAGGGATCTGCACTCTACATGCATGTTTATATTTGTATTTCATCTACGTTTTTTGGTCATTTAGGTTATGATCTATGGACTTTTGAATTTGGACTATAGAGCTACCAAGTTATGGTACGCCTACTAATTTTGATTCCTAGGTATGCCGAGTGTATTAAGACATACCAATTAGAGATTGTTTGAAAATATGTAGTATCATTTAGGAGGAATACATGCACGTATATATGAATTGATGCTATTTTACATTACAGATTTGGTAAATATTTGAACACACAACTTTGTAAGTGGGCTGGAACAAAACAACAAGAATATAAAAAAACATATAAGTTATGATAACAGTTCTTACTTAAAACCATTATTATAAGATGTTTTAATAACATTCTTTAAGTAAAAACCATTATTAAAACCAATTTTAATAACGATTATTCATAAAAACCAATATTAAAAGTTGAAATTTAATTTCAATTAGAGTTTAATAAATGCGTAATCAATGATTAAAAGCCTAATTCAATTGTGTTTTAACAACAGTCTTAGCTCCAAACCATAATGAAAAGATTCATTTAATGCCTATGTAATATGTATTGGAGGTTAATAAATGCGTACTCAATGATTAAAACCCTAATTCCTTGACATTTTAACAACATATTTTGGATAAACTGTTATTAAAATGTCATTTTTAATAGTAGTTGTGGCTTACAAACCGTTACGGAAACATAGTTTTAATAACGGTTTTTATATAAAAACCATTGTTAAATACCAATTTTACCCCAATATTCATGGTTTTTTGTATATTTTTTATGACGGTTGTGAACATTATTAAAGTTTTAATAATAGAAAATTCAATAATGGTTCAAACTGTTATTAAAACCCCTTTCTAAGGTAGTGTATCCTTGGTGAATTCTTCTTTTTGCAAACATATATGATACCTGAAAGAATCCCTTGATGAAAAATTATTAGAGTTATCATGAAAGTGTTCAAGATTTTCAAGAACAATTGGCGCCATCTCAAAATATGTTAAATCTTGACCTCCAATATAAGAAGAATGAGATGGGTATGGTCTTACATCAAAAGAATCATTCATCATATAGAAATTTCAAAACTCCATGGATCGTGAAAGAATTGAATCTTGTAAATGTTGGAATTTCATGAACCGTCCACTATTGTTAAGGTAAAGGCATAAAAAAAACCAAGTTTGTGAAGGAAAAAATCTAGTTTCTTCCATTGTATATCAAGTAGCCAAATCTTTCTCTAAAGTATTGGGATCTTGACTCTTTAGACTGTATTGTGAGTGTAGTTGGAAAACCTTTATGAATTGGTGCTCCCCTATTTTGGTAATTGTATATCTTATGATCTAATGATGATTAAAGTTGATGTAAGAAAAAAAGTGTTCAATTAGTGGACGTAGAAGACCCTGATGGATAAATTCCTATATGAGTGGAGACCATCATATTTTTTTGAATGTGACACTATGGGACATTCCATCTAATATTGGCCCAAGATAAATGCTAAAAGTCCCCAACTTACTAACCAAACCTTGCTTCAGACCATCCTTCATCAAACTAATAGTCCTACTAAACGAAATCACAAAAAATCTTATCAAAAATAGGTGTTACATAGCAGGTGGACTCTTATTAATTCAAAACAACCAGAATATCCTATTAAAGTTGAAAGTACTTCTAACCCTTTCCAAACGTTAGAAGTAGAAGTTGAATATTTTAGACCAACGAAGGGAAATATCAATACACTTAACCCACCTCTTTCACATCCTAGACAATGACAGTTATGGTCAAGGGTTTGAATAAACCCCATAAATAGATAGATGTTTGATCTTGGATGAGTACCAATAGACTATCACTTATAGGTTTACTTGAAGCTTGTATTGAGAGGAATAATTCACTGAGTATCAATAATAATATCAGTCTATGAGGGGGTATCCTTAATGACTATAACTCTCATCCTAATAGTAGAGTTTAGTGCCTTTAGAATCCTCAGATTTGGATAGTTAACCTAATTACATCCAGTGAGAAATGTCTAGTTGTTCATGCTACTTCTTACATCTCTTCTTCTACCTTTTCTATAGTTATGGTTTATGCCAAAAAAATAGTTTCTAAAAGGTTGAAAATGTGGAATTAGCTTGATGCTTATAGAAATTTTATCTCCTCCATCATTATTATGGGTGACCTCAATGTTCTTTTGAAATAGTCAGAAAATTCCAAGGGATTTATCCCCATCCGAATGACATCCAAGATGCAAATAATTGCTTAGCCCACCTTTTACTGACTAATATAGCTTCCATTAGATCTTTTTTACTTGGTTCAACGACTAAATTAGTGAGGATAGAATGATGGCCAAACTTGATAGGATTATGGGGAACTCAATGTGGTTTTAACATTTCACTTAACCTTATGCTTTCTTCCTACTCGTTCCTTTCTCTGACCACTGTGCTGGTATTTTAACCATGCAACAACTAAATGATCATTAGAAGTTGATGTTTAAGTTTTTCAATATGTGGTGCAAACACCACTCTTTCACTCAGGTGGTTTAACAAACCTAGAATACATTAATAGCATCCTACCCTACTACTAGGTTAAGGAAATGCCTTAACAGTTTACACCCAAAGTTTAAGCATCTAAATAGAGACCATTTTAGCTATATCTCCAATTATGTCTCTTAAAAAAATAAAATTCTCTATGACATTTAGAATGACTTATTTGAGGGTCCTAGAAATGTTCATTTCAAACACTTGAATAGGATGCTTGGAAAATTAATGATTATCTTTTAGAATGTGAAGATTTATTCCTTAAGTAGAAATTAGCGATCCATTGGCTCAATGTGGGTGATTCTAATAACAATTGTTTCTTTACCTGTATGAAGGTAAGATAAAATAAATGTAGGCTCCTATAATTATGAAAGAGGATGTTTCTTGGGCTATTGATTTAGAAGATATCCAAACTCATTTGTAGGAGTTTTATATCTCTTTGTTAGGAGCAGATACAAACCTCAACCCTGAAGTAGACATGAATATTATCCAATTGGGGCCTTGATTATCTTAGCAATATCACTATGATCTCTTGAAACTAGTATCTAGAGAGGAAGTAAATTCATGTTTGAATTCCATCAGTGATACTAAGGTACTAAGCTCAGATTAATTTGTTCAAGCAAGCTGTTCCATTATGGGTGAGGATATTTGTTGTATGGTAAATGATGCTTTCTTATTAAGTTATATTCATAAATTACTTAACCATACTATTGTATTCCTCCTTCCAAAAGTGGCCAATCTATAATAGGTAATAGGTAACATAATTTCAACCCATTGATTCTTGTAATGTCGTCTATAAAATCATCATGAAAGTCCTCACTAAATGATTAGAACATATACATCCAAATATTATCGGTCCTTCTCAAGCATTAATTATTAAGGGAAGGTCTTTAGGGGAAAATGTTTTACTTGCACATGACCTTTTGTGTTATTATAATCGTAAACATATCAATCCTAGATGTATACTCCAAATTGATTTGAAAAATGCCTATGATACTTGGAACTAAAAATTCTTGGAACAAGTAATGTTAGCCTTGAATATACCTCCTCATTTTGTATATGTTGGTATGGGTTGTGTTAGCATTTTTAGTTGCTCCATTTTTCATAATGGAACCTCCATTCCGTTTGATGGAACAAGAGGCTTATGCTAAGGAGACCCCATTTCCCCATACTTGTGATTTCTATAGAGTATTTCACCCACATGCTAAGATCTCTTTGGAATAATCAGAACATTCAAGGTCACCCACAAAATAAAAAGGGATGCATCATTAATCTATCATTCACTAATGACATATTACTCTTTTTTAAAGTTAACCTAAACTCCATAAGATGCTTACTAGAAAAAATTAATTCTTGTAGTGAACTCTCCGGCCTTCATATGAATTATTAGAAAAGTTTCATATATTGTGGGGGAGTAAATGAGAAGATAAGAAGTGAATTTTTTAATTTGACATCATTTCAAGTTGGTTATTTTCCATTCTACTACCTAGGGCCCCTTGTGGTTGCAGCCAGGATTAAAAATCATCAACTCTAGGGGACTATTGACAAAAACATGCATAAAGTTAAGCACTAGGCTTAAAATTGCTCTCTTATGCTGATCAACTCCAACTCATCACAAGTGTTCTCTTTGGAATCTAAATTTTTTGGTGCCAATATTTGCTTCTTCCAAAAGCTCTTATGAAATGTGTAGTCTCTGATGTAGGAGAAAACACCCAAGAATTGGCTTTCATAACTATGGAATTAATTATTCTTCATTTGAAAAGTGTCTCCTACAAATTTAAAAACCAACAGATGGTTACGTTGCTCGAAATGTAACAAATAAGCAATTAAATGTCTACGTGTATGTGCATGGCATGCATGACATACAAGGAGGGAGTAACCATGTGCGTGAAGAGGATGTTGGAAGGATTTTTTAGCACTATTGAGTTATTTAGATAACTTATTAGTTAATTAATAAAGTAGGAGAATAAAGTTAATATAAAGTTAGCATAAAAGTAGCATAATATCTTTTAGCTTGGAATCTTTTGGATTATGCTTTAGCTAGTGGTAGAAAGGTTAAATTATTCATAAATGTCAAGCATATGGCAGGTATGGTTATAATTGAATGAATAATTGAAGTTGAAGTTCAACATTGATTGAATTCTGTGTGATTTCAAGCTCAAGCAAATCAAATCTATGTGAGCGGTTTGGCTTGAAAGTTTTAATCTCTTCGTTTATGTGAATTAGAGAGTAATCCATATATTTTATACTAATATTAATCCTTATTTTCCTTCCCTAATTAATATAAAAATCCTACTCCATTTCATGGTTAAACCAAACCCTAAATTGGTATACAAAATCGAAGTCCTAAAACATTCATTCAAAACCCTAAATATCCATATGAACCTAACACCACCTTATTTCCACTTCTTCGAACCAAACCCTAAACCACGAATCTAACCATCATCCAGACCTTAACTTTTGAAACCTCATCATCATCTCATCATATTTTATGCACATTCATCATTAATTCATCACCATCAACAAATCACCATCATCATTTTTTCTACTATAATTCAAATCACCATCATCTTATTTGCATCATTTTCGACACTTTATTCTTTAAACTCACCATCACCAAGACTTTATCATCTCATACAAACTCCATTTGAAACCAATAGATCCATATAATTGAAGATTACACCCTCCCACACACATTAGTCTTGTTATATAGAACATATATTTGGAAAAGGGGTTGTGAAGCTAGTCATCAGGCTCTTGTTTGTTGGAACATTTGCTATTTTCCAAAGAAGGAAGGTGGTTTGGATATCATTGACATAGAGATATGGAATAAATCTACCCTTGGTAAAAACATATGGAATTTAAAGGCTAATAAGGAAACTCTTTGGGTGAATGGATTCATGGTAGGTACTTACACACTCAAACTTTATAAAATATAGAATTAATGCAACAAATTACATGGAGCACAAGGAATATCTTTCAACTTTTAACTCAGCTACTACCCAATATCAACTCTAGTTGAGTTAAGGGGAATCACAACATCAACAAAGTTTATAATTTGGTCCAAAAAGAGATTTGGCTAAAATGCAGTGGATGACTATTTGGAAGAAACAAGCTACTCCAAAATGGTAATTTATAATGTGGCTAGATGCTTATGAAAGGCTTGCTACTAAGGTTTATCTATCAAAATTCCAGCCTATAACTAATACAACTTGTGTTTTTTTACCAAAATTATGAGACTTCTCAGCATATTACTTTGGAATGCAAATATATGAATCCTAATTTAAAGGTTATTGGTTGCTTGGGAAGTTGGCAAGCTGGATTATGTAATTGGAAATAACTCATAAAAATAGCAAGTGTTATGCATTGTCGCACTAAAGCTAAAGATGAATTGCTACTATTTTAGTTACATCAATTTATGAATTATGGAAGGCAAGAAACCAAAGGGTGTTCCAAAAAAAAATGCATTCCAAGTCATGTCTTAGCTAAGGTGATAGCAATAGCTATAGTTCATTGATGTATTCATTAGTCTGGGGGGGAGTTCTAGAGTCATATTCATTATATAGATGAGTATGCTGCTCATACTTGTACATAACATTCTTTTAATATAATAACATTAAATTTTCATAAAAGAATGTTGTGTAATAATATTATTAGGCATGCATATGTCATAAAATTTAATTTTTATTCTAATAAATCATTGTAATACTTAAGAAAATTAGCCGATGCACTTATTTAACTCTCTGATAGATGAAAATATATTCCTTGAAATTTATTTTATTATTGTGTATCTAAATGGCTAAAAGTAATGCTTAAGTCTTATAAAAATATCTTCTAACCTTATCATGTCGTCTTACAATATTCTCACTTCATCATCAACCTGATTTTATCTACTATACTTCTAAGAGACAATACACCACTCCCCCCCCTACGGCCATCACCTTGCCTGATCATTCTCTATCACAAACACAACCATTTTTTCTTCCTCTACTTATCTTTATTTTATTCTCTTCTTCTTCTTCTTTGGTTCTCCACTTTTCTCTGCTCCATCATCTCCATTTTTCATGGCTTAAGTTCCATTTTCATCTATTCTTGAGCCTTATTTCCCTTCCAAATCTTAGAGATAAGTTCATTTTCCTTTCTTTGTTGATTCTACTTTCTTTGAATCAATTTATATAATGGATTTTTCTTATCTTGTACTTTATTTAATATAGGTTTAATAAAGTCTTTTGGAAGAGTTTATTTTATATTTTATCCTCACTCTTTCTCTTATTAATTAGGAGTTTAACCTTAGGTAAACACTTCTATTCTACAAGTAGATAGAGTCTTAGACGTCAGCACATTTAGTTTCATTAAACATTAATTATACCATGATTTCCATGAAAGGGGGATTGCAAACCTTTAGTATGATTTTGATTCTTTTTTTGGTTTTTTGTTTTGATCATAGCATGTTAATAGTTTTCATGCGCTGGAAAAATTTGCTATGTATCTTGATATGTTTTGATTATGCTAAACATGATTTATCTTAGTATGAGTTTGAACATGTTCTAGGTTTTTCCAATGATCTTGTATAGTTTCATTGATTTGAGTATACAATGTTGTAGGTTGTAATTTACAGATAAATTTTCATATATGACATGTTTCATTTGAGTACATTTTTTAGTTAAATATTAAGAAAGTTTAGATGTTCTAAAGTAGGTTCTTCAAGTTCTTGATTTTATTTAGCTTATTCTTGGCTAATGTCATCCAAATTAGCCTAATTAGGGTGTAAATTAAGGTTAATCAAGATTTCAAGCTAATTAATCATAATATGACATATATAACCCTCAAAGACTTTATTTTAGTTCTAAAGTCAAAAGTACTGAAAAACTTGTGCTAATTTCGCAAGCGCATAGATTCATTATAGCATTTCAAGGTCGTATCCACAGAGACTTTATAATTGATTAAACTCCTTTACTATTTTAACTATCTACAAATAAAAAAAGGTGGAGTTATGTGTTCAAATGAAAATATTAATTACGAAAAGAGTTCTAACTTGGAGATACCGAATAATAGTATTAAAAACTGGGATCAAATTTCGGTCTTCGGATTAATAATTAATAATGAAACAATACTTATGCCACAGATTAATTCACTAGCTATGGACAATTAGTCAAATCGTATTCGTTAGCTTCTTTCAAGGTCTAAGAATGTATTTAATCTAATTTGCCAACTACTTTCATGACTCATGAAGTAAATTAAACCCATTAAGTGCCACCAATTATAGAGTCCCAAAAAATTAAATATCTACTTTTGTGATTACTTCATTTCCCATATATATGCTAATTTCCAATAATAATCTTAGCCTTTCAGCTATAGATTACATCTATGGAGGTTAGATTTTGTCAAATCCACTTTACGACAATCAATTCTATCATATATAAAAGTATCAATGAATCAATCATACGACATAATACCTTATTTTATCATATCAATTACAAGAACGGTACCTAAGTCCAATCCTGGAAAAGAGACTATTCACTCATACTTGTAAATAAAATGAAAAAAATAAATAACATGATGAACAATAAAAATGCAATAGATAAATAAAAGGAGAATTAGATTGAAATCACCATAATCCGAAAGAGTGCAATGTTGATTCGAACCGACCGTCACAAATTACATAATTAAATCTTTCGAACAATTAAACTAGAGAAAACTAGCTATTACAAGAAGCTATGCTTTGTAAGGAGGGGTCTCTGACTCCCTAAAAGGTCCTCTCTCTCTCCTTAGGAAGTCCTCCAAGGCGTGCCATGAAAGTTCCTATCACGCTGGCCTTGTCGCGGACGAAGATCGTGGGGAGGACTACTTCTGCATGGCCGTGCGGCCCTTGCACGGCTTGGCCGTACAATTTCTCAGCTCTCTGCAATTTGGAAAATCGGATATTTCAAGGCCGTGCAATATTTTTGGCCTCGACTTTTCAGCTCATAATTTTGCACGGTCGTGTAAGTCTAGCACGATTTAGCCGTGTGATTCTGTTTTCTTCTATAAATATTAGGGGGTGTTGCATGGCTTTACAGGTCCGGCACAGGCTGGTCGTGAACTCCCCTTTTGAGTCTTATTAGGGATATATTGGCATATCTTTTAGCTCTCAAAGCTTCGATGCACCTTTATAAGCTTGCTGGGTTGATGCTCTCTCCACCTGAGCTTTCTTGCTAGGTACTTAGCTCCAAATATAAGCAATTCTTTCTCTATCTTGGAACTTTTGGGGGAAATCCTACAACACAAGAATAAAGAAAATAGTAGTGCAAATAATTGGCCAAAACCTTAGCAAAATAAGTAAAATAGATTAAATGAAGACCTAAAGCTAAGGGAAAGAGAGGTAAAAATATGGGAAAAATTCACTTTATCAATTCACCCATGCTTATACCTTGCTTGTCCCCAAGCAAACACCGAAACATAACAAGTGGAATGATAACAAAGCCTCTTATGATGGGACCAGCAACATAAACATGGCATAAAAAGTCTAGTTCCTCCCAAATTGCGAGCGAAAATAGTAGTACAGAAAATAAAGTGAGACAAACTTTCATGGCGGATGCACAAATTAGAATTATTATGACACTTTAAGGTAGTTTAGGGTCTTGTAAATGCCGTCCCGACAAAACATAGGTCAAACAAGGCGATAGACTTACTTTCTTTAAATAAGTGTAAACACTATGCGCTTATGTGTGTTTGTAGGGTTAATAAAGTCACTCAATACTCTCCTATCTAATGATGATCGACCATATGCTTGCAAAAACTCTTATTCTTCACCGCTTAAAGACATTATGCATTACAAAAATTAAGAGGTCTATACAAGGTTGTAACGGGGCTAGGGTGAAAAGGTAGGGCAGATCTAGGAATGTAGCTACAGGCTTAAAACTAAAGGAGCGGTAATTACAAATCCAAATTAGAATTGGAAACTTTCTACTCACACCTAAATACACAACAAGGCTCCCACTTTTTTAGTTATTTATTAAGATTAGAAGAATTAGATATGAATGGAAATAATGTAACTTTTCCATTTTTCTATTTTTTTATAAAGAAAAGAAGAATTTACCCCCATGCTTATCTTTTTACCCTTTTTACCATAATAACATCCATTAGATACCTCTCCCTAGTTTTCGGACCAAGGTAGGGCAGTTTCTTGGGGAAAAAACTAGTATATAGGTAAATGAAGGGAGAGGCTTGGGCTCAAAGGGGTTGAACAAAAGGAAAACAAATGTTATTTGGTGGCTTATGGATAAAGTAGTTAAGAAAGAAGATAAATGTCTCTATCACACTAATGTATGTATAAGTCATATGTAGTTTCAAAGAGAGCATCTACAAGTTCTAGTTTCTCATATTAGAGAAGAGAACATACAAATAGAAAAAGTAAGGATGTATAAAGGTAGACACCCTCTAAGGCTCAAAGTCTCACTAGTTCCTTGCTACATGCCTTATCTCCTAAATCTTAGTTGGGATAGGTAAGTCTACGAAAATAAACCATCAGAGCATTATAATAATAAGTGGTTTAAGAGTTTATCACTTGGGGGTATCTGTGCAATAAGAAAGTTTCAAAGAAAATAGTTGTAATATCTCGCAACTCATGAGTCTTACTAGTGTATGACCAGGTTATGTAGAAGGTTCTACCATTTGGTCATCATAGGGATTTATTTCGCAAAATGAAAACACAAGCAAAAAAAAATAGAACAAAAAACAGAACAAAAAAGGAAAACAAAAACAAAAAGAAAATAAGCAACAACTAATAAGAATGAAAAATGACTCCCCCATGCTGGAATACCACATTGTCCACAACGTAGAAGTGAGGAATGAGGGGAGGACAAACTCAATTACTAGGGTGCTAGTGGAGGTGGGTAGCCATGCTCCAAATTCCATTGATACATTTGATGTACCATGGAGTTCCTTTGGTGTATGGGAGCTATAGCCTCCCAGAGACTCGAAACTTGGGCGTCCAACATATTGAATCTATAATTGATGTGCTAGAAGCAGGAGTCCCAAGATGTGCCTGAGGAAGAAGGGCCTTAATTGGTGCCAAAAGAAAGAGGCATTGGAAGAGTAAATAATGGTAAATGACGGCCTTCTTTCGATATGTTTGGGTTTTCATCCAAGGGTAGTGGCATAGCCTAACCTAGGCGTGGCGTATGAGAAGAGGGTAGCCACTTGGTGTGCCCGGTCCTGATGAGAGTGGTGAAGAATGGGTTGGGAAGTGAGTACTACACTTCATGGTTATAATACAATATATATTGACGCCTATCTTGCACAATTAACTTTATATTTGTGTAGGTTGTCAGCTCGAGGTAGGTTGGTGGGAAGTCCTCATGGATGTCATCTAGGCTATAATTGATCCTAGTGGTAATGTACGTGATGATACCCCCTAAGACAATATCACTAATGAAATTGGCACTCACCGTACCAAGATGATCAGCAAGATAATACCATGCATTGAAGATATTATCCTAGAGCATACATTACAAAGCGAAGAGCTCCAATTGACATACATTTCCTTAGCTCTCCCCTTGGCCGAAAATTGAACTGGCCATAAGTCGTCAGACATAACGCAAGGCCGGATTGTAAATTAGAGTGGCCTTTGAGTGATGTCCACTATACTGCTTAGGGATAAATCCTTTCATAGGTAAAGTGATTTTGCGCCAAAAATATTGAGGATCCCACATGTCAGAACACTCAGAAATTTACCAACCATAAGAGGGTAGGAGAAGCAATGATGAAAACCCATACAAAGACATTCGACGAGATTTATTAAATGGCTGAAACATAAGGGACTCCTTGGAACAATCAAGCGTGAGCCTCTTACTTGTAGGATATGTATTGGAAAAGAAATGGTAAGGAACACTATAAGAAAGCAAATACACAACATCTTCATTTATCCCTAGTGGCTTGAGACAATGCCAATCGATGAATCGAGTTGGGGTAATGTTTTGATTCACTAGCCCTTCAAAGACATCCTTGTCATCAGGGTCGGCAAAGGTAATTCCATAAGGATTTGATGGTGGTGTATTTGCATCCTTATCTCACCCTTTCGATTGACATGGTTGCGGTCAAGAGGACTCACCTTCCTCCTGGGTGGATTTTGATTACTTCTTCGGGGTTAATGTTACTTTTATCTGCAAAAATGAAACATTAGAAAAATTTTTAGGTAGAACACACATTGTAATTGAGATGGGAAAAGATAGAGCAGGAAATGAGAAAGATTAATTGAAGAACTAAACTAACAAGGAAATGAAAAATCAAACCGAGAAAAATGCCCATGTGCACAATTGGTGCAGAAATGGGGAGTGTGGTGTGTGGTGGTGCAAGATAAAAACCTACACAGGTAAGGTGTGTAGATGTGTGGCGGTTAAAGGGGTGATGGTGGTGGAAATGGTGGTGAAAGTGGTGGTTATGTAGGTGGAATGGGTGGTGTACAGATGTGTGGTGGTTGGCGCTACACTGTTGAGGAAAGGGTGAAAAAAAGGGTGTGTAAGATGTGCAATGCCTGGCTATCCAAGGGTGGAATGGTTGTGAGGAGGTTGACAATGGTGGAAATGGTGGAAATGGTGGTGGGTGGTGTTAATTAGGTAGATCTGGGAAAAAGAAGGATGGGGAAGAAGTTGGAGAGGATTATGGTTCAAAAGAGAGAGGAAGAAATAGTGAGAGAGAGAAAAATAAAGTGTCATGGGCGTGTGTATATAATGACAAACGGGGTTGCATGGTTGTGTACCATTTGTATAGGAAGGTCATGCGGAGAAGGAAATGGCCATGCATGGGTGTATAGGTCTGGCATGGTTTGGAAGTGCAAAATCTTTTTTCTCGAGATATCTCCATTTTTCATTGACAGGGTGATGCACGGCCGTGTAGTGGACAATGCTTAGGCCATGAAACCATATATCCTTCATATTTCTTGCTCCTTTTGTCATGTAATGCATTACATCCTTTGATTATCCAATGGAGAGCTTTGATAAGCCATCTTTCCTACCAAAAAATTGCAACACAGAAAGGAAAACAAAGCAAACAAAGAAATAAAATAAAAGGAAGAACACAAAATAGAAGAAACATACAAAACAAAACGAAACTTAACAAAGGAAAACATGAAACATGGGTTACCTTCAATGAAGCGCTTGTTTAGGGTCATTAGCTCGATCTCCATGCTCTTTAGACAGATGATACCTCAAGAAAGGCGATGGAGCCCATATTATCAATTGGAGACCTGACAACATAGTGTTTCAGACATTGCCCAATAACTTTGAACCTTCCAGTAGGTTCACTCCAAACTTCCACTACCCCATAAAGATATACTTTAAGCAATTAGAATGGACCTAACCACCTTGATCATAGTTTCTCGAGAAAAAGCTTTAGCCAGGAACTGAACAGGAGTACTAGTTCTCCCTCCTTGAATTATTTTCAGAGAATACATCGGCCATGCCACCTCTTCGTTCTTTCCTTATATATTTTGGAATTTTTTATGCATCTATCCGTAACTCATCAAGATCGTTGAGTTGAAGCATTCTCCACTTGCCTGCTTCCTTCAAACCCAAGTGAATGGTCTTTATGGCCTAATATGCCTTGTATTTGACTTCAATAGGTAGATGAAATGATTTTTCATATACCAAACGGAATGGTGTGGTGCTAATAGGGGTCTTATAGGCTATCCGATAGGCCCAAAGAACATCGTCTAGCTGGGAGGACCAATCCTTCCTTGACTTGGATATGGTCTTTTCCATGATCCCTTTTATTTTCTATTAGTAATCTCCACCTAATCACTCGTTTGAGGGTGATATAGAGTGGCCATTTTGTGAACTACACCATATTTCCGCATAAGCTTATTTAATACCTTGTTAGCAAAGTGGGATCCTCTATCACTGATCACAACCCTAGGAACTCCAAAATAGGGGAAGATAATCTTCTAAAAATGCTTAATAACTACCTTTATGTCGTTCATTGGAGATGCTAGTGCCTCTGCCTATTTTGAAACATAATCCACTACCACAAGTATATACTTATTGTTGTGAAATGAAGGAAACAATCCCATGAAATCAATCCCCCATACGACGAATAGCTCAACCTCAAAAATGTTATTCAGGGTCATCTTATTCTATCACAAAATATTGTTGGTCCTTTGGTAGCAATCACATGCCAGCACAAAATTCCTCATGTCTTTAAAGAGTGTTCACCAACAAAATCCTACAAGAAGTACCCTTGCGGCTATCTTGGAGGTACTAGCATGACCTCCATACGGTGATGAATGATTCTTTAGGAATGCATCATCGAAAAACTTCATCTGAGCAGTGCTTGTAAAGACAAGGATCATCCTAGAATAAATGTTTGATGCCAGAAAGGAATTTTTTACACTGTAAAAAAACTACTCACTCATACTTGCAAATAAATTGAATGAAATAAATAACATGATGAACAATACCAATGCAATAGATAAATAAAATAAGAATTAGATTGAAATAACCGTAATCCAGAAGAGTGCAATGCTGATTCGAACCGACCCTCATAAATTATACAATTGAATCTTATGAACAATTAAAACTAGAGAAAACTAGCTACTATAAGAAGCTATGCTCTGTAATGATGGGTCTTTGACTCCCTAAAACTTCCTCTCTCTCTCCTTAAGAAGTCCTCTAGAGCGTGCAATGAAATTTCCCATCATGTCGGCCATGTTGTGCATGAAGATCATGGGGAGGGTCGCTTCTGCACTGCCGAGCGGCCCTTGCATGGCCTAGCCATGCAGTTTCCCAGCTCTTGAAAATTTGGAAAATTGGATATTACATGGTATTGCAATATTTTTGGCCTCAAATTTTCAGCTTAGAATTTCGCACGGCTGTGCAAGGTTGGCACGAGTTAGCCGTGAGATTTTGTTTTCTTCTATAAATGCTTGGGAGTGCTGCACGGCTATTTAGGCCTGGCATGAGCTAGCCGTGTACTCCCCTTTTGAGTCTTATTAAAGATATCTTGGAATATCTTTTGGCTCTCATTGTTTTGATGCACCTTCATAAGCATGTTGGGTTGATGCACTCTCCTCTTCAGCTTTCCTTGCTAGGTCCTTAGCTCTAAATATAAGCAATTCTTTCTCTGTCTTGGTGTTTTTTTGGGAAATCATGCAAAAAAGGCTCAAGAAAATGGTAGTGCAAATAATAGGCCAAAACCATATCAAAATATGTAAAAGAGATTAAATGAAGTCCCAAAGCTAAGGGAAAGAGTGGTAAAAATATGGTAAAATATCACTTTATCACTCATTGTGCAATATTTCTCATGCCCTCTAACCTTTCCTTTTAATTTTTTCCTATAGGTTTGAGGGATCCTCTAATCCATTTTGAACTTATAGATTATCAATTTTCAATGTTTTTGGTGATTAGATCATTTCTTGTGGTTTTATATTAACCATATACACTCATTTTTTATGTTTATTATGTGCTCTCTAAGCTACACTTGTGGATGCATTTGGTTTAGTGTATAAAACATATATGTTTAGTGTTATCTTTATAAAACATGGTCCCCAATGCCCTTTATTTTTTTTATTCTTGTAAAACACAAGGGGCTACTAGCTATATACTATCTTGGTGACTACCTTTGTTGGAGTTCATTAGGTAATATAGGGTATATATAGGGTATATATGACCTTTAAATTCTATATAGGGTATATATATTTAAGGATTAGGTAATATTTTGTGATACTACCTTTGTTGGAGTTCATTGGTACTGGATGAGATGTTCAACCTATGGTGGCATACTTGGGTTTTGACCTCTATACAAACATCTCAATTTAGATGCCCTTTTTTAGTTTAGATGGATGCTCTTATGACTTATGTTTCCTTATGGATTTTGTCTATTTGTGGCATAATAAGATTTCTATATGTGAACATTGATATATGTTTTTGATGGTGACCTTTGGATTTTTTCCATTTTTCCTAGGACGTTGGAGTCCATATATTTTTGGCTTAATTACCCTTATTATTATGCCCATGACCTAAGTATCCACTATGGTGGGACATATCTCCTTATATGATTGAAATGCATGTTATAGATTATTAGATGCTCTATTTGATTCCTTTTCATTATTATGGATTCCTTTGTGATTCCTTATTTCTACCTAGTATATCCTCATGGTATAATATGCTGTACATTATTTTATTCCCTAAGTGTGACACCCTAAAATTTTAGATCCATTTTTATTTATTTATTTTGAAGATAATGTGGAAGTATAACAAAACAAAATTGGATATGTCACCACTACTTGAAACATGTAAGTGGTATGATCATCACCTAATATATGTTCAATGCAAGATAAAATAGGACAAATGAAAAAAAGAATGCATGCACTAATAATATAGTAATTGTAACACCCCCAAAATTCACTACTGAAAAATTTCGTTAATTAAAAGGAAATTAGCGGAAGCAGATAATTAAAACGTGAACTTTGGGAGTATTACCGCCACACTTAGTACCAGACCGGTTCACTCATACCGTTCCAGTACCAAGTGCTAAGGCTAAGAAAATGAAATGCAATTCGAAAGACATTCAACATGCATATATCAGAGTAAATCGCAAGAAATTCAACATACTTAAATCAAAGTAGCGCATCAAATCGTTTTCCAGAATAAAATCCACCAATGGTGGTTACAGTAATAACGTATACATTTAAAACCAAGATTTTAAATGAGAATGAGAAACCCTAACGATACCGGATAACTCCTTACTCTCTTTCCCGTAGCCCACTTGAGTAGCACCTGAAAATACCTGCAAGGGGCATTGCCCATTGAATAGGCAGGGGCCCCATAAAGGGAATCCCTTCAGTACTACGGTACTGAGTAACCCTTTAATACCACACTTAAAGATAGGCCCGCATACGACACATAATGCAAGCCACACACATATAAATAATGAGAGATGCATACATAACAATGACAAACATAATACTTTATAAGTCACGATCGATACTTTGGGCCTTAAGCCATTATTCTGTCATTAATCCATCAATATCATATTTTATATCCATGTGAGTACGAGAACCCCACTATTATAGCCGGTGGACCGGAAGTCAACACACAGGGCAGAACGCCTCTGACCACTATTATTGGCGGTGGACCGGAAGATAAACACACAGGGCAGAACGCACCTGACCACTATTATTTGCCGGTGGACCGGTCTGGCCCCGACTCACATGGTGTTCCACTATAAGTGATTAGTATTTTTCCATAATCTTATTCATATACCCAACTGATTTTATTGAGCTCGGGACCCCCACTATTATTGCCGGTGGACCGGAATATATATGTAATCATCATCCAGGGCACAACGCTCCTGGCCACTATTATAACCGGTGGACCGGTACTCATAATCACACACCAGGGCAACACGCTCCTGGACCACTATTATAACCGGTGGACCGGTACGCAATATCACATACCAGGGCAACACGCTCCTGGACCACTATTATAACCGGTGGACCGGTACGCATAATCACACACCAGGGCAACACGCTCCTGGACCACTATTATAACCGGTGGACCGGTACGCAATATCATAAGTCACTGGGCCCGGCTCATTAATATTCCACTTTCAATTATCGTATCTTTCCTTTTGTTAATCATCACATCAATCATATTTATTTGCCTCGATTGGGAGATCGATAACCCGGGACACAAAGGTACACCGGTCGTACCGGTGCATATCAGCTACTCAGTACCCTTTAACCATGAACCCAAGGACGCAAAGGTACCCTGGTCGTACTGGTGCATAAAGCTAACTCAGTACCCTACCGACAAGGACACCTAATCCATAAGTATGCATACCCCCTAACTAGGTCCGTAAAGCTAGGAAGAGTAAGATATAGGGCCTGGCTGGGGCACAAAGGCACACCAGCAAATACCAGAATAATCGTGGACTAAACCACGTCCTTAGGGTAGCGACCCCTAAGGAGTCACCATTCCTGATCTCGAGGTCTTTCACTTTAAGTAATAGTGTCTTAATTAAGGTGATCACAGAAAGCACGATGATCCGATACTTACTCACTTTCAATCGTTTCGATATCATTAATCGTTTCTTATTCAGAGGATTATCCAGGATGTCATAGAGAAACCATCAAGGCCATACTAATCATTAGATACTCTTATTTGGCTAATCAGCATTATTTAATCATATTAATATTCCACAATATCAAAGGCATGGTGGGTACAAACCACTCATTTGCCCTTTACTCATATAATTGTTAAGTATCCGTTCCTTACTTGATAAATTACCACATTACCCCTAAGGTTGCATAATTACCAAATTGCCCTTTGTCTGATTTAGGTTACCAAATTATCTCATACACTTTTCAGATCATCATTCACCCCTCCTAATTACTATACTTATCATGTTTCCCTTTTGGTTGGTTATATTACCAAATCGCCCTTCTCCTTTGTTATAATTACTAAATTGCCCTTGAGTTGGATAAATTACTAAATTACCCTCCTTCATTATCATGATTACTATTTTGCCCCTTTAGTTGGTTAGGCAATTATCACTTTACCCTTTTATCGGCTAAATTACCAAATTGCCCCTTTAGTTGAACAAATTACCAAATTGCCCTTCTCCTTTATCATAATTACCATTTTACCCCTCTCCATTATTTTAATTGCCATTTACCTTTTTTAATTATCACAAATCCCAAATTACTCTTCTTCATAATTACCAATATTAATTTACCCTTTTTCATAATCAAAATTACTATATTGCCCTTCTCCATTATTAAAATTACCATAATGCCCTTTAGTTGGTTAATTTACCAAATTACCCTTCTATAGTATCATACTTATCCAATTGCCCTTCTACAATCATAATTTAATTACTAAATTATGTTTTGTCGTTATCATAATTACCAAGTTACCCCTTACTCCCAAGTTTACCATAATATCCTTTCTTTTACAAAATTACCATTTCACCCCTTACATCCAATTTTACCATAATATCCTTTTATTTATGAAAATTACCACCATACCTCTTTTACTTTACAAATTACTATTTTACCCTTTTACATCCAAGATTACCATCCTTATCTTTCCTTACATAATTACCATTTTGCCCTTCTTTTCCAATTTACCATATTACCCCTTTACTTATAAATTTCCACTTCGCCATTCACTTATACAATTTACCATATTACCCTTCACTTATGAAATTACGATTTTGCCCCTCTACCTCCAAAATTACCATAATGCCCTTTTTACTTGAACAATTACCATAATGCCCTCCTTCATCCAAAATTACTATTTTACCCCTACTTCCAAAATTACCATTTTACCCTTCTTTCTCACAACTTACAATTTTATCCTTTACTTGTAAATTATCATTTGGCCATTTAATTATAAAATTACCATATTATTCTTTTGTCTCAAAAATTACCGAAATACCCTTCTCCACTTATAGAATTTCCACTCAACCCCTTTATTCACCATTTTTATAAATTTTCTAGTACTACATAAAATAATGATATTAATACTTCATTTTTATTAACTAAGTCCACCAACTTGTCATTTTTCAACATAATACTCATTAGCAACTACACACATTGATTTATATACCTCATAAGCATAATTACTAAAATACCCTTAAACAATAACATCATTCATGCATTAACAACATGGTACATCATAAACAAGTATTTAACATTTCTATCCATATTCCAACTCCTTCTTTATTTAACCTACCTATATATGGCATAAAAGTTATCATGCTATTTCTTTTTTAACAAACAATATAAGAAACCATAAACATATCATGCTAAGCATACAAAACATGCATAAAATCATACTAAACCCTAAATGTGCTAGCATGCGTTTTTCCATATATTTAAGGGAGGATTAACGGTTACCTTAATCCCGCAAAATATCAAATCTTACCAAGCATAATTAGCAACACCACACCTAAAAATAATATCCATCATTATTGTTAGAAATAAGAAGTTAAAAAGGATAAAACTTTATAAAACAAATTTATTTAATAATAATACACTTTAATTAAATATGGATATACCTCAACACTTTTCCAAATTAAATCCAAAATAAGGAGGAGCTCACGCTGCATGAGCAGCGTGAGTTTCATGCATAATCATGGGGAGAAAAGGGCTCAAAGAGGGTGAAGGAAGCAAAATCCATTATTTTCGGGTTAGGGTATTTAGGCTAGAAAAGAAGGTGGTTGGGGGAGGTTTCAAGGCAAGGGAACGGTGCAGAAGTGAAGAGGGGGTGTAGGTGGAGGCTAAGGACGGTTTCGAGGTGGCTCAAGGCGGCGGAGACGGCGGCGGCAAGGCGGCGAAGGTGGGCTGCCGAGGAGGGTCGAGGGAAAGGGTTGAGAACGAAGGAAAAGTGGAGGGAAAAATGGAGGGGTGCAAGGGTTGTTTTCGGCCAACTAATGGATGGCGGTTGTAGAGGGGGTTGTAGGGTGTCGAATGGTGGGTTGGGTGGCGGCAGAGGTGGCCGGATGGCGGCGGTATAGGCGGTTGCAGGTGGCTCGACGGTAAGGGGAAAAATCTGGGAAGAAAAAGGAAAAGGAGGAGAAGGGAGGAAGTGTAGGGCTCGAAGGGGCTGTGTGGTGGTGCAGGGTGGTAGTAGGCAGTGGCAGAAGGCGGCGCAGGGGGTTGGTATTGGTGGTTCGAGCGGCGGCCGGCGGTGGTGATCAAAAACCGGGGGAGAACGGAGGGAGGAGGAAGGAGAGAAAAGGGATCTCGGGGGAGGATGATAGGCTCAAAAAAAAGTGCGAATGAGGGGCTTGGGAGATGAAGAAAAAGAATAGGGGGAAGAGAGGGGCAGGGCTGGCCGATTGAGAGGACAAGGGTAGCAGGTGGCGGTCGGTTGGCAGGGGAAGACGGGGAAGAAGAAGGAAAGAAACCGGGGCACGCGAGGCTGTGGTCCAGGGCTGGTTGGGTTCGAATGAGGAAAGAAAACGACGGGGGAGAGAGGAAGAGAGAGGGCGGGGAGGTAGGTGGTGGTCGGGTTGCAGGCGGTGGTAGCAGGCATGGCGTCGAAGGTGCAGGTGGTCGGGCGTGGAGGAGAAGAGGGGAGAAGAAAGGGACGGGGCGGTCGGACCGGCGCAGGAAGGGAAGGAGTCGGCCGGTCCAGGGGAAAAATTAAAAGAAGCGTTGGGCTGGTGTGCTGGGCGGCGCGCGCGAGGGAGAGGAGGGAGGAAGCCCGCGCCAGAGGGGGAGAAAGATCGGGCCTGGCCCAATCGTGCGGGGGAGAAGGGGTAGCAGGCCGGGCGGGCAGCCCAAGGGGGAGAAGAAGGAAAAAGAGAAGAAAGAAGAAAAGGAGAAAAGGAGAAGGAAAAGAAAAAGGAAAATGGGAAAATATGGGAAATAAATTAAATTAATTTATAAAATCATAAAATATAATATTCTTGATAAATTATTTAATTTAATAATTTAATTTATTATAATGTAATATTCTAGTTTAAAAAGGAATAAGTTGGTAAAATATTAGTTTGGAAAATTATTTAAATAAAACAATATGATAAATAGCAAAATATTTATTTTAATTTATTAAATACTCTTATCCAAATTTAAATACTCTAATATCCATAAAATAATGAAAATAATTAATTTAAAAGCAATTCTATTCCAAATAAAAGTAATTTATCAAAATATAGGTTTTCGAAATTTTTGGGGTATTACAGTAATAATAACAAATATGTGAATAATATCAAGAGAAGAAATATATAAAATCCAAATACAAGAACCAATTCCAAGAGTTTAAATAAGAAGAAAAAATCAAACACATCTCAACATATTGGGAAAAAAACAATTTAAGCTAGTTTTCCAAACTCTTAATTAAAGTAGAAAATGTAAATCTTGATCCCCAAGTAATGGCCAGCGAATTACCTACATTATCATCCTCAATATACTCTACTTGATAGTCATAAAACTACAAGTTATCCTTTACTCACTAGCATTAAAGTAGGATCAACAAAGTCCCACACAAATGTAGCATTAGCATAGTGAACTAATGTCAAGACAAACTGCCTTAAACATGGCAAAGGATCATGTTGTACATTAAGGTCATACAATAGTGTAGTGTAGGACATAATTAGAAAACATAGATTTTAAGCTCAAGATTATTATGTTATAAACATTTTTGCATAAGAATAATGGAATATATAACAATAAAAATCATTCATTAAGCTTACATAGAATAAACCATACTATTACTTTTAATTATTAACCACACCCTTTCCATTTATTAAAATGTTCGACCAACTACACTTAGTTCTCCACCCACCAAATGTGGTCAAAATACATTAAGGGGGCTTTCTTAGGGGATACCATATAAACCATACCTTTAATTCCTATACTATAATGTAATACCCCACTCTAAAATCCTTAAAAAATGTTTAAAATTATGTTGATATAAAAAAAATGATTTTGGTTTTGAAATGGGCTTCAAATTATAATAAAAATATGAATTTCAAGCATATCAAACAATTGGTGTATTGAGGAATTTATATTTTGGTTCTCGGCAAAATAGTCGACTAGTTTGCCCAAACCCATCGACTGATTATTCTATAATTTTAGATCCATTGTTTATTTTAATTCAAATTTCTCTCTAATGTTTATGGAAACTTTTTATTAGAGTCTAAATATGATAATAAGCATGTTTTTGTGCTTTGTAATTATTTTCACATTGTTGAGATCATTACATAATCTTAATTAGCCAAAATTTTCCCCAAAAAGCACCTTTGAGGAAAACCTCACCTTTTCTCTTCTTCCTCACCCATCCTTCTCTCTGTTGGAAGTTGGGGTTGCGAGATTGACTTCTTGCACCATCTCTTGACTTACCAACCCACTGCCATGCTCATTCTTGACTGTGCTCAACCACCCATCCCATCAAGTCAGCCTTCCCTTCTTGGTTGCTCTCACTTAACCTTACAAGTCTCATCTCCCTTTCTTCTATGAATGTCGAACTAGCATTGCCTCTATACCTTCCATATGTAATCCATTTTCATTTATCACTTGTTGTTCTTGCTCTCTTATCCCTTTTTCTTGTGAAAACTTCCCAAGTGTTGAACATTCTTTCATTTTCTCTCTTTTCCTCTCTATTGATAAAAAGATACACTTCCTCTTATTTACTCCCTTCCTTGTTTGAGAATTGTGTTCTTTTCTCTTTGTAAAACCCTCATTTTTCACTACCAAAAAATTTCATTTAAAAAAGTGCGGAAACTGAAAAATAATCCTAATAAAAAGGGGTGTTATTACCGTACCTGACACACAAGATAGATATCTGCCACCTACACCATATCAAATATAAGGATAAAACCAATAAACCAATTTAAAAACAATAGACATAACATTTAAAAGATTGTTTACATTAAGGAGCTCATTAATCCTTGACCAAATCAATATAGGAATACAAATAGTTAAAAGTATGGGCCTACATTAAAATGAGATTATGCTGTGTCCCCAAAACCAAAATTACAATCCACTATGGGTCCTAAGAAAATATTCGGATGTCGATGCTCTCAAGCCCCAAACCCAAGTTGAGTTAGGTCCACTCTTGGCCATCCCCAAAAGTCTATACGTGGCTATCTACTCATGGGATTGAGTACGTGACCAAGCAAATAGGTACATCAGTATGCTACACACAGAGTAAGACAAGTTGCTTCCTCAACGGGGACATAAATACATAATGCAGAGTCTATCTTACATGGATATCATAATTAACATGTGTCATGATAATGCCATATACATAAAGGTAAGATTACCCTAGATCAAACTATCATGAATACTCAGAAAACATAGAATATATCATGCTTTGTTTCATATTATAATCACATGAGTATTCACACGTGTACTAATTAATTAATCCAAGCAAGTACTAGGGTTATTTCCAATTTCTTAATCCTTTAGACTATACCATATCCTTAATCATATATTGACATAGGTTAGTATTCAGCTAACATTTTAATCGATAACCAATTAGTCATTTAAGCTATTATCCAACTATACATGCCACCTTTTAACCTTTTTGGTCATTCAAACCATTATTCCCATCAATATTCCAGTATTAATAATTCATTTAGTCATCATTCATATTTTACCATCAAATTACTTATTATCCACTTTTTATTATCGAGTGATGGATTTTGCACTTCCCCATGATCTCATATACTATAGAAGCCTATCCAAACAACGAACATAAAATCTGGACTAAAACTAACCACAAAAATGGATATAAGTTGACGTCGAAGGCAACCACATAGGTAACTAGACCCTTTAGTATTGATACCCTCTAGTACATCATCAGTGTCTAGAGTAGGTAAGGCACTAGAACCTCTAAGGATCCTGCCAGAAAACAAATCCCAAAGGCACCGATAAATGCCTGAAGGCAGACTAACTTGTGGTAGCTAATTGATGATTGGGTAACCTAGACCCATACATAAGTCAATTGTATTTTTCCTTACATGATTAGTTTATTACTCATAAGGATAAGCAATCACACAAGGCCCATAACTGAACAAGTAAGGTAATAACATATTTCTTCCTTATTAATCATTTCCATTTCCTAACCATGTGGGGTTTCCATTTGTCCTTGGCTAATATTATTCAAGACCATCATGTTATTTTAATCAAGCCCAAGTTTTACTTCAATGCTCTTTTCTCTAAACCATTACATTTCATAAGTGAAATGCCCTTTTAGCTATTACAATACTCATAGAGTAGGTCATAAGGTTTGATTCATTTAATCCTTTTATTTGATAAGATATGTATTTAATCCTATGAATAATCAAAGAATATCCCCAAACATAACCTTAAAGTATAACCTAACCTAAAGGAAATAAATACTACAAACTAGTCAAATTAGTTGATTGGTCTAACCCGACTAATAGATTGATTTAGGTTGACTAGTCGATCAATTTAACTTGACTAAACCTTTCTTTTCATCAAACTAGTCGATCGGTTGGAATAAACCAGTCAACTATTCATAGACTAGTCAATCAATTCTACCCAAATAGTCAATGGGTTTATGTGGAAAGCAAGACTAAGGTCTCTACAATCTTACCTGTCGATAGGTTGGGTAAACAAGTCTACTATTCTAGGAACCACTTAATTGGTTTGACCAAATAAGTCAATCAGTTTTCCGTATAACAACGTCAATCCATCATTTTCATGTAGATTCATACTTATAAATCATAATTAACCATATTGGAACATGTATTAACATAATATGAAATGTTTTCAACCGAATTAACTTGCATAACCTAACATCTAATCATCGCATCCATTTTTCTCAAGCTTTAGGCTTTTTACATAAAGTATACAATCTACCCATCCAAATCTACCCATCCAAATAACTTCTACAAGTTATATACATTCTTTCTAACGTACAAGATTAACTTAAAACAAAATCATATCATGCAAGAAATACTCCTAAATCATGTTAGATGCAAGAATCACTTACTTGATGTAGGAAAAACTTCCTTAAACAAGAATTTTAGTCAATGAAAATCTCAACTTTTAAAATCTTAAAAAAGTAAATATTAAACCTTGTATTTTGTGTAAAACCTTAGTAATTTTGATGTGAAACATAAAGGAAAGAAGGAACATACCACACTTAAGGTGAATATAGGGAATGCTTAGCTAAACCATTCAATCATTTTTTCTAAATCTAACTCTTCCTTCCTTAATAATTAATATAAGAGAGAGTTAGAGAAAGAATCATAAGAGTGTAATAAATAGACTACAATTTTAGAAGTGAATAAAGTAAGAGGGTGAATATAGAGAGTTAAGGATTTTCGGTAGCTTAATGAAAGGTACAAAAAAGGGGTGATTCGGGAAATTTATAGCTAATTAATCAACATAAATCAGAGAGGGTTCAGAAATAATTTGGAAACCCTAGTAATTACCATTTAAATTCAAGCTAAATAAATGGATTTTGTCTAAGATATGTTGACCTATTCTCTCGAGCTCAAATGATGTTTTTAGAGAATGTGGGTCAATTAGGCCAGGATTAGAATTCACAAGAGAGGTAATAGAAGGTTAGCATGGAAGTAATCTCTCACCTACTTAGAATCATACTTGAGATAGAAGTATTGATCTTAGAATTATGTAGAGGAGTGAGGTGACCGAAGATAAGGCTGAGGTTATCTCTCCCCTATCAATGTTTAGATCAATCTAAGGTAATATTTTGAGCTAAATGCACCATGAAAAGGGTTAAGAATCTCTTATAGACAATACAACATGGGTTGGCAAGGTTGCATTTTGGTATAAGAAATTTTCTAGAAAAATTGAGTTAAAAATATACCTAGCTCGACAAACCAGTCGATTGGTTTGGACTTATCGATTGACTGTTCTACAAACCAGACATTCGGTTCCCCAACCATTAGACCGTTTTAGTCAAGAAAACCCATTTTGCTAAGATGATGAACCAGTCAATCAATCCATTTAACCAATCGATTAGTTTACTTTTAAAAATCATTAAACTTTATTTTCCAACCTTATTTCAAATCAAACTTTGCCTCAAACAAAATCATAATACCATATAAAAATCAAATGACCAAAAATTAGCATAATTCTTATTCCAACATTTTAAAAAACTATAGGGCATTACAATCTTCTTCTAATTTTGGTTTTAGCTATATCTTACTTCTCTTAAGTAAGGAAGAATTAAGTTTGAGAAAGGTTGAAGATTTCAGCTCTTTCTCTGCACTCAATTTTGAGAGAAAAGGTGATGCTTTGTGTTATTCATCTTATTATGATTTTATTTGATTTTAATGAACTCTTGAAAGATGATTCTTAATTATTTTAATTTTGATTCTCTTAGGAACTGAGGTTCCACTAGATAGCTATTAAGTAGGATCTTTTGTGCTAGAAGAATTTCTTTAAGGTAAGGCATTCTTGTGTTTGGTGTATGTGTGAGCATGATCTAATTTGTATTTTGTAATCTGATCATATGGTATAATTATTCCAAAAATAGCATGCTTGGAATTTTAAGATCTTAAGCATAAGTTGGCCATTTAAGCATGATTTTTTGAGTATGTGTATTACCATGTATCCATGTGATTCGATGTGTACACCATGTATTTTCATGTGTGTTTTGACATAGAAGTATAATAGGATTAATATGGTAAAGTATGGTAAACTTTGGTGTATATATCGCAAGTCTAGGTATTATTTTATCCAAACTAGTCGATTGGTTCCTCAAACCCATTTACTACTTATGGGAGCAATCAAATTGTTTGGAGCTTTAGATTAGTTGGTTGCGAGATCAGCCAATTAGTTGATAAAAACCAATTAACTGGTTTTCATGAACAATTGATTGGTTTGTCAAACCCATCATCTAGTGTCCCTATAAACCAAAATGGTTAGGTCTCTACTTAGGCCCATAAACAGGTTGGACTACACCTATCAACTGGTTTCTATGACTAGTCAATCAGTTGATCAAATCCATCGGCTAGTTTCTCTATAGGATAAAATGGTTTGGTCTCTACTTAGACCAATCAATCGGTTAGACCAAACCATTCAACTGGTCCACATGAATATTCAAACCTTGAGGCCAACCAATCGATTGGTTCTCTGGCATGGTTTTGGTTAAGGTTTGGTATGACCAGACTAATCGAATGGTCTATGGGACCGATCAACTAGTCCTACTGGGAGCCAAACAATTTGTTATAATTTTTTGTTTTTCTCTTGGGCCTTTGTGTTGATACCTCCATGCATTTAAAAAATTTAAATTATGATTTCCACTATGATTGCCCTAATTTAATAAAAATCATTATGATGGTATTTGAGACTTGAATTTGATGTGTTCGGTGTTAGCACTTTAAAGCACCTAATTGGTGTATTTTATGCATTATAATGTATTTAGTGCTAGTACTTTAAAACACCCATTTGGTTATGTGTAGATTTTATTGTTATTTGTGATATCATTTGAAAGTACATAATAATGGTATAATATTTCATTCCAGCCTTTTTATTCAGCTCTCAGGGTAGCTACCAAAAGTTAGTGGATCGGTCGACCTTGGTTATATTTTCACTCAATACCTATTTCCTTCTCTACCAGAGCTACTGTCAGTAGGGGGTATACACATATAATAGAGCACAGGTCACTACAGAAAACTAGGATTTTAACGACCAACAAATTTAGTCGTTAATGTTAATAATGACAAAACAAATTGTTGGTCGTCGGTGGTTGTTATTACTCCCTTGTTAAAGGCTTTAACGACCAACTAAAATTTTTTTGTTGCTAAAGCAATAGCGACGACATATAACATTAGTCGCTAAAGCAATAACGACAACATATAATATTGGTCGCTAAAGCAATAGCGACGGCTTATAATGTTGGTCACTATAAGCAATAGCGACTACATATAATGTTGGTTGCTATTTACTATAAGCAATAGTAACAACGTATAATGTTAGTCGTTATGAACAATAGTGAAAAAAAATACATCATCATAAATAATATTAGCGATCAATTTTTTTTGTAATTAAATAAATAAAAAATTATCACACCAATACCAACTAATTTTTCCTTTACTACTAAAATCAATTTATTATTAGCGACATAATTTATTGGTCACAAATTCCATAATTATATATTCAAGAATATAATTGAAATTTCAACATTTTCTCAAACCCTGCATCTGTATATATATATATATATATATATATATATATATATCCATTTCAATCTTCTCAATCCTATACCTGTATCCATATATATATTTTTTAACACATGGATATAACTTTCTAAATACCTACCTACAAACATTTAACAAAATATTCATACAAATAGTTTGTATTAAATGTTTGGTACAACAAAATATTTGATCATATATAAATATTTTACAAAAGAGCTACAGGATTTCGTTGCGTTACACAAATATCATGATAAGTAGCCACCTAAAATTAATAGTTCTTTTCACTGAACCTAATAGACTTAGTCAACTTGTTAAAATGAGTTGGATCTACAACAACAGAAATATGAAAACAATAATTAATATAAGTATCAAATAAACAATGACATATTATATTAAAAGATAAAAAATACCACACTAAATAATAAAGGTGAGCCCTTTCGCTTGTATTTTTCATTGGTACAATTGTTATCTATCATTTTACATAGTGCTGATATGATGATGTGTTTATTTATCTTTATGGTTGCAAGTGTTATAAAGAAACTTGTGGATATAAAACTCTTCAAAGTTAAGAAAGGAGTTATCTGTTAACAAAGTTAATCAATCTTACATTGCAAGACTTGAAGTAATACATGTATAGGTATATTAATGAATTGATTATTTAGTTGTATTTTGTCCAATTGATTAAAAGGTTTAGATCGATATCCTACATTTACAAAATTATTTTTTCTATTACACATACTGGAATATGGGTTCTTCTATCTAAGCTTGATAAGATCAAACAAGATAGTATAAAGCTAATGCTTTCTTTTGATATTAAGTATATTTTTTTTAGTAATTTCTTCCAACAGTAAGTAGAGTTTTCATATATGTTTATTTTTTAAATTCATCCCATTAGACTAATGAGCTACTATTATATTATGAAACTGATTTTAGAAGTTAAAGGATTAGAAGGCCAAAATGGCATTGATGGACAATTTTTCAGTAATTGGGTCATCAATGAAACAGAAGCCATTGTTAAGGAAATCTAGTGGATGTTCAATAAGGGTATTTAAGTTAAGAATGATTATTATCATCTTTTTATTTAGTTTATCTCAATTTAGTATTCTAGGTTTGGTGTAAATGTGAACAATTACTTGGATTTGTGGATATTTTATTCGTCTAATCTGGCATCTTGCCAAATAATATGGTTTATCTTAATATTTGGTAGAATATTTGTGATGATGGTTTATCTTTATCATTCTTTTTGATTTAGTATTTTATCATACCAGTTTTTTTTAGGGGTTATAAAGTTGTGATCCTAATATACAAACTATCAGCGAAGGTAATGTACTATCGAGGTTCTTATCATAGTAGTTTTTTTGATTTCATTAGTTAATGTTTTTTGGTATATGATGATTAGTTAAGTTATTTTTATATTTGATATCTTTAATTAGTTTACTTTGTGCTATATAGTCATAGTTTTGACGTGTTTTACCTCTAGTGAAAAAACATGCTTTGATTACATATTTTCGAGAGAAGAAATTATAACTATGTTATTTTTATCATTGCTTTGTAGTTATTAAAATTGTTATTGTAGTTTAATTTCTTTTAGTTAGTTTTTTGGTTGTAATCAAATTTTTGGTATATATATATTGCATCGTAGATGTTGGTTAACTTTTCTTATGTGATCCTTTGAATAATATTATACAATAGTATTATTGTTATATGCGTAAGGCTTATAAGCTCATTAGCTTGAAATAGAAGGTATGGTGATCTCAACTAAACAAGTGTGTGTATGATGACAATTGTTACTAGGGAGATTATGTCATCTTTGTTAAGGGCAATTTTGGGTGCGAGTGGTTTTTGAATTTGTTTTAAATTATTTGTTCTTTATAGTAGTTCCTCAGCTATTCATTTTTTACAATTTTTATTATCATTTTTATGGTATAGTTATACAAAAAGGTGATTACAAAAATGGTTGTTATCATTTCTGTTTTAAATATTTTTTATTTATTTTTTATTATAGTAGTTTAATATATTTTAGTCGAAAATATTCACTACATTTTAGGCATATGATATAGTTGTATGCATACAATAGTCGAATATAGACATGATTTTAACATTCATAGGAGTTTGGAGATAGGTATGTAGAATTTTTAAGAGAGATCGTAAGGTAATACTAGCTTCTAGGTTAATGAAAGCATAATCTTCAAATGGTTACCGAAGAGACATCTAGCATAGTAAACCCCTTCCCCACCCCCTAAAGAGAAAAGAAGACAATGAGTAGTTCCGCCGCATTTTTTTTTATAAAAAACTCTATATATCCTTTAGGGTTTAAAAGTTAGGATCTTTATAGCATGAATTTTAAGGATCATATGTGATGGAATTCATGATGACAACAACACCACAAGGGTGCTTCGACAAAACTATGGCATTTATTCTTTGCTAACTTAGCATAATACTATTATTGGCCGTTCAAAATGTTTATATATTCCTTCCAATATTTTCGGCCTTCCCTGTTCCATAACTTTAAAATGAATATGCAACTGAAATACGTTAATAGGAAAAGCAAAACCATAGATACATAAGAAAGAATATAGTGTCTACTGCTTTAAACATTCTCAACTCAAAATATGATCCTATTTTTCAGATTTTTCATGTATCTATATAATACTCTTAGAGTTACAACGTAATTAATGTATCAAGATCCCAACCTTAACTTAACTTTACATTAATGGGAGAAGTGTACCAAATTGACATGTTATAGCATAGGAATTCAAAAGATAAGATCAAATTATTTATTGAAATCAAAGATGAGAAGCGTACCAGTTGTCATATATATTAGAGATAGAAAAAGATTGTAAAAACAGTTAAAAAAATTCAATGATACATTAGTTGTAAAACCTTTTATTAAAAATAAACACCAATGACTCATTGATGAAAAAATCTTATAGGAAAAGCAACTACTCATTAATAGAAAACTGATAATCATATATAGGGTTTAACCACTCTAAAACATAGTTAACTATTCTTTACTATAACATAAGCTTAATAAAACATATTTTATGATACTACAAACAAATTTTCAATTACACTTGAAACCTACATGTGAGAATATATATATATATATATATATATATATATATATATATATATATATATATATATATATATATATATATATATATATATATATATATATATATATATATATATATATATAATTCAGTTGATAATTTAGCATAATCAAAGCTAATTCATAGAAAATTAATCCAACCACAATTTAGGGTTTAGGATATTCTATACCAAATAATATCAGCCAAAATAGGGTAGATAAAGGGAGCTTCGTCAAAGGTCGAGGAAAGTCCGCCGATGGAGGACGTCTCTGGAGGTGGCCACTGGTGGCATTGCGATGGTGTCGTGGAAATGGCGCTAGAGCAAGGTCAAGCAATCCACTATGCTTCCCTGCTCAAGCTACTCTTCCGATCACAGCTGCTGCTACTCACTCCCATGTTGCCGTCGTCCGGTGGTCGTGTTGCAGGGGTGAGGTGGTGGTTAAAGAATGCACACAAAGAAGGAGGAAATGGAAAGGAGAAGGGAATTAGGGGGTCGGGCCTCAGCGTAGGAAAAAAACAATGGGAAAGGAAGAGAGAGAAGGAATGAAAAAGGGGGCAGGGGTTGGTCACCGATTGGGTTTTTTTTAAGTATCTAAAATATAATAAAAGATAATTTTATCTAAATTTTATTTAATAAAAATCGTTGGGTGAGATTCGAGAAATATATTTTCCTTTTATACAAGTATAAGTGACTAATAATAATTTAACATATTTATAAAAATGTCATCCGTAAATGAAAATGGGAAAAACATAAAAAAAAAATCATAAAGAAGTTGCAGAAACTTTAAATATAAATTTTTTCAAAGATCTTATCAACCTCATAAAAACAAATGAATTCATAGACGTAAATATTTTCTACAGATAAAAATTATTAAATTTTTTCCACTATAAAAAAATATATAAATATATATGAGACTTGAACGCCTCTAGCGACCAAAAATAATTAACAATTAACAACTAAAAATTACATTGGTCGCAATAGATATACCAATAACAATAACTTTTAATGGTGGTCGTTAATTATATATCAATAGTGACTATAAAAATTTTTGGTTGCTATATTGGTCGTTAATGCACCAGTTTCTTGTAGTAGGTTATACTATAGCAGACTGACATGACATCGGTGCCTAGTATGGGTGGGTGGTGTATCCTAGTACAAGCCCCCTAGCACTTCCTATGACGTATTGCTTAGGCGGGTGTTGTATCTTAATATGTGTATCCCTCGAAACTTGTGCAATCAATGTATGGTGGGTGTGGTATCCAAGGAAAAAACCCTTTGATGTATCGTGACCCAGTGTGGTGAGTGTGGTATCCCAACATTTAGCCGTCACTATAGGTGTACTCGATGTGTGATGGGTGCAGTATCCCTATAGAAAATTCCCTTCAATGTGTCTTGACCCTGTGTGGTGGGTACAGTATTCCATTATGAGTATTTGTTCGACCATGACTTTGTATCATGGTGGAGAAATGGGTGTAGCCAAACGAATTATCTTGCTAACCAAAATTTTGTGATCACTAAAGGAAGAAATCTAATATGGTTTATATTGTATGGATTGTGATGTATTTGTTGTATCTTTATACTTCCATGATATCCCATGCAAGCATACCTTGTTGTACTTGAGCTATAACGATATGATATCACCATGTTGATATGTGACTTCAATGAGTTTGAAAAGTTTAATAATCTTTCAAAATCATTTATAAACTATCTAACACTTAAAAGTTATGTTCTAGAAACATATAGAAAGAAAAATGAATTAAAATGAAAACAATATTGGCTCTTCCCAAATTCAGTCAACAAATGGGTTTGGTCAGAAGACAAATTGTTCGTAGGCTTGAATATTTTGGAAACACAACACACATTAACTAATTGGGCTAACCCATCGATTGATGAGCTAGAAAATTCTTTTTCTCCCATTTTATTAAAATTTTCCCATGTAGTTTGCAAATCTAACTGAAAATACACCTTAAAACCAATATGAAACACACTCCATTCATGATCAAAAAATTGAACATAAATTAAAGTCCTAAAAAGGTGGGGTATTACACGCAACTTTCACTTATTACAATTTTGTACGACCTTTATGACACCCCTATACATGCCTTTAACTAAGGACCCTCGATCCCACTACGGTCGATGATGTTGTCTTTATAGTCTTAGCGCTTAGGTCACTCCAACTTGTATTTCACTTTCTTTTCTTTTTCTTACCTCCTGCGTTATTGACATGAACTTCAAAGCTCCCTTAGGCTAACACCTCATCGATGTCCTTCTGACCATCGATGCACTAGTTATGTATGTTTTGTGGGAAGATTAGTAGTGCCTCACCCGTATTCAACCAACATATCCGTTTTAGACTATGATGATCTACAATATATACCACGAAAACCATTGTATTTCTTATGTTGTCTCTATTAATATCTATCATAGTGCCAGTAATAGCACAAAAAAAAAAAGAAGATTAGATGCTTAACAAAACTAGTTTGTATGCAACATAAAATGACGTTAATCCTTCCAAGCATATAATTGTGAAAAGGAATTCGTGATTTTAACTACTAACCCTAATAAGTTAATTACAGTTCAGAAAATAAGTTGATTGATGTTTATCAATGTCTAACAATTTTTTTTATTTAGTTGTTAAGCTTAATTTAGGAAAATGAATAGTTTTAAGCAAATAATATTATTTAAATGTGATTTTTTTTAAATGACAACTAAGAATATATTTTTGTATAAAATAAAGTAGCCAACAATAACTACTAAGAATCAACGGCAATAGTTTAGTAACAAGCGAAAGACATATAGTGCTGGAAAGGAGGAGATGGAGTAAATGACACAACCTGATATCAGAGCATTTGTTTGGAGATGTTGACGACACTGGGCTTTTACAATTGCAGCAGTTCGACATTTTACAATATTTATGAGCTGTAATATGAATTTTCTGAGATTATCATATGTTTCCCCCCTAAATTATAACTAAAAAGATGAGGGTTTGATCGTGCTTAAATTTCCAAAGTGTGTACTCTCTTCCGCGCCGTACAATTTGGGGAGGGCGGGCATGACTGTAACAATTCAACGACCCCATAAATATTGGGCTCGTGGTCAACAAGTATAGGCTTTGTTCAATACCGATGCTAAAGTAAGTGACCTACAAATGCATCAACGGACAAACGGTAGATGAAACTCTGGTCAGACACGTGGAATTTTGATTTTATTGCTAAAATACTAAGTAATATAAAAATTAACAAAGTGATTTTAGGCGTCCAAATTGTATACTTATAACACGATGGTATAGAGAATTAGATAAATGGTAGTTGAGTTACGTAATCAATTAATACGTACGGTAGCTTACATATGTAGCGTGGCATCCTGTCCTTTCCATTTTACATATATATACTAAGAACGATCAGCTTAAGAAGTTGAGATATCTGTTGTAGAGGAAGCAGCGTCTAATAGCCTGCTTTTGTGTACGCAGTTAGTTTTAAACCGGTAAGCTGCCTTAACAATCAATCCCCTTCCCTTGTATACTGAAAAACCACTAGCTAGTCAATCAGCGTTAGATCAAAACAAGCCTTCGTAAAATACTAGATCCTCCACCGCCTCCACAGCACAAAATAAACCACAAACAATAAACACGACACCATTTCAATTGGTCGGCAAGAGCAACAATGAAGAAGCCTGCTGCTCCAACGCGATCTTCCTCGGTAGTATCTGAGCTGGAAGGAGTTCTACTCAATGAGTCAGACCACTTCTCATACTTTATGCTAGTAGCCTTCGAAGCCTCCGGTCTGATCCGTTTCACGGTGCTCTTATTACTCTGGCCAATTATACGCCTCCTCTATGCGTGGGGGATGAGAGACGCCGGGCTCAAGCTGATGATCTTCGTAGCGACGGTAGGACTTAGGGCGTCGGATATCGAATCGACGGCGAGAGCGGTGTTGCCGAAGTTTTACTACGACGACGTGAATATGGAAGCTTGGAAAGTATTTAGTGGATACAAGAAACGTGTTGTTGTTACTAAGATGCCTAGGGTTATGGTTGAGAGATTTGTGAAGGAACATTTGGGAGCTTATGAAGTTATTGGGAGTGAGCTCGTTGTTAGTACTAAATATGGATTAGTTACGGGCTTTGTTGAGGATCATCGTTTTGAGATATTTGCCAAGGATTGTGTTGCTAGGTTGTTTGGAGAGGAGAAACCCTCTTTAGGGATGGCAAGCAGTAGGACCTACACTAGTACTGCCTCGTATGGTTCTTCGTTCCTCTCATTGTGTAAGGTATTGCCTTTGAGTAACTTAAATATATATTAACATGAGGTGATCTATATATCATTTCCTTCTATATCTATGTGTTCACTTCTTTTTCTCTTTCTTTTTTTTTTGTTAAATAATAATAATCGTTATTGTTTTGCAGGAAGTGGTGTGCCATCCAATATTTTCAACGAACGACAAGAACGATCAGTACTCAGACCATCAGCAACTACTTACTACAAAGGTCGACCGTCGTCCATTACCGGTAATCTTCCACGACGGTCGCCTGGTCAAACGTCCGACACCACTGACATCGCTCGTAATCCTATTATGGCTACCACTCGGCATAATAATGGCAATCCTTCGTATCCTCATTGGTCTAGTCACACCAATATGGGCAACCCCATACATAACATCCATCTTCGGCGGCCAAGTCGTAGTAAAAGGCAAACCGCCACCAACAACCACCACCTCCGGCGTCCTCTTCGTCTGCACACACCGCACCCTAATGGACCCAATAATCCTTTCCCATGTCTTAAGCCGTAAAATCCCAGCAGTCACCTACTCCATCTCACGCCTATCCGAGCTCCTCTCACCTATCCCGACCATCCGACTAACGAGAAACAGGCAACTAGACGCCGATCGAATCAAGAGCGAATTACGCAGAGGCGATCTAGTTCTATGTCCCGAAGGTACTACGTGTCGAGAACCGTTTCTCTTGAGGTTCAGTGCTTTGTTTGCTGAATTAACGGATCAGATCGTTCCAGTTGCGATGAACTATAAGGGAGTTGGATTCTTCCATGCGACCACAGCTAGGGGTTGGAAAGGTTTGGATCCTTTCTTCTTTTTCATGAATCCTAGGCCTGTTTATGAGGTTACGTTCTTGAATCAGTTGCCGGCTGAAGCGACGTGCTCGTCCGGGAAGAGTCCGCACGATGTTGCGAATTATGTACAGAGATTGTTGGCGGCTACGTTAGGGTTTGAGTGTACAAATCTTACACGGAAGGATAAATATAGATTGCTTGCAGGGAATGATGGCAGTGTGAAAACTAGTAGTGGTGGCGGACTCGGTGGTAGATCGCTGATGAATTGTGGTAAGAAGGTGGTCGGTGCTTTCAAGCCTTTCATTCACTAATATTATTGAAGCATGAATGCAAGCTATGTGAAACACGCTGTTGCACGGAACGAAAAGTATGGGTAAAAAATTCTTTGTTAATCTGTGATTTTTGTTTATTTATTCTTGTAAATTTTATTTTATTACTTTTTTTTTAAGATATGCATGTATTTGATCAATGTTTGGACAGAGATACATATATAGGACATTTTTTCCCCTTGAATTGTTGTAAAAGATAGCCCGACCCTGATTATTATAGAATTATTTTTTGTTTTTTAGGTGTTTTTTTTCCGAGAAAATAGACATCTACATCGTTCGTAATTATCCATTTTTTGTCACTCAAGTGCTGATACTATAGCGCCTACTGTTATTGGTTTTTGGTATGGGTTGGCAAGACTCTTTCCATTTAAAAATCAGGTAGAATGACATAATTCAAGGACATGTTTATTTAGAGATATTTGATAAAACCTAGGAGGTTACAAAGAGTTAAAATATCAATTTACCCGAAAGATTGAGTTGATTGATATAGATTAATCTATAATTTCGTATTATATAATAACGGTCATTAAATTTTTGCTATTAACCGAATCCAATTAAAAATAATGGCTAAACAGTTTGTTGATAAAATGGCAATCATTTGCATACTAAAGTCATGTTTCAAAACTTTTACGATTCCGCTCAGCAACGTTGATACCGTTGACTATCACACAATCAAACAAATTTCTTTGCGAAGATATGTGAATGGATATATGAAGCAAATATCAAGGTAACATTTTCCTACCAACTTCAACAAAATAATGTCGTCGGAACTCCAAACACACCCATCACTTTGACCTAACTAACCCCCGGCCTTCTGCCAATTCTATCTTATCACTTTCGTTGCGTTTGCAGATTGGAAGCTAAGAGTAAATTAAACGATAAAGAGATATGGTGGGGGAGATAAGAATTGAGCTGTTTACACTAGTAACGTCGTTCACCGTCTTATCATCCGTTTGATTGAGTTTTTAGTGTCTTGTTCTTTCTCATTTAATTTATTTTTTATAGGTGAAGTAGCTCTGACTAATTAATCAATTAGCTAGCTAGGAGAATTCCGTTGACTCGACATAAATGAATGACAACAATTCCATCATCCGAAAAATATAAGAGAAAGAGTTTGCCACCCTCCCTATCGTATAATAATAATAATAATAAAATTAAAAAAAAATGAAACAAAGAATCTATATTACTCATTTACTAATTGCCTTTTACTAGAATTGACTAGAATACTTCAAGTACATATCCAAGGAACTTGTATATGCATTACCAAAAGATATCTCATACTGATCAAATTATCCTATTTCACATTGATGGATAATATGTTATAATTCATATGGGTATTTTTTGAGCCATATCTGCTAGATAGGCCTAGCACCTAGATCCCCCACCATCCATAGAATGTTGTACATATTACCTTCCCCGTAACTCGGTAAACTATCTTGCACTAAGATGCTTGTTGAGGGTCACCTAAATCATGACTGCCCTTCTCCCTTACCTCTTTTGTACTCCGCCCCTATGAAAAGGAGATCTCATTTGTCCTTTGAGGCATCCAAACCCCACTACACTCCCCTTTTCTCCCTTCTCTATCCCTAAAACACCTTTTCCTAAAAATTCCTTAATTAACATTTTCCCTCTAAAATCTGGCACTATATGTGGAGACTTAAATAACAAGTCATGTAACTCCTAAAACCCCCAAGTTGACCCAAAATGGGTACCAATCATCTACCCATTAGTGATGGTACAGTCATAATCTCCCAGCTTTAGGCCATGAATAATGAGTTTTGGGCATCCATCCATGCGATGGTTTCAAACATGTTGGCCCAACTAGCCCTCACCCTTAACCAATTATTTACCATTCTTAATAGGTAACCTTCTTTGGTCTAGCTCAATAACTAACTATGCCCCTTTCAAGTCCCCAATGAGGTTGTTAGCCACGTGATGACAAAGATTCAGGACTATGACTAAGAAGTACTATTATATAAGACAACATCAAAGAATATGTGGAGTTTCCAATGGACAAAGGTGCCTTGGCCCAAATTTGATGTGACACTTCACATGTTAAAAGACAAAGAGCTCATGATCATGGGGATATGCAAGGATGGAGGATAGAGGAAAACTTCCCCCACAAATTGGTAGAGAAGAAGGCCGTTGATTTTATCAAGAGAGAAAACTTGTAGGATGAGACCAAAATCAGATGGCAAACCCCCTTTACTAAATGAATTGTGGTAATCTTGGAAGCATTTTATGGATTGAGTGAAAACCTACTTTATCTTCCAAAGTTTGATGTTTCTGGCAACTACTTGAGAGAAAACCATGTGTGAAGCATTCTAGTAATGTTGAAAGACTTTGGGCTAATATGGGTTGAAAGATTAAAGCCAAACTTTATCGAGTAATTTGCTTTGTTGAAAACTGCCATTGTAGAGCACTTTAATGCTTGTTGATGACTATAGAATCCTCTTATTTGATGGGGTTGATGCAAGGTCCATTGGCGTCATTAAAATCTTTCTTAGATGAGTTTTTTTAGAGAAGTAAGCTAGATATATGAGTTTTATAATGGAATTTCCTAGTCTTCTATCTTATAGGGGCTAACTATTCAGCAATTAACTGAGAATTTGTATTTACCCACTTATAAGTCATACCTAGCACTAAGGAAATATGCTTATGGCATAAGTCATGCCTTGATGCATAATTCATAGAAACCGTGAGTCTAGTAAGTCATCTAGTAAGCCGATCTAAAGATTAAATATTAGAGAACCATATAGAAACAAGAGAGAATTGGCATCAAAAATCATCGGATGAGAGCATGGAGAGAATAGAAGTGAGTCTTATAACATATATGATAAGTACATGTCACTAGTGAGAAGTATTGAACATAGATTTAATATGGAGAATGGATGAAAAACCTTTCATAGGTTGCTCATAATGTGAGTTGATCTCAAGTACAAGAATGATAATAAATAATATGTACACTATGAAGAAGTAGGATACATTACTAGGAAAGTAAGTCATTAAAGGACATAATAGAAGAATTGATAATATGAGGGCATTTAATAAGATACATTCACTCCTAACAAAACAAAAGAGATGAATTGGGTTAGACCATTCTACATCCACCACCACCTCCACTACCTCTATAGGCATGATAGTAGCACAAATTCATTTACACAATTTTTAGAGGAACTCCCTAGATGATGCAAGTAATGCAACCTTGAAATCATATGTTGGACGACACACTAAATACTATAGATAAAGTAAGAGAGTAAAGATAGGTGTCTAACAAATTTAATTCTTGGAAAAAGATAAGTGTATGCCATGTGTGTAGCCACACCGTGACCTATTAATGATCAAGATATTTCTAACCAACCACACAGTAAAGAGAGTTTTGATAGACACTATCAGTTTTGTGCATCACTACCCCAAAAAGGGGTTTTCACAACGGTTATTTTATGGTTTTAATAACGGTTTTGAACAATTATTGAACCGCCCGTTATTAAATATTTAATAATGGTTCAAAACCATCATAAAAAATATATAAAAACCCGCGAATTTATACATAAACTTAATATTTAATAATGGTTTTTAAGTAAAAATCATTGTTAAAAACAAGGTTTTAATAACAATTTTCAAGTAAAACTGTTGTTAAAAACAAGGTTTCAATAATAGTTACAAAGTTAAAACCGTTGTGGAAAATGAGGTTTTAATAACGGTTATTATAAAAACCGTTGTTAAAATATGATCCAATTAGGGTTCCAGTCAATGATTATGTATTTATTAAGCTCTAATACGTATTAAATGAGTATAAATTTGAGATTAAATGCATAGTTTTAATGACGGATCTTACTCAAAACTGCTATTAAAACCTAAGTTTTAATAACAGTTTTCATAAGAGCTGTTATTAAAACCATATGATCCAATTAGGGTTTCAGTGATTGATTATGCATTTATTAAACTCTAATACATATTAAATGAGCATAAATTACAGACTAAATATGTGGTTTTAATAACAATTTTTAATAAGAACCATTATTAAAAATATATGTTTTTTTTAATATTTTTGTTTTTTGTTCTTACCCACATACACAGTTATATGTTCAAATATTTACCAAATTTGCAATGTAAAACAACATCAATTCATACCAAATATGCAATCACACCATAATTTCAATCAATCTCTAATTGGTATGTCTCAATACACCAAGCATACTCAGGAATCAAAATTAGTAGGCATACCACAACTTGGTAGCTCTACATCTTAAATTAAAAAGTTTAAAAATACTAGCCTAGAAGACCGAAAGATGTAGACGAAATATAAACCTGAACATGCATGTAGAGTATAGATCCCCACCTAATACCAAATGAATGATTGTATGTGCTTGGCCCATTTATCTCTAACTTCATCAATTTCATCAACATTGTATTGTTGGCCTCGTGCATAGTCATCGGTGAAAAACTACAATGCCCGAGTTTAGATTAATATATAGTTAGCACCTAGGTCAAGTACCAAATATATATATCATGATTCATTAATGAAAAAATATGGAAAAACAAACATACATGGCTTAGATCTATGTTGACCGATCTATTCTAGACTATCAGATCCATTGCTCTACATATATAGTATCCACAATTATCACCATTAAGTTGTTGTGGAAACTATCAAATGAATTTAGTTAGCTCTATAACTATGAGATATTAATTTGAATTAAAACAAAATACAAAATATTTGTCTTCCTACTTACCATGACAGCCTCATAATGAATATTATTTGAATCTAGGACACCATTCCGACCTCTCCTTTGATATGTCGTCCGTAGTGCCCTAATAAATAGAGTTGGATACATAATATTGTAAGTATATATACCTCAAATAATGAAAGTAGAATATATGTATAAATAAGCTAATGATGTAAGAAGTGAAAAGTATACTAACATGTCGATAAATTCCTTCCCAGCACGACGAGCGACTCCAAAAGGCATGTCATAGGTTCGAAGGGAATCAAACACATAAACTTTATTAAAATCAAGTTGGACAACGTACAAAACCCAATGTCCAGTTGCAAGGTGAGGAATGAGATAGATCTTGTTGTGTACCTCAATCAAATTACAATTTGCTAATAGTTTATGTCCCTACCCTCTCTTATTGTACTACCGTCGGGTATGTAGTATGGGCACACAAATACAATAGAGGACAACATTCCCTCCATTGTAGCGCGACTAGCTACCAACTTATAGGCGATAATAACAATGCATATTTGTTAATAACTAATAACACATATAAGAGGTCATAAAAATTCCAATTTCACAAGAGTACTAAAATTTCAAATATGAAATAATACTTACATGACATAGACGGTGACACTCATGTTTGACATCCATTCCTAATTATAAATGTCACTTATATCAACTGTCAATACCATGTAAGTAGCATCATCCCTCCCCACATACTCAAGATGACAATCAATGAAAATATAATTATCCCTAAGGTAGTTTTGGGTATAGAAATACTATAAAGCTATTGCTCGTGGAGGTTGGCTCTTCTCCAAAGAAAGAATCATTTGTGGGGCAACTAATTTTTCAGATTTAGCTCTCTTTCCTTTAGTAGTGTCCTTTTTTGTGTTACTCGTTCTACTAGTACCTCTCTTGGTTTTACTAGTAGGAGTAGTCTTTTTTTTATTCATTAATTGATAATAATAAACAAAATATGTATTGAGCATATATATATGAAAAAGGTATAAATAGTGTAACTACTAAATAAGGTCTAATGAAGATGTCGAATATCATTACCTCTTCAGTAGTGAGATGTATTTGATCTGTAAGTTAAGGAACGAAGCTTCCATGAGCTTCTAGCACTGTGGCTACCTCATCGTCCACTTTATAATAAGACAAGGACGCACTGCCAATATTTGAAGTATTAATACTCGCCGGTCTTGTATTTAGGACTAAGTTATACTTGTGGACTATTTGTGTTTGGGTACTGTAACTGATGCATACCCTCCTTTTACCAAAAGAGTTGAAAGGTTATTAACTAACAAGTCATATATACAAACCCTAATTGAAAATATTACACATTATCAATTATATATTACACCGAATAGATTTAATAACAATTCATAGTTTATAATGCTTACCTCGGGAAGAGAAAAAAGACATACATCAACTTCAAAATTGTCTCTAACACTATTTACATTAGGTATGTGAAGCTGATCATGGTCGACAGAATTAGATGGGTTATACCCTTGAGATTTAATAAATGACAACTCTTGCTCCATTGTTGCCATCTTTTCAAATTCCACGTTCAATTTCAGGGTGAGGATGGCCACTTGCTCATTAGTGCTACAAGAATCACGAGATCTACCACATACGCTATTCTCGTAACACCTAATCCAAGACCCCTGTGCCTTCTAGGGTGTTCTATAATTCCTTTAGCCTAAGAAACAATGTTATATTAGTCCACCCCCTCCTCACCAACCGACATTTGAAGTTCGTCTTATAATGTATACAATGTATGTAAATTTAGCTTATAGGAATAAGCATAATATAATAATTTTCTAAAATAAAACCAATAGGGTTCTAGATATCTACAAACTTATAATTTTTTTAGCTGGAACATCTACATCTTCATTAATATATCCATCTCTTGTTTCTCTAGCCTTCTTCCATAATGTATCAATATTGATGGACGAGGTACATGGATCCAAGTCTTGGGTTAGGAGTTATAAATAAAAAAATATTCTTAATTAAGAATATTATTATAAAATTTGAAATTTACATGTAAATAGATAAATCATAATCACATACCAACTCCCCTTCAAGGCCTGCATAGCCTTTACTAGCCATACTATGCGGGTATTTATTCTACTTCAAAATCTCTTTATATTTGGCACTTTTTTCCTATGTTACTAGCCAAAATATAGTCACATGGTTATTTCAATATTAAGCATATTATTGGGATACAAAAAGTTTAATTGTTATTTAACAAATACCTTAAAATCCCCCGCAAGATGATATGTAATAAATTGGTTCCAACTTTCTTGATCGATGAAACCATATCGTTTGGGTGGGTTCAGCCATAAAGAACCATCCCTCTTTTTGTACATTTTCCTATGAGCTAAATGTGACCTAAATGTTCTTAGACAATGTCCACAATGTCTAAGAAGTCATTTCTACCTACTATGCGGGATATTAAACACTCTGTAAAATAACACATATAGATGTATACCGATGTTAATGTATTAAAATTAATAACATTTGACACATACAGATGTATACATAGTGGGCAAAGAAAAAAGCGAAAAAAAAGAGGGAGCAGGTTGGGCTTTGCACGGGGGAGGAAAGGAATAAAAGGTTTGGGTTGTACAAGCGAGGCCCAACTAGGGGAAGAAGAGAAGAACGAAATGAAAAAAATGAAAAAAAAAAGAAAAGGGGAAAAAAGGTGAAAAAAGAAAAAAAAAATAAGCTAGTTGGGGTATTTAAGGTCTTTTTGGTATTTTTAAAATATATAGAAATAATAAATTTAGTAAAAATAAATAATTAAATTCCTTTTTATATTAATTTAAAAAAATTTTGGGTAAATCTTCCTAATTCTATTTTAGTTAGCAAATTACCCTAATCTTCCCTAATTTAATCCTATGTTATTTCCCTCCATTTTGTCTTAATTACTTTCATTATTTTATTAAAAATATTATATTTAATTAATCTCACATTTAACCCCTATTTTGTTATAATTTCCAAAATTAAAATTTTGGGGTATTACAAGTGTAGTTAGAAAGAGACATGGCAAAAGGTTGGTGACTCGGGAAGGGGGTGCACAAAGTCAAACACGTAGTTGTGCTACCAAAAGAGAGAGGAAGGTGAGGCAGAAGAGAGAATGTGAGGTATGCCTTAAAAAGTACGTTTCAGGAAAATTTTACTAAATAAAATCATAGAGTAATCTAAATATTGTAAAAATAAACCCAAAGCGCCAAAATAAGCTCATTAGCACAAATATATTCTAACCTAATTTTTATATACATTAAAAAAAGAGTCGAATCAAAATAAAAAAAGGATCTAAAATTACAGGATAATTAGTAAATTAGTTTGAGCAAAACAGTTGACTAGTTTGTTGAGAATTAAATTATCAGTCTTTGAGCATACCAATTGATTAGTTAGGCAAACTAGTTAATTGGGACACCTGAAATTTCCATTTCTACTAGAATTTTAAGATATGTTCAAAACCAAAATTAATTTATTTTATATCAACATAATTTTAAACACATTATAAAGGATTTTAGGATGGGGTAATACACTAACTAATATTATTTTTTGTTAGGTCATAAAATTTTCTTGTTTGATAAATTATTTTTAATTATTATAGTTTAGAATTTAGATTTTTCATGATAAATATCCAATAAATATAAATCTAGAGATAAAATGCATAAATTATTACTATAGATTTTAAATGTTACTTTAGTGCTCACTTTAACTTGGTTGATCTATTGACCTTTGAGTTGGCTTAAATAATTTTTTGTAAAAGGAAAATGATTACTTATGTAAATTGGAATTTTTGTGAACTATGTGATAATTGTGAGCCTTTCACAAAACATTAAAATTGAAACTAGAAGACCTCGAGTTTGGGATAGATGGCTCTTTAGTGGTAGCTACTCTAAGGATGAGTTTATCCCTTGGTTTTATTTGTTTGCTAGTGTATCTCAATACCTTAATAAGGCCATATATCTAATCCAATAAGTTCTCTAGAATTATTAAGAGCAAAAACACTTGAGGATTAGGTCACCTAGGAGATCTAAGAATATTGTGTTACCTTAATGTGCTAGTATAATCAGGTGTACGTTAGTGTCCTCAGATTCTATGGCCTAAGAGTATTGTGATGTCTCTAGGTAGCTGTATGATGAAGTCACGTCAATATCCCTCGATTAATTCTCTCCCGTTGATTAAAGCAAATAATCATGATGATGGCATTGGTATGTCTTAGAATATTAGTTCAATAGTTGTCTTTGTCACCAAGCCTTGGAATTTGGAATTGTTTTGGTATGGTTAGTTAGTAGATCCTTAATGCACTACCCTATTTGGTTAGGGATTTTGAAATGGTTGTGAAATGGAAGTGTGTAAGCATAAGGATCATAAGACATTGGCGGCATATATATATATATATATATATATATATATATATATATATATATATATATATATATATATATATATATATATATATATATGCATACATACATATACACATAGTAGAATTATTATATATTGATTCCACATGTGTTCTTATGTTTCAATCATGTTTTTTAATTATTATATGTCATGTGCAATATACACATGCTATCTCTTTAGAAGCATTATAATTTACACAATATGAGAAAATTGCATTGATATTATTACTTTTTAGATGAGTACATGTTGCATGCAATAGTTGAATGAATTTAAGGTACGTTATCCAAAGGGTTACGAAGGATAAGGGAGTGAGAGTCCCTCATTCTGTAACTTCTATTATTGTGATATGATTGTAAAAGGGATGAGTGTAAAGTTAAGATGGTGTTACACTATTTTGTGCTCTCTTTTTTTTTGGTAAGCTTTATTTTTTACTCCTATGTTCAAATTATATTTTGCATATCATGGTTATACAGAGGATGTACTATTTGTAAACATTCATTTATGTTATTTTCTCGTCCTTGCATTGTTTTGTTTCTTATCTGACTTGTTTTGAGCCTTAACACTTGACATAGAGATAGTAAGAAAACCAAAATATTTCTAAGTATGATGGTAACACATATTATTTTTTAATTATCACTTCTATAAAAAGAATTTTTTAACTAATTTTTTATGGCATGACACTAACTAATTGACTACTCTAAAAATCAGTCAAATAGTTCGACCAAACCAGTTGGCTAGTCTATACAAAATAGTTTGCACATGTATTGTTGTACACAAATGTAGGCCTCTAAAATCAACCATACTACATATATGAAATTGGGACTTACAAAAATAAGATTAATCATGCTTGACCACTCAGTCATATTGTATTTCCAATTAATCATTAAGATACATGCATAAACTCATATTTTTTCCAAAAAGAAAAACAAAAATCAAGGCATGGTTCACAACAAGCACTACCATTACCATACATGCATATGAAAATCAAAATTACATAAACTACAACAACCCATATGCTTAATCAATCCACCCTAAAAGGGAATGAATTACTGTAACACCCCCAAATTTACTACTGAAAAATTTCGTTTAAATCAAAAGGTTTAGCGGAAGCGAGAGAATTAAAACCGTAAAATTGGGGTATTACCGCCACACTTAGTACCAGACCGGTTCATTCCTACCGTTCCGGTACTAAGTGCTAAGGCTAAATCCGATCATCAATAAGTACGAAGTATCATAAAACACAAGACGACATTTAGCATAAATCGTTAATAAGATATAAGTCAAACAGAAGTTTGAATACGATTTAGGATTACAACCCCATAATACTTTTTCTTTAAAAATGGGAAACGTAATACAAAATATAGCTAGCAAAACAATCCCCAAAAAGGATCAGTATCCGGATCACCTACTCACTCAAGTCAAGCCTTCCACCCCACAATAGTAATTGATCAAACCTGCATAGGAGGTCTGCTCCCCACCATTGGTGGATCATCACAGGACCCATTCAATCAATGTAGTATCAGTACAGGTCCAATACTGAGTAAGGGCTTGTGACCTAAGGCCAAGCATACAATCACACCACATAGCACACATAGCACAATCATATAAGTAACATGCGATAACACACAAGATAAGGCCTGAGTACTTTCCGGTGACTTATTCTTTATCCTCATTAATAATATGTCCATTTCACACATATTCTTTAATAATCCATGTGAGTGCGGGAACCCCACTATTATAGCCGGTGGACCGGAAAGTATACACTCAGGGAAGAACGCTCCTGACCACTATTATTTGTCGGTGGATCGGTCTCCAGGGCAGAACGCTCCTGGCCACTATTATTTGCCGGTGGACCGGTCTGGCCCCGACTCACATGATGTTTCACTGTAAGTACTTAGTGTATTTTCCATGACTTATTCTTTATTCTCATTAATAGCACGTTCAATCCACATATATTCTTTAATAGTCCATGTGAGTGCGGGAACCCCACTATTATAGCCGGTGGACCGAAAAGTATACACTCAGGGCAGAACGCTCCTGACCACAATTATTTGCCGGTGGACCGGTCTCCAGGGCAAAATGCTCCTGGCCACTATTATTTGCCGGTGGACCGGTCTGGCCCCGACTCATATGATGTTCAGCTGTAAGTACTTAGTGTATTTCCCATGGTTTAACTTACTTACTTTGGTTTGTCGAGCACGAAATCCCCCACTATTATAGCCAGTGGACTGGAAAGTATACACTCAGGGCAGAACGCTCCTGACCACTATTATTTGCCGGTGGACAGTCTCCAGGGCACCCCGGCTGTTGGCCACTATTATTTGCCGGTGGACCGGTCTGGGCTCAGCTCAACAATCTTTTACTTTACATGATTAGTGTCTTATCCGTGTCTTATTAGATATCATTCCACCCTTGACATGCATGTCATCGATGTTCTACTACCGTTCTCTCAAGAGGGGCCATCCCATATTTTGAGACTCGTACCTCTTCTCACACCCGACATCCATTCCCCGTAGACTTAGGCATAGTGGCATATAGTAAGGCACAATCTCCAAGACTATAGGTCATCCCAATACATATGATGTCGACTCTACATGTCCTCATCCCTCTAGGGTCCCTCCTCGGAGACCCTAATCAGACCTATGTGGCCCAACTCTTTCTTACTTACCCAAACGTTACTTTATTCTCTATCTCGCACCTCATTCTTTTATTAGGAAATTCCCCAAATGTGTTACTTTATCTCCCAAGTTCACGTGTGACCGACAAAACCCTAGTAGGCCACTCAAAACCCTATTTGACCACGCCAACCCTAGTTGGCGGCACCAAACCCTAGCACTTTACTTCTCCAACAAGTAACCTCCCTCTTTCACCCCAAATCTCTTCTCTCATTTAGGAACCCCCGTTCATCCTTTATATAAGTGCGTTCTCACTCTCAACCCCATACTCCACCATGCAAACCCCAGTACCACCCTACAAACATTAATACCACCACACAAACCACAATCACCATGCAAACCCTAATACCACCATAAGACATTAATACCACCATGCAATCATCAATACCACCATACAAACATTAATGCCACCACACAAACCATAACACCACCATGCAAACCCTAATACCACCATAAGCCATTAATACCACCATGCAATCATTAATACCACCATACAAACATTAATGCCACCACGCAAACCATAACACCACCATGCAAACCCTAATACCTCCATAAGCCATTAATACCACCATGCAATCATTAATACCACCATACAAACATTAATGCCACCACACAACCCATAACACCACCATGCAAACCCTAATACCACCATGAAATCACTAATACCACCATACAAACTTTAAGACTCCCATGCATGGTTCCCAACTCTCATTTATTTAGGACATTCCTCCCACTTAAATATTCTCTCATAGATCATGAGGTACTTAGGTCAACCTCATATCCCCCTTAGTGGTCTCACTTCCCATTTATTTTCGGCCATCCTTATATTCCCAACTCATATTACCATTTACCCTAACATGCATGTCCTAGAGGGCCATAACATAATACATCATAAACAACATACATATAAATGTCATGCTCATGTCACGGAAGCACATACAACATACCTCAATCTCCAAGTTGCGCTACACATAAGACAAGTTATCCACAAATCATATAATACATGGCATAGCATGGCATACACAACATTCAACACATCCATGTCACACATAGCACAAGGCCATTAGCTTCGTCCTTACCTAAGGCGACGCCGGGCTTGGAGCACGCTCCTCTAACTCCTTAGGGCTTTGGTCTGGGTTACCTATAAAAGGGGAAAATGCTAAGTATTAGTTTCCCTTATAATTACTATCAATCCTCATTCTAGTTTAAGGTTAGGGTTTTTATTACTAAAAAGGGTTTTATACAAAAACTAGGGTTTTTACCTTAGAATTAGTATACTAAATATTAGTAGTCAAAATATGTTTATTTTTAATACCTATTGTTACACTTATATTATTAGACCCGTTAACCCTATTCTTATAATAATAGTGTTCACTAGTCATAGTAAAATAGTGATAATAATAATAATAATAATAATAATAATAATAATAATAATAATAATAAGACTACTAATAGTGACACTTATGTTTCAATTAATAGAACTCTAGCGTTTTTAAGATTTAAGTCTAACAATGGTGTTAGGTTTGAAAGAATAATATTATAAGGTCACAATATTACAAGTAAACTATTCCTAAGGTGTGATAATGATAATAGTAATAATACTAATAATGATGATAATAATAGTAATAATAACCATAATAACCCTAGCAATAATAATAACAATAACAATAACCCAGTATGGTTAAGTATCAATAATAATAACCTTAGTAAGGTAATAGAAATAATAATGATAAAATGTTAATACTAATAACAATAAGACCAAAGTTAAGTATAATACCAGTTAGGGTTTAAAAGGGATGTTAGTAGTAGTAAGAAAATAAAAACATTAATGATGGAGACCATAATAATGATAATAATGCTAATAATAATAATATTAATAGTAATGAAAGAAATAATAATAATAATAATAGTATTAATATTGGTAGAAAATAGTAGTAGTTATATAAAAGGGGTATTAGGGTTTGGATGAGTGGAGAACCACCTAGGGTCGGTGGTGGTCCGGCGGCGGCGCTTGGCGGCGACGGCGGCAGCGGTGGAGGAGGAAGAGAAGGGAAAAGATCAAGGTGGGGGCTGGATGGCAGGAGGAAAAGAGAAGTTTGAGGTGGGGGAGAAGCAGCAGGTGAAGGGGAGTGGAGTGAGGGTGGTGGCGTGGCAAGGGGTGGCGGCGCGCGGCGGCGACGGCGGCGGCCGAGGGTGGTGGAGAGAGGTGGAAGATGAGGGAGGAAGGAGGAGAGGGAGGCAGGGGAAGATGGAGGTATGGGAAGGTAGAGGGAGGTCTGCCGGGCATTTTGGATGGTGGAGGAGGCTCTGGTGGCGGGTGGGCTGGCGATGGAAGGCGGCTCAAGGGGCGGCGGCGACTGGAAGAGGGGTTTTTCAGTAGGGAGTTTCGCACGGCTATGGCGGCACGTGCAGAGCAGGGTGGAGGGCGGCGATGGTTTGGTTTTGTCGAGGAAGGTGCAGGGGTGTTTTTGGTGGCCAGCGGTGGCTGGCGATCACCGGCAGCGGCGGAAGCTTCGTCTGATTTTCAGGCGACAGAGAGGCAAAGTTTCGGGGTAATTTTTGCAGCACAGGTTATGGCTGTCGAAGGGGGGTATTTATAGGCAATTGGGGGGAGAAAAAGACGAAGGAGGAGAGGAGACGCCAGGTCACGGCAGTACGCCGTCCGGCGGCGATCGGGCAGGCCTGTAGATTATCTGTTAGCAGGTTTTGTGAAATACCCCAAAAATCCTAATTTAGGAATTATGGCAAATAATAATTTATTAGAGAAAGATTAAGAAAATAGGTGAATTTATTAAATAAAGAGGAAATTTATTAAGGAAAAATAAGGAGAAAATAATAAATAAGTTATTAGAAAATTTTGGACATTTTAGTAATTAAAATGGAAGTTAAGGACAATTTATCCAAAATAGCCTAACTAATTTAAAAATGGATTTAATTATTATAATTAAAATAATTATTATTAAAATTAAATATCTAAATTAATTATATACATAAATAAAGACCCAAATACCTCCAACCCAACCATTTTATCATTCCTCCATTTTCCCTTTTTCCTTTTCTCCTTTCTTTTCTCCTTTTTTTTTCCTTCCTCCTCCTTTACTTTTTCTTTTCCTTTCTCCCCCCCGGCTAGGCCAGCCCACCGGCCCAGATGCCGCTCTTCTCCCCCGTCTCGCGTACAGGCCGCCCAACCCTCCCTTTTTCTTTCCCCTTTTCCCTTCCCGCGGCCCGGCGCCGTTCGACGCCTTCCCGTGCACCCAAACGCAGCATTTCGGCCCTCCTCCCGCTGAGACGCTGCGTCCGATCGCTGAAGATAGCCATTGCCAAACGGGCAACGTGACGCGGCGCTCTGTCCCCCATAACATTGAAACACCGTGTTTAGTTTTAAAAACCTTATAAACGCCGAACCGGCCGGTCCCCCCTTCTTTTTCTTTTTCCCCTGGACCGCCGGTCCTCCTCCTTTCTCCTTCCTTCTTCTTCCCCCACACAGCCGCCGACCTGCAGCTCGAATTTTGCCGGCGGCCACCAGCCCAGTACCGGCTGTCTTTCCCTGCCTCTCTCTCTGTCGTTTTCTTTCTCTTTTCGACCTTGACCAAGTCCCTCTCTCCCTTTCCCGCGTGCCCACCTCTTTCCCTTTTCCTCTCCCCTTCCCCGACCCAGCCTGCCATGGCAGGACCTGCACCACCTGCCACTGGCCGGCCACCTGCACACCTGCCCCGCACGCCTCCTTCTCCCCTTGTCGTTTTCCCCTTCCAATTGCCTATAAATACCCCCCATTGGCAGCCTCGATCAGCTCCCTTTTTGATTTTTGCCCCGAAACCCTGCCTCTCCGCCGCCTCAAAAAGACGGGCTTTTCGCCATCACCGGAGACCGCCGCCGCCACCTCTGCCCACCGTTACCATCCCTGCACCTCCCTCGACAAAACCAAGCCACCACCACCCTCCGCCTTGCCCTGCACGTGCTGCCCTCGCCGTGCAAAGTTCCTATCTCGAAAACCACCACTCCCAGCCTTCGCCGCCCTTGCGCCGCCTTCCACCGCCAACCCAGCCGCCACCAGCACCTCCTCCACCCTCCAAAACACCCAGGGAAGCCTCCTCTACCTTCCCCTACCTTCAACTCCCCCTGCCTCCCTCTCCTCCTTCCTCCCTCATCTTCCACCTCTCTCCACCACCCTCAGCCGCCGCCGCGCGCCGCCACCCCTTGCCACGCCACCACCCTCACTCCACTCCCCTTCACCTACTGTTTCTTTCCCCACCTCAAACTTCTCTTTTCCTCCTTCCATCCAGCCCCCACCTTGATTTTTCCCTTCTCTTCCTCCTCCACCACCGCCGTCGTCGCCGCCACGCGCCGCCGCCGGACCACCACCGACCCTAGGTGGTTCTCCACTCATCCAAACCCTAATATCCCTTTTATATAACTACTACTATTTTCTACCAATATTAACACTTTTATTATTATTATTATTATTTTTTTTTTTTTTTTCATTACTATTACTATTATTATTATTATCATTATTATGGTCTCTATTATTAATGTCTTATTTTCTTACTAATACTAAAATCCCTTTTGAACCCTAACTTTTATTATACTTAACTCTAATCTTAATTTTTATAATTGTTGGTATTAACATTATTAGTAATATTACTATTATTACTTCTATTATCCTTACTAAGGTTATTATTGTGGTTGCTAAACCTTAATTGGTTGTATTATTGTTATTATCATTACTACTAGGAGTATTACTATTATTATCATCATTATTAGTATTATTACTATTATCATTATCACCCTTAGGAATAGTTTACTTGTAATATTGTGACCTTATAATATTATTATTTCAAACCTAACACCATTGTTAGACTTAATCTTAAAAACGCTAGAGTTCTATTAATTGAAACATAAGTGGCACTATTAGTAGTCTTATTATTATTATTATTATTATTATTATTATTATTATTATTATTATTATTATTATTATTATTATTATCACTATTTTACTATGACTAGTGAACACTATTATTATAAGAATAGGGCTAACGGGTCTAATAATATAAGTGTAACAATAGGTATTAAAAATAAACATATTTTGACTACTAATATTTAGTATACTAATTCTAAGGTAAAAACCCTAGTTCTTGTACAAAACCCTTTTTAGTAATAAAAACCCTAACCTTAAACTAGAATGAGGATTGATAGTAATTATAAGGGAAACTAATACTTAGCATTTTCCCCTTTTATAGGTAACCCCGACCAAAGCCCTAAGGAGTTAGAGGAGCGTGCTCCAAGCCCGGCGTCGCCTTAGGTAAGGACGAAGCTATGGCCTTTGTGTGATGTGTGACCTCTATGTTTTGAATGTTGTATATGCCATGCTATGTCGTGTATTATATGATTGTGGGCAACTTGTCTTATGTAGCGCAGCTTGGAAATTGAGGTATGTTGTATGCGTTTCCTATGACATGAGCATGGCATGTATATGTATGATGTTATGAGGTGATATGATATAACCCTCTAGGACATGCATGCTAGGGTTATTGTTATGATGATATGGGAATGAAAGGATAAAAAGGAAATAAATGGGAAGTGAGTTCACTAAGGGGGATATGAGGTTGACCTAAGTACCTCATGATCCATGAGAAAAGATTTAATAAGGGAGGAATGACCTAAACAAATGAGAGTTGGGGAAACCACGCATGAGAGTCGTAAAATTTGCATGATGACTTGGGGTGTTTGCATGAGGTGACTAACTCTTGCATGGGGGTGTGTCTTACGTGAGAAAAGTTGAATTTGGGTGTAAGTAAGAGAATGGGAGAGTCTTGGAATGATTGGAGACTTAGTATGAAAAATAATACGTAAGTTGGCGCATAAGAGACCTTATTAGGGTTTTGTGTGTAAGCGGGTGTTGGAGAGTCTGTATGGAGTGTTTAAATTAAGCATGTGAATGAATCTTACTTGAGGAAAGTTGATTTAGGGCGTAAATGAGATAATGTCAAAGTTATGGGTCCATTGGAGACTTTGATATAAAATAGTACTGAAATACCCTAGAATTAATTATTTTGGGAAATAAGTCTTTAAATAAGGATTATTGGGGAATTTATTTAATATATTACTCTTTATAAATTAAAAAGGATTTTGTAGGGCAAGCTAATAGGAATTTTGAGATAAATTACAAGGGTATCTTTATACAAATATTTATATATAATTTTGGGCCCTAAATTAGCCTAAAAAGGAGGATAAATATTTTATTTAATTATTTAAATATTCTCACTCTAAGTACCTAAGGTAAATACTCTAAACAATTATATAAAATAATATACTAAAATAAAATAACATAAATAGATTTTTCTCCCTTTTTCTTCCTTTTTCCTTTTTCTTCTTCCCCCCCCATCCTTTTCTCGCCGTTGGGCCAGCCCCGGCCCAACTCCCTTTCTTCCCCTCCTTCCCTGCGGCCCAGCGCCGCTCGGCCATCCCTCGCACAGTGAAACGCAGCGTTTCGCCCCCCTTTCCGCCGAAACGCTGCGCCCCGATAAATGAAAGTAACCGTTGCCTCTAGCTATGCTCGACGCCGCGTTTTGTCCATAACTCGCCCAAAACTCCGCATTTTGGTAGGGTCTTTTAACCGTTGCCGAACCGGTCGGTCTCCCCCTTCTTTTCTTTTCTCCCGGACCGCCGGTCCGGCCACCTTCTCTCCTTCCTCCTCGCGCGCGCGACCTGCAACACGCCGCCCTCCTGCGCCGGCCGCCTGCGCGCCGCCTGCAAGCCGCCTTCCCCTTTTCTGCCCTGCCGGCCACCCTCTCTCAACCAGCCTACACCCCCATCCTCCTTAGGCCACCCCGTGCCTTTTCTTCCCTTTTTCCCGACCAGCGCAGAGGTCTGCCATGGCAGACCAGCGACGGCCGCCCCTGCCGGCCGGCGTGCCCCAAACGCCGCCTGACCTGTCCTACCTTGTCCCCTCTATCTCGTTTTTCCCCCCAATTCGGGCCTATAAATACACCACAAGCCCCAGCGTCGGGCTCTTTCGAAAATTATGCCTAGAATCCCCTCTTGCGCCGCCCCCTCTTCAAATCACCGCCCCGTCGCCGCCGCTCGATCCACCCCCGAAACCCTTCCCTGCATCACCCTCCACCTACCCAAGCCTCCCTCACCCCTCGGTTTGCTCTGCACGCGCCGCCCCAGGCGTGCAAAGCACCCTTCCCGACCAAGCTAATCCCCAAACCCCGCCACCCTTCGCACCGCCGCCCACCGCCGTGCCGCCACTCCCAGCACCCCCTCTACCTCCTAAAACCACCAAGGGAGCTTCCCCAACCTCCCTAGACCTTATGTTTCCCCTACTAAGCCCTCCTTTCCCTTCCTTTCCCCTCCACCACCTCTCCACCTTCCTTCTCCCCCCAACACCGCCGCCGCCGTGCGCCGTGCACCGCCACCTGTGCCACCAGCACCCCTAGGTAGTCCTCTAAACTCCCCAGCCCCTAAACCTTTATTATACAAATGCTAATTATTTTTAGTAGCATTATTAGTATTATTCTTACTATTACTATTATTATTATTGTTATTATTATTATTATTGTTATTATTATTATTATTATTATTATTAGTATTATATTTATTATTAGTATTATTAATATTATTATTATTATTATTATCATTACTACTATCATTATTATTATTATTATTATTACTATCATTACTATTATTATTATTACTATTATTATTATTACTATCCTCATTATCATTATTATTATTATTATTATTATTATTATTATTATTATTATTATTATTATTATTACTACTATCATTACTATTATTATTATTATTATTTTAGCCCCTTGTCACTATTAGTAATATTTCGTATACCGCTAACCTTATTATCGCTACTACTATCATTATTATTAGTAACATTGAACTACTACCATTAATAATAAATATTATTAAAATTACTTTAAATTATTGTAGCTACTTTTATTAGTAGTAGCATGATTAACTACTTTAAGAACATTGACCATACTTCACTTATAAAAGTAATATTATTATTCTTAGCCCTAGTGGTAAGTTAAAGAATAGGGGTAAGGTAGAAAATAATAGTGTTTTGGTCGGAGGAAAAGTAACCCCAGTTTTCCCTCTTATAGGCGAGTCAAGTCGACACCCGGAGGAGGCGTAGGAGCGTGCTCCAAGACCGGTGTCGTGTTAGGTAAGGACGTGGCTAAGGCCATCTGTGTATTGCATGTTTTACCTGTCTTGTATGCCTTATGCGGTTGTGTGCTATAATCTGTATATTATATATGTATTTATGTAGCGCAGCATGGAACCGAGGTATGTTCCCGTACTCTCGTCTATATGTACTAATATGGTATGGTACAAGGATGATGTGGTGTCATGTGACATGCATGCTAGGTGTTTTGATGAGGAGTTGTGGAGTGGGGGCTTGATAGAGAAAAATAAGCCACTAGGATAACCAAAGGGAAGTACGTCGGCTAACGCAGGTAAGAATGACCTAGGCAATTTATGATTAGTAAATGGACGGGAAAAGGGGGAATTAAATGAATGGAAGAGTGGAAGAAAGTAAAGTTGCCTGGGGGAAACTAGGGTTTGCATGGGAATGATAGAGTTGGCATGGTGGGAGTGATAGGGTTTGCATGGGGTGGTTAAGGTCTGCATGGGGGCGAACCTTACGTATGGAAAGTTACTTTGGGGCGTAGGGAAGGTAATGGAAAGTTTGTTTGGGAGTTTGGAGGCTCGAGGTGAAAAATAGTACGTGGGATAAAATAAGGGTACATAGGGACCAACTAGGGTTTGGGAAAGAAACCCTAATTTAAGAAGGTGGAAAAGAAAAAGAAAATAATAAGAATAAATGAGGAAGAGTGAGGTATGTGGGAGAGTTGAGTCTGAGGGTCATGATTTGGGTTTCCAGTGCGAGAAATGTGTTAAGTATGATAATTGCCAAGGGTGTTAGTGGCCTAATATAAGCGTAGGAGATAGCTCGGTGACCTGAACCGAGCAAGGAAATAGCCAAGACTGCATATGTGACATGTATCCTACGTGCCGTGGATGCTTTGTATGAATTATGTGTTGTGTTTTAAATGCCGTTATCTTACTTGTTCCGTGGATAATGTGGCTTGGAAACAAGACGCCTGCTTGTGTTCTCATTAGAATGTGACAGTACGAATATGTCTTCAGTCTTGATGTGATGTGTTGAGATCTCTGGCCATGCATGACAAAAGATATGCCCTCGAATAAGATACATTAAGACACTAACGACTTACAGAGAAAGATGTTGAGCCGAACCCAGACCGGTCCACCGGCTATAATAGTGGCAGGGCATGACCCTCGCGACCGTTTCACCGGCTATAATAGTGGCAGGGCATAAGCCCTCGCGACCGTTCCACCGGCTATAATAGTGGGGGATTTCGTGCTCAACAAACTCAAAGGTAAAAGTGATAAGACATGGAAAGATACTAATATTACAGTGGAATACCTTGTGAGTCGGAGCCAGACCGGTCCACCGGCAAATAATAGCGGTAGGGTATGTTACCCTCGCGACCGTTCCACCGGCTATAATAGTGGGGCTTCCGCACTCGTATGGATTAATAAAGACTGTGTGTGAAATGGACATATCATTAACGAGGATAAAGAATAAGTCACCGGAAAGTACTCAGGCCTTATCTTGTGTGTTATTGCATGTTACTTATATGATTGTGTTATGTAGGCTACGTGGTATGATTGTATGCTTGGCCTTAGTACACCTGCGCCCTTACTCGGTACTGGACCCGTACTGATACTACCTTGATTGACTGGGTCCTGTGATGATCCACCGATGGTGGGGAGCAAACCTTTGATGCAGGTTGATCGGTTACTAAATTGGGGGGGGAAGGCTTGTGTAATACCCCAAAATTTTCGAAAACCTATATTTTAATAAATTACTTTTATTTGGAATAAAATTTCTTTAAGATTATTATTTTAATTATTTTATAGATTTTAGAGTATGTAAATTTGGATAAAAGTATTTAATAAATTAAAAATAAATATTTTGCTATTTATCATATTGTTTTATTTAAATAATTTTCCAAACTAATATTTTACCAACTTTATCCTTTTTAAACTAAAATATTAGATTATAATAAATTAAATTATTAAATTAAATAATTTATCAAGAATATTACATTTTAGGATTTATAAATTAATTTAATTTATTTTCCTATTTTTCCATTTCCTTCTTTTACCCTTTTTTTCCCTTTCTTCTCTTTTTTTCCTTCTTCCCCCTTCCTTGGGCCGTCCGCCCGGCCTGCACAGCCCCTCTCCCCGCGCATTGGGCCTTCGGCCCGTCTCTCCCGCCTCACCCCTTCTCTCCCTCGCGCACCGTCCAGCCCGTCCCTCCATCCTGCCTCTCCTTTTTTCCCCTGGACCGGCCGGCTGCCTATTTTCTTTTCCAGCGCCGGTCCAAGCCGCCCCGTCCCTTTCTTCTTCTCCCCTCTTCTCCTCCACACCCGACCACCTGCACGTTCGACGCCATGCCTGCTGCCACCGCCTGCACCCATCGCTACCACCACCTGCTCCCTCTCCCTCTCTCTCTTCCCCCGTCGTTTTCCTTCCTTTTTCGAGCCAAACCGGCCCTGGACCAGCCCCGCATGCCTCTCCCCCTTTCCTTCTTCTTCCCTCCTTTCCCCCTGCCACCCTGCGATGCCCTGCCACCCTAAGCCTGCCCTCCGATCAGCCCCTATTCCCCTACCCTTCCTCCTCTTTTTCTTCTCCCCTTCAGCCATTTCCCTGCCCATTGTTGTCGAGCCCCTCACCCCTGATCCTCCCTTCTCTCTCTCATTTTCTTCCTCTCCCATTTCCACCCTGTTTTGCGTCGCCACCACCGTCCGCCGCTCCTGCCGCCTCACCAACCCCCTGCGCCGCCTTCTGCCACCGCCTACTACCACCCTGCACCCCCACACAGCCCCTTCGAGCCCCGCACTTCCCCCTTTCTCCTCCTCTTCCTTTTTCTTCCCAGGTTTTCCCCTTACCGCCAAGCCACCTGCAACCGCCTCTACCGCCGCCGTCCGGCCACCTCTTCCGCCACCCAAACCACCGTTCAACACCCTGCAACCTCCTCTACAATCGCCACCCATTAGTTAGCCAAAAAGAGCCCCTGAACCCCTCCATTTTTCCCTCTCCTTTTCCTTCCTTCACAACCTTTTCCCTCGGCAGCCGACCTTCGCCGCCTCTCCGCCGCCGTCTCCGCCGCCTTGAGCCACCTTGAAACCACCCATAGCCTCCACCTACACCCCCCTCTCCACTTCTGCACCACTCACTTGCCTTAGAACCTCCCCTAACCACCTTCTTTCCTAGCCTAAAGACCCTAACCCGAAAATGGTTTATTTTTTCTCCCTTCACCCCCTTCGAACCCTTTTCTCCCCATAATTTTGCATGAAACTCACGCTGCTCATGCAGCATGAGCTCCCCTTCATTTTAAAAATTGTTTGGATAATTTTTAAGGTAAAATGGTATTTTATGTTAAGTGTTTTATTAATTAAAATTTATAAAGTTTTATGCTTTGGTTCTTATTTCTAACATAAGTATGATGGATATTATTTTTAGGTGTTGAGTTGCTAAATATGCTTGGTAAGATTTGATATTTTGCGGGATTAAGGTAACCGTTAATCCTCCCTTAAATATATGGAAAAACGCATGCTAGCACATTTAGGGTTTAGTATGATTTTATGCATGTTTTGTATGCTTAGCATGATATGTATATGGTTTCTTATATTGTTTGATAAAAAGGAAAAGCATGATAAATTTTTGTGCCATATGAGGTATGTGAATCAATGTATATAGTTGCTAATGAGTATTATGTTGAATAATGATAAGTTGGTGGACTTAGATGACAAAAATGAAGTATTAATATTGTTATTTTATGTAGGGTTAGTAATTTCATAAAATGTTGAATAAAGGGGTTGAGTGGAAATTTCACAAGTGAAAAAGGGCATTTTGGTAATTTGGTAAACAAAAGGGTATTTTAGTAATTTGTAAAATAAAAGGAGTGTTATGGTAATTTTATAAATAAAAGGGTATTGTGGTAACTTTGTAAATAAAAGGATATTGTGGTAGTTTGAAAGTAGGGGTAAAATAGTAATTTTGGAGTCAAGGGGCAATATGGTAATTTTATAAGTAAGTGGTAAGAATGGTAATTTTGGAAGTAGGGGTAAAATTGTAACTTTGGATAAATGAGGGCATTATGGTAATTTTGTAAGTAAAAAGGGCATTATGGTAATTTTGGAGGTAGAGGGGCAAAATCGTAATTTCATAAGTAAAGGGTAATATGGTAAATTTTATAAGTGAATGGCGAAGTGGAAATTTATAAGTAAAGGGGTAATATGGTAAATGGGAAAAGAAGGGCAAAATGGTAATTATGTAAGGAAAGATAAAGATGATAATCTTGAATGTGAAAGGGTAAAATAGTAATTTGTAAAGTAAAAGATGTACGGTGGTAATTTTTCATAAATAAAAGGATATTATGGTAAAATTGGATGTAAGGGGTAAAATCGTAATTTTGTAAATAAAAGGATATTATGGTAAACTTGGGAGTAAGGGGTAACGGGGTAATTATGATAACGACAAAAGATAATTTAGCAATTTAATTATGATTGTAGAAGGGCAATTGGATAATTATGATACTATGGAAGGGTAATTTGGTAAATTAACCATATAAAGGGCATTATGGTAATTTTAATAATGGAGAAGGGTAATATAGTAATTTTGATTATGAAAAAGGGTAAATTAATATTGGTAATTATGAAGAAGAGTAATTTGGGATTTGTGATAATTAAAAAGGGTAAATGGCAATTAAAATAATTGAGAGGAGTAAAATGGTAATTATGATAAAGGAGAAGGGCAATTTGGTAATTTGTTCAACAAAAAGGGCAATTTGATAATTTAGCCGATAAAAGGGTAAAGTGATAATTGTTTAACCAACTAAAGGGGCAAAATAGTAATCATGATAATGAAGGAGGGTAATTTAGTAATTTATCCAACTCAAGGGCAATTTAGTAATTATAACAAAGGAGAAGGGCGATTTGGTAATATAACCAACCAAAAGGGAAATATGATAAGTATAGTAATTATGAGGGGTGAATGATGATCTAAAAAGTGTATGAGATAATTTGGTAATCTAAATCGGACAAAGGGCAATTTGGTAATTATGCAACCTTAAGGGTAATGTGGTAATTTATCAAGTAAGGAACGGATACTTAACAATTATATAAGAAAAGGGCAAATGAGTAATTTGTACCTAATAGGTCCTTGAGATTGTGGAACATTAATATGATTAAATAATGTTGATTAGCCAAGTAAGAGTATCTAATAATTAGTATGGCCTTGATGGTTTCTCTGTGACATCCTGGATAATCCTCTGAATAAGAAACGATTAATGATATCGAAACGATTGAAAGTGAATAAGTATCGGATCATCGTGCTTTCTGTGATCACCTTAATTAAGACACTATTACTTAAAGTGAAAGACCTCGAGATCGGGAATGGTGACTCCTTAGGGGTCGCTACCCTAAGGACGTGGTTTAGTCCACGATTATTCTGGTATTTGCTGGTGTGCCTTTGTGCCCCAGCCAGGCCCTAGATCTTACTCTTCCTAGCTCTACGGACCTAGTTAGGGGGTATGCATACTTATGGATTAGGTGTCCTTGTCGGTAGGGTACTGAGTTAGCTTTATGCACCAGTACGACCAGGGTACCTTTGCGTTCTTGGGTTCATGGTTAAAGGTTACTGAGTAGTTGATATGCACCGGTACGACCGGTGTACCTTTGTGTCCCGGCTTATCGATCTCCCAATCGAGGCAAATAAATATGATTGATGTGCTGATTAAAGAAAGGAAAGATACTATTATTGAAAGTGGAATATTAATGAGTCGGGCCCAGATGATTATGATATTGCGTACCGGTCCACCGGTTATAATAGTGGTCCAGGAGCGTGTTGCCCTGATATGTGATTATGAGTACCGGTCCACCGGATATAATAGTGGTCCAGGAGCGTGCTGCCTTGGTATGTGATTATGAGTACCGGTCCACCGGTTATAATAGTGGCCAGGAGCGTTGTGCCCTGGATGATGATTACATATATATTCTGGTCCACCGGCTAAAATAGTGGGGGTCCCGAGCTCAATAAAATCAGTTATGTATGTGAATAAGGTTATGGAAAAATACTAATCACTTATAGTGGAACACCATGTGAGTCGGGGCCAGACCGGTCCACTGGCAAATAATAGTGGTCAGGTGCGTTCTGCCTTGTGTGTTTATCTTCCGGTCCACCGGCAATAATAGTGGTCAGAGGCGTTCTGCCCTGTGTGTTGACTTCCGGTCCACCGGCTATAATAGTGGGATTCTCGTACTCACATGGATATAAAATATGATATTGATGGATTAATGACAGAATAATGGCTTAAGGCCCAAAGTATCGATCGTGACTTATAAAGTATTATGTTCATGTATGCATCTCTCATTATTTATATGTGTGTGGCTTGCATTATGTGTCGTATGCGGGCCTGTCTTTAAGTGTGGTATTAAAGGGTTACTCAGTACCGTAGTACTGAAGGGATTCCCTTTATGGGGCCCCTGCCTATTCAATGGGCAGTGCCCTTGCAGGTATTTTCAGGTGCTACTCAAGTGGGTTACGGGAAGGAGAGTAAGGAATTTTCCGGTATCATGGCTTTTTCTCTTTCTCATTTAATTTCTCGGTTTTAAATGTTAACGTTGTTAAAGTAACCACCATTGGTGGATTTTATTCCTGAAAACGATTTGATGCGCTACTCTGATTTTAAATATGTTGAAGTTCTTGCAATTTACTCTGATTTATGCATGTTGAATGTCTTTCGATTTGTATTTTATTTTCTTAGCCTTAGCACTTGGTACTGGAACGGTATGAGTGAACCGGTCTGGTACTAAGTGTGGCGGTAATACTCCCAAAGTTCACGTTTGTTTATCTGCTTCCGCTAATTTCCTTTTAATTAACGAAATTTTTCAATAGTGAATTTTGGGGGTGTTACAGCTTGACCCGAGTGAGTAAGCGGTTCGGATAATCACCCTTCGGAAATTGTGTTGTTTAATCGTATTTGTCTTTGGAGGATACAAGTGTTGTATTTAAATTTTCAAGGGTTTTATCGTACTTTGTTATTCCGTTGTTTTAAGTACTCTGATATATGGACCTTTTAAATTGTATTTCGGAATGTAACTTTTGACCTTCGCACTCTGATTCCGTAAAACTTATGCTTTATGAATGATTTGTTCTGGTCCTATTCTTTTTAGCCTTAGCACTTAGTATCGGGTCGGTAGGTATGAATCGATCTGGTACTAAGTGTGGCGGTAATACCCCCGGATTTACAATTTTATTTGCTTACTTCCGCTAAACTTCCTTTAAATTTAACAAAATTTTTCAGTAGTAAATTTGGGGGTGTTACAAGTACGTAGGCGGATGTAAGGGTGTATGAGGAATCCGATTAGGGTGTTTTGGAGAAAATGGAAATTTGGGAAGTAGAAAAGTAGGTATGATTAAGGAAGGGTGGAGTATGGGTTAGAGTGAGATTTCATTTATATAAAAGGTGTGTATGGGTTCCCATGTGGAAGAAGAGACTTTGGGATGAAAAGAGAGAGGTTAGTTGTGGGAGAAGAAATGTACTAAGGTTGAGGTGATCAACTAGGGTTTTCATGGTTATGTGCTGAATCAAAAGGTAGAGTGATATGTTTTGGGAGAGTATCTAATTGAGGTAAGATGTGGGGCGTTGAATGAGGTAAATGTAGCGTAAGTGGGAGAAGGTTGGGCCACATCGGCCCAATTAGGGTTTTCAAGGGAAAACCCTAGGGGGCGATGGGAGGTGGAGTTGATGTCATGAGTGTAGGGCCTAACCCACACCCGTAGGGGTTGACTCTTCCATCTAAGGGTAAGTGTAAAGGGAATGGATGTCAGGGTGTGATAAGGGGCGCAGGAGTCTCAAGATATGGGACGGGCCCCCTGGGGAGGATAGACGTAGAGGGTAGTTGATATGCATGTCAAGGGTGGAAAGCTTTTTGATAAGACACGAATAAGATACTAATTACTTAAAGAGTAAGATTGTTGAGCCGGGCCCAGACCGATCCACCGGCATAATAGTGGTCAGGTGTCGGGGTGCCCTGGAGACCGATCCACTGGCGTATAATAGTGGTTAGGTGCGTTTTGCCCTATACGTGACCTATCCACCGGCTATAATAGTGGGGGATCCCGAGCTCAACAAACCAAACAGTATGTTGTAATTAAATCATGGGAAAGATACTATATACTTACAGTGGAACACCATGAGAGTCGGGGCCAGACCGATCCACCGGCATTATAGTGGCCAGGAGCGTTGTGCCCTGGAGACCGATCCACCAGCGTATAATAGTGGTTAGGTGCGTTCTGCCCTATAAGTGACCGATCCACCGGCTATAATAGTGGGGTTCCCGTACTCGCATGGATTAACAAAGATTATGGTGTGAAATGACTCATAAACAAATCATGGAAAGATACGTTATAATCATAGTGAAACACCATGAGAGTTGGGGCCAGACCGATCCACCGGCATAATAGTGGCCAGGAGCGTTCTGCCCTGGAGACCGATCCACCGGCATAAAATAGTGGTTAGGTGCATTCTGCCCTATAAGTGACCGATCCACCAGCTATAATAGTGGGGTTCCCGCACTCTCATGGATTCATAACGATTATGATGCGAATCGACTATAATTATCAGAGTTATGAAAAGAAGAAGTTGGATTGGACCATAACCGATCTACAGCATCCATAATATTACATGTTGCTTATGTGTTTGTGCTGTGCATGTTATTTTGTATGATGGTATGCTTGGCCTTAGCGTACCTGCGCCCTTACTCAGTATTGGACCCATACTGATACTACCTTGATTGAATGGGTCCTGTGATGATCCACCGATGGTGGGGAGCAGACTTCCTGTGTAGGTTTATGATTGGGTACTATTTTGGGGTGGAAGGCTTGACTTGACTGAGTAGGCAACCCGGATACTGATCCTTTTTGGGGATTGTTTTGTTAGCTATATTTTGTATTACGTTTCCCGTTTTTAAAGAAAAATCATTATGGGATTGTATTCAAACTTCTGTTTGACTTATATCTTATTAACGGTTTATGCTAAATGTCGTCTTGCATTTTATGATACTTCGTACTTATTGATGATCAGTTTTAGCCTTAGCACTTAGTGCCGGAACGGTAGGAATGAGCCGGTCTGGTACTAAGTGTGGCGGTAATACCCCCAAGTTTACAGTTTTAATTCTTTCGCTTCCGCTAAACCTTTTGATTTAAACAAAATTTGTCAGTAGTAAATTAGGGGGTGTTACATTCTGGCTCGGTTTGGGTGAGAAAGGAAAGGGGGCAGGGCCTGGGCGGTGCAGGACGGTAGGCTGGGACAAATCGGGAAAGAAAGGGACGGGAAAAAGGACGAGAAGAACGGCCGGACTGTGGCGTTGTCGGCGTTGCAGCGGCACGGTAGTCACAGGCGCGAGGAAGAAGACGATAGCGGGGTAGGTTGGACCGACGGTCCAGGGAAGAAAAGAAAGGGGAGAAACCGGCCGGTCGGCAACGGTTATAACGTTCCTAATCTCGACGCGTCGTTTCATTGTTTAGAAGGTCGAAACGCAGCGTCGTGTCGTTGGCTGGCAACGGTTATAAGGCTCATTAATCGCGACGCGGCGCTTCAGCGGATTGAAAGGCAAAACGCTGCGTCGCACTCGGGCGTTGGCCAACGAATGATGCTGGGCCACAGGGGAGGGAGAAAGGAAAAGAAGAGAAGGGCTGGGTGTTAGGCGGCCTGTACGCGAGACGGGGGAGGGGAGGGGGATTTGGGCCGGTGGGCTGGGCCAGCCGGGGGGAGGGAGAGGAAGAGAAAAAAAGAAAGAGGAGGGAGAAAAAAGGAAGAAAAGGGAAAATAAGAAAATAAATAGGATGGAAAAATAATTAAAATAACTTATGGGGGAAATTGGGGTATTTTTGGGTTATTTAGAATATTAATATTTATAAAATATGAAATAAATTCATTTTTGCTTATTTTAGACTATTTTAGATAATTTCCCTTAACCTCCATGCTAATTAGGAAAAATACCCAAATTTTCTTCTAATTAAATTCTTTATTATTATTTTCCTCTTAATCTACCTTAATTAACTCTCTACATTTTAATAAATGAATTTATATAATTAATTTTCCTAATAATTCCTTATTTGGCCATAATTTTGGAAATTAGAATTTTGGGATATTACAATTACCTCAAGTGAAGCTTAACAAAATCACACAAAGGTAGAGCAAACTCTTAGCAAACAATGTCTATACCTTGAGCACCGAGAAGGTTAAAACTCATTAAAACTCCTTAAAATATTATAAAACCAAAATATAACAAGAGTTTAGGAAAATAAGAAAATACAACCTCTACCAAATGACAAAACTAAGTGAAGGATACAAGTCCTCAATCTTTATCTAAATCTACTCCTATCCACTTAAAAGTCAAACAAGAAAGAGATAGAGAAAAAATTTGAATAGGTTTTGAAGATCATAAAGTCATGGACAAGAGGTAGAAGATGAGTAAAATTAAAAGAGAGGAAGAATTGAGGAAATTCGGTGGTTGAAGGAAAGTTGGGAAGAGAGTGTTTAGAGTTGCTATTACACCTAAAATCTAATGAGAAATGAAGGGAGAGATAAATACAAGACCATAACTTAATTCTCCCTCTCAAATTCATACATCTTTAAGAGAATTTCTCAAGAAACAAGGCTAACTTCTTCTATAGTCAAAATAGTGATAGCCAAGAAGTTCTAGGGCAATGAATAAAGAAAATCTAAAATGAAAGAAAAGGAAAGGGGATAAAAAGGTATAAGGAATAAAAATCAGATGGTATAGAGATTTCCTAGAATAAAAATAGTTCATTTGGGGTTTGCGCATTAGAGGGGGGGAAGAGGGAGAGAAATGTGTGAGGTTATCAGCCAATTTTTGATAAATTTAGTACCCAAATCCGTTCAAGGTAGGGAAAAGCTTGGATTAATTGTTACAAATCACTAAAGATAATGAAGAAAAAAATTTAAAGCTTGATGACCAAGATCCTAAATCATTGGAAGAACCTTTCATCTAAAATTAAATGTAATAATATAACATTTTCCATCAGTCAATCGGTTTCCCATAATTAATTGACTAGTTACCCTATCTCAAAATCCAAGTTCAAAACAACAAATCATTCGATTTGTTCCTACTAACAATTGAGTAGTGTGATAGAAAACCAATTCCTTCCTCTTTTTTCAAACTATTCCAAATTATTTACAAATCAAATCCAAAATACATTTCTAAATTAAGATCAAGCATCATCAAATCATCATGAAACATATGAATTTCCACAAACTATAAGCCTAGTTTATAGGATGTTACACTAAGAATTATACATATTTTAGTTTGAATTCAATACAAATATTATGAACCCGGGCAAACCTTGCAAGGTGTTCCTTGTGTGCAAAATAGTATATAAATATAATAAGTGTAATAATATTTAATAATTTTAGTTTTAAATTATAACAATTATAAATTTTCTTATATTGTTTGATTATAACAATTTTAATTTTAATTTCAAAAGTTTTCATATTTATTATTATTATTATGATTATTATAATAAGTATAATAATAAAACATTATCTCAAACTACAATAAACATCAATCCAAAGAATGAAAGACATTAAATAAAGCTTAAATAAACATCAAACTAAAGAATAAAACATATCAATCGAAGCTTGAATATACATTAACCCAAAAAGAAAAAACATCACCTACAATTTAAGTAAATATTAATGCAAAGAATAATATATTAAGCTAAAAATACCAACCTAAAGAAGATGACAAAATCAACTGAAACTAAAATAAATATCAATCTAAAGAAAAAAAAATCAACCCAAAACATAAACGCCAACCCATTTTAAAATAATGATTAAACTGAAGAAGGAAAAAAAATTAGTGGAACTTAAATCAACGAATGATTTAATATTGTGACGAGTCATCTCACATTTATTTATTTAATTTTTTTATTTTTTTGCTTCTTGAAACTCTAAAAGGAGTAGACGATTGAGTTTAGCTATGCGCGGTATGCACAGTACTTATACAAATAGCCACCTCATGGGAATTCACAATACGAGAGATTTGCAATCTTCCATAACTGAGTTCGTATTATCATCTTTTAATTTATTATGAATATATACGGGAAAAGAAGAAGAAAATGGATGGAGACCCGTTGGCTTAGATGACATAGAAAAGTGAGTAGAGGAACAGTCTTAACAAAATAGAATTTGTGAGCCATATGTTGCTAGTCATTTTCCCATTTAAATCTCAATAATTTATATTCCAAGTGGACCTTATAAGATATATACCGATGCATAATAGAATATTGTATGATTATATGGAAATTTTGTCTGATCGTTATCATAAGATATACTTAAATAATATTGACTCTTTTTTTTCACTATAAATTAAGCAGACCACTTGATGCTCTTAAATTTTTAATTTAATCCATATTTTGCAGGACTAAACTTTATACTTCCGATTATGGAATAGGCAAACGTTAAATGATTAAGACCGGTACAAAATTACTCTACAGCATGCGATTTAAGGAGGAAAAGAAATAAGACGGGTTTGGGGACCGAAATGGGTCCTTTTCTTTCTCTGAAATCCAGATCATGATGAGTGGAGAATATAGCGACATGTTAGACGCGTGCACCGATGCTACCAACTTACCTAGTTGGCTTCTTTGTGCCTTTTTCTTGACATTTCCTTTCGGTTAGTATACAAACTTTTCAAAATGAATTATATTACCCAAATGTACGAAGGTCCCATGTCCCGACCTTTTATTTTCCATTTCTCAAAGAATATTATGCTCTACTTTATTTATACCATACCATGTCTTTATATTGAAACTTTTGACCATCATTTTCAAAGGAAACTCTAGAATTGAAGTTTAAAGAGCATAATATGAAGACAATAAGATCATCCATGTAAAGTTGTGCAAACTAAGCGAAGGTTATATTTGAAAAACTATCCAAAGAGTTAGCTAAAACAAAAGGGGAAAAATAATTATAAGCTGAAAAACTAGTTATATTGTAGCTGATTTTTATAGACGTGTTTATTATAATTGATTGTTAAATTAATTGAAAAGTATTTGATGACATTAAAGGACAAATTTATTAATATTAAAAAAAGAAAGAGATCTAACTAAAAACAATTATAGGGTTAAAATTGAAAAAAAAAAAGATAAAAAATCTAGCTTATGATGTTCCCATGTAGAAAAATTCAAACTTGCGTAGATATTCAAAAAGAGCCCTTTATTTGTGCTAAAGTATATGAGTAGGTTGATGACATATTGGAGATGGAAGACGAATCTTGTAGTGGCAATAAAATTAGAAATGTGTTAATATAACTTATTCCCTTTATAGCACACATACACCACCAAGAATTGACGTGTTCAAGGATGCTTGAAACGGCAAATACTATAATTTGTGGAAATTAAACTCAAGAGAGAAGAGGTTTATAGTTGGACATGAATTCACGTTAAAATGGGAAACAAAATTTGAATGAGGAATAAACAAAGTAATCTTCAACACACTTCTATAGATCTCACAAAGATCACCTTCAAAAGGAATCCTAAGGATAGCAAACAAAGTAAACTTCTAAAGGAATTCAAAGCTAGCTAAGAGAATTGAAGAAACTCAAAGAAATAATGTTTCATTCAAAATTCACTAATCACAATCTAGCCATGTACATGTTTTTTAGGCCTTTATTTAAGCAAAAAAAGGTTATAACAATATCTCTAACTACCTTAAAAACACCATAACAAATATAACAATCTAAAGTAGTTAGATGGCAACAACAATATCCCCTTAATGGTGTGTGGTCTAGGAAACACTTACATAACTTGTAGCAACCTTATTAGCACGTCAACAAAATTATCTAAAATATTCCTACACTACTAAAAAAAAACATGCACAATTTCATCTTCAACGTCTAGGATGATTTCAAGAATGCATCTTAAAAGTTCTTTTCAAGGTTCTTCTACTTGTTAAATCATGTTGATTTCTTTCAAATGATTTGGATTCTCCTTAACCAAAAAACTTAAGAATGATTTTCTCATTGATCAATAAATCCAGCTCAAATGCTCCCACATTATTCTCACCTTTTTTAGAAGAATTTGTTTTCAAATTTGCTTATTTTGAATTGAGATTTTTTTTTAATTTGAATAAAACTATCAAGCTCAAACATACCATTGAATTTCTTTGATGCATAAGCATGCCTAAAACATAAGAAGCTAGCATATTTAATCATAGATCCCATTATAATTGACATGTTGACTAAAGTGGATCAAAATAGCTCAAATGGGCTTAATAAGGGTATGACTTATCTAAGCATAAATTAAGCCTACAAGGAGATACTATCATGTAATTATTGAAAGTTTTGTGAAGCCACATGAAAGGCATATAGAACATTGATTAGAATAATGAGGTTGGTCATTAGAGTGTCCATAGGGGTCATGAGTTAATTTGTTACGTTAGTAGTGAAGAAGCTTCTTAGATTAGTCAAAAGTTTTATCTTTTAAGGTGTATTTTATATTGCTATTTCCATGAGTTTTTACTTATATTTTATACTTATTTTAGCTCATCTTGTGTATTGTAAGATTAGGCTTTAGGAGATGCAATATGGAAGTCAAACTACCAAGTAAAAGAGACCTACATATCATATTTTATATAAATAAGGACTCTTTTTAGTTATTCCCATGTAACAATTGTCTACTTTTGTTTGTAATAATTTATCATCCAATATTTGTATTGATTTAGTATTATGATGCTTTACTAGTTAGTGTGATAGTTAGACATGTTTATATTACTTTGGCTACCTTAGTGTGCCACTTACCAAAGTGTGATTACCTATATAACCACATGGTCGACACATTTTAACACATGAATGTGTATCATTTGAAATCTAACACAAGTAATACACTTGGCTACTTTCTCTCTTTTATGAGTGAATTTTTCTATCTAATACTACTTGGAGTAATCTTAGATAGGATACTTTGAATGTCTTCTTGGATAAACATTCAAAGCTAAACTTCTTGAGTTCTTCCTTGAATATTGAATGAAGATTCATATCATTCTTGAAATCATCCATGAATCTTGCTTGAAGATTCACATCCTTCTTCCATCTTCATTTATTCAAAACCTACATACCTCCCATCTTCAAATATTTTGAACATTTGAGGAGGAAATCATAACATATGGGGTCTTAACTTTGTTGGCTTTTCTTATAAGTTTGACTCTTATAAAACTTTATAAGCTAGTTTTGACCTTTAGACTATTATAAAAATTATTTTTAATGTGAATATTTGAATGTCTCACATTTTTCTAAATTTCACAAGCTTTTTTGAAATGCCAAACCTAAGAAATTTGTAAAATGGCACAAGTTATTGTATTGATATGTCGTAATTCTATTTTCACACTCCAAAAGGGCCTTTTTGGTAATCAAAAATTTACAACGCTTTAGTTATTACTATATTTTGTTTAGCTAGGAGATTCCTTCAACACTGACCATTCGCTTTCCTTCTTATGTTTTGCCTTTCTACATTGCTCTATAATCACCATTTTAGCTCTAAAGGATAGGTTACCATATCTTGGATGAAATCTATTCATTCAACTCAAATTTAAATAGTAAGAATTAGGACTTTTGATCTATTCTGACCACACTTGTGATTTATATCCATATGTTTAAGATAAATAGCCATAATCGCCCATTCTATTCACCTTTCTCTCAATCACCAAAATACTTTAGCTCTCTAGCATTCACCTTCTCCCTCTCCACTTCAAGACTTGCATTCAAATTCTATCTCTATTTTGATCATTTTCCTATCTCCCTCTTGTTTCAATTGTAAAGTAAGAAAGAGTTAGATTTAGAAAAAAGTTGAGTGGTTCGGCATATTCTCCTTCTATTTTTTCTAGTGGGTGTGGTATATTTATTTTTCCCTTTCTATTTGAAGTTAAAATTTGGAAAATTTATTCAATGATTTTTGAGCTAAACTTCTTATTTTTTAAGGTTTTTAAAGTTGAGGATTTTATAAGTTGAGTTTTCTTATGTAAGGAAAGTTTTTCATGCATCAAGTAAGTCATTCTTGCTTATAAAATGTGTTGTGATTAAGCTTACGTGTTATGGAACCCTTAAAGTTTGATGTTATATGTTCGTATGAGTTTATAGATTCTCAAAAATGGCATTGAATGGCTAAACTATGCAACTTGAGAGAAATACATAAATTTTGAGAAAAAATTAGGTTGTAATGATTGATAGTGAAATATACAATTGTTGTAAGCTAAATATGTGTTATATGATGTTAGTCAATGTTTTGATTTGGCATGTCAAGAATTTATAAGTATAATCTACATGAAAATTCCTTTGGGTGTTATTATAGGGTAAACCCATTAATTGGTTAAGTCTATTCAATCGACTAGTTACTAGAAAAGTCAACTAGTCAGCCCAACCCATGGATTGATAAGTCTATGAGGACCTTTGTCTTACTCTCTACTTAAACCCATCAATATATCTATAAACAATCAAATGGTTTTCCCAAACTGATCAACCAATTTGAGGAAAGTCTTACTTGGTCAAGCCAAATTGATCAACTGCTCGACCCTAAACATCAAATTGGTTAGTGCAACCTATCGATTGGTCGGGCCAGGTCGATTGATTAGTTTGGCTAGTTTATGTGATTTTGTTTTTTTCGGCCAAGAGATACTTTGAGATTGTGCATGGGACTATTATGTGACTATTTAATAGATAAAATACATATATTAGCATGGATCAATGACCTAATGAATGGATTAAATGGACCGTGATTCATGATCTTATTCAATGGGTTTTATAAAGGCCTTAATGGATAAACCAAAAATGAAATGTGATGGCTTTGAGAAAAGGGCGATGAAATACAAAATGTATTTTGGATGGACTAATATAATAGATATGGTTAATATTAAACAAGCATAAATAGAAATCCCACACATGGTTGGGGTTGGGAAGGATTAATATGGAATGAATATGTAAATGTCCTGCTTACTGATTATATAGGCCTCATATGATCACGTAACCTAAAGAATAGTATACTAACAAAATAAAGCAAAAGATAATCAAGATGTGTCTAGGTTTTGGTTACCCGATCCTTGATTAATTACCGAGGCTTAGTTTGTCATCGAGTGTCATACCCCAAAATCTTGCTTACCTTAATCCCATATCATTAACATTTTAATTTCATTCTACTCCTAAGAAAATCTTATGTTAGCCTTAACTAAATTTCTTAATCCCAAAATCATAACTAAATCCGAATTTTTGACCCAAATAAACTGTATTTTTGTAACCCCATCTCAAACTCACTAAAATTACCACTGATTCTATCTATTTTGGCTAATCTAAAATCACCTAAATTAATCCCCAACCTTTTCCCTATTTTCCTTTTCTTTTCTCCCTTTCTCCTTTCTCCTGTTAACCTAGCAATAATGTTTGATTTCTTTTGCAACCTACATTTAAAACTTCCATCCTCCCACTTTCACCTTCTCCCATCATCTCCTCTATAGCCACCCTTATCCCTCATCCATCATCCATCACCCATCTTCTCCTCTTATCCCCTATTACCCGACCTGCACACACACGCACACCTCCTATTCCTTCTTCTTTTCTTTCTCAATCTTACGCAACATACACTCACACTCTCCATCACCGTCACTTGTTGAACCCTCTATAATTTTTTCCACAACACACAACCATCACCTCCCCTACCACCCCTCATGCCCAACCAGCACCATCACTTGTCGCACACCTTCCTCTGTCATTTCTTCCCCATTTGCATAACCATGCATATATATATACACACACACACACTACACACACTCCTTCCTTCCTCTTTATATTGCCTCCACTTTGCCATTTTTGTGTCAAGGGAACACTTTCTCGAGCCATCAGTTTTCTCTCTTCTTCTTTATTTTTTCTTCTTCCTCATCCTCCTATTTCTCTGCCCTATTCTGCCTTTCGCACAACCATTTTCACAACCAACACTATTGCGTGCAGTCACGCACTAACCAAAGAAGGTGAACTGACCTCCTAGGATTGCCCCATCCTTCCCCAATTGTCATTGACCACTACTTCTTTTTCCCTCTTCTTCCTTGCATCTATAGAGTTTTTGAAAAATGCATGACCATGTAATGCTAAAATACTCTATCGCATGCCCTACAACTAAGCACAGCCTGCCCGTGTACCCTCACACCACTTGTGCATGGCCTTATCATATGCCCGTGTACATTTATTTGAATTACGCCTATTTGCCTAACAATTGAGCTTGGTCATGCCACTTTGTGCCACCTAGCCGAACATAATCCTAAATCTCCGCCTAGGCTAAACTACTTACAACAAGCCTATGTAGCCACCCTTTTTCGGTCGTGTACCCCTATTTTCACCCCAAATCCTTATACAAACAACACCAAATTTTTATCATAGCTCCACCATACATTCCACCACACATCCACACAACTCAAGCTTCCACTTGATTGTAGTTATTTTTATTTTTACCCTATTTACCTTAATTTCTCCCTTGGTTATACTCCTTAAGCTTAATTGTGGATTTTACTATTTTTCTTATGTGGTATTCCGGTAATCTCAAAGGAGGAAGTATAGGATTTATGTACTTAGAATCTAGCATCCTAGTTGGTAATGATACCAATTGATGTTTTAAGGTTTTATGATAATTACTTGTATGAAATATGTGTATTTAATGTGATATTATTGCTATATGATTTGATTTTGTTATTGATGTTATGTTGTAATTATATGGAGTATATGTTTGAAAGAAAGTAAGAATGAGTAATAGGTGTGGTTATGATTTTATTATGATAATGAAATATTTGTGAGAATATATTTTATGGCATAAAATATGGGCTAAATAAGCTATGATAAATGGACATAAGCATATTCATGAGGTATGATGATGATTGAAAGATTTGAAAAATAATGTGTGTGGAAGGTACAAGAATTTATAAAATAAAGGCTATTGTTTTTCCTTAAAAGTATTATGGCCATTAAGGAATAATAAGAAATTTGTGGTATTTTATATGTTAGGAGGATTAAATTATGATGATGATATCTTGAGACATGTTTGGAGGTATTATTGTTTGTTTTGGGTCCTTTAATGAAATAATGGTCGAATAACTTAAAATGATAATCTTAGCATTCCATGTGTAAAACACTAAAGTTAATCCCCAATTATTGATATATATTAGTAATATGGGCATTATAAGGATGTACATCAAATTTAGTAATCATATGAATCTCATGGGAGAAATTATTGCTAATATGTGAAATTAAAGTTTTTAGTAATTATGTGAGTAATACCTTGGGATAAGATTATTATTGTATGTTTACGACATGGGAGTTAGACTATGAATTATGGGTATAATGATGATGATGATGATGATATTTGAGAATGATATATTATAATTTGTGGTCAAATAATCAGTAAGGGAGAATGAATGTTAGGAGTATGTAATTAGGGTTTGGATAGATTAAAGACTTTGACCTGTGTTATGTGTTTATTTTCTTCAATGTGTTCAATGCCTATGAATTAATTATGAATAAGATACTAATCATTTAAAATAAAAGAACAAGTGAGTAAGGCCAAGGTGATGTTTTTATATATTCCTTTCCATAGGAGAGAATAGTGGCTAGGGAACATTCTACCTCGAGAAGATGATGTTTTTAATATTAGTTCCACTAGAGAGAATAGTGTCTCAGGAGAGGTTTTTTCAAGAAGGTGTTTCAGTTTGTTTCACTAGATTAAAAATAGTGGGGGCCCTACTCATTATAAAATAAAAATATAATAGTAAAACCTATAGAAAAGACTCTAATGATTTAAATGGAAGAGTACATGAGTTAGGACAAAGGCGTTGTTTGTAAATCCAGTCCACTAGAGATAAAAGTGGCTTAGAAGCGCTCTATCCCGAGAAGGTGATGTCTCTAAATCCCTTTCACCAAATGATAACAGTGGCTCAAGTGTGTTGCCCCTAAGAAGGTATTTCAGACCATTCCACTAGTTTAAGAATAGTAGGGTTCCTACACTCAACGTATATAAAATAATAAAATAGACTATATCCAATAAAGAGATCTAGGTCATTATCTATCTTATGAGATGTTTCATTTATTTGACTTTCACATATTGCCTATTGTGAATGCATGGGCTATTTGTATCCCTATTTTAATAGTATTGTTTCTTTTCTTAATATGTAGCGTACTAACTACCCGTTTTATGGGGATACTACTTCCCACGATTAGAAGATGCGAATTCTTGTGTACAGGTCTCAGAATATCCCCTAAATGACTATGCTACATATGATGCACTATGTGGGGATGATTGATCTTATCTATATTGGGTGTTTGTGTGAAGAGTAATGTTATCTAGTAATTATATTTACCCAAATACCCTTTTTGGACTCTCATTCCATGGTATCCCTACTTTATGTTTTGTTTATTATAATTCGGAGTTAATCTCCAAACTCATATTGTATTATAAACGTTTCTTTCATTTTTAATTTCCTTGTGTTGCTATAAATGATTTTAACATTGTGGTTGATGTAAAGATGGTTGAATAAACCAGGCTTATGTCAATTACAGTTGTAACCCCCAATATTTTACTTATATATTTCTACTATAAAATAAATAAAAAAATATTAAAAAATGGGGTGTTACATCAAGAATTTACTAGTGCCTTCGTGCTTTGCCTTTGGGTGGGATTCTAGTAGATCTTAGTGTCTTACCTACTGTAAACGCCAATGATATACTAGGCTGTATTGATACTAAAGGGTCTTGTTTCCTAGGTAGTTCGATTTAGCCTAGACTTATATCCATTATGGTTAGATTTAGCTTAGACTTATATCCATTGGGGTTATTAGCTTCAATCTGGACTTTATGTCCTTTGGTTTGGATAGGCTTCTATAGTATGTGAGACCATAGGGTGGTTCATAATCCATAGCTCGATGATGATAAAATGTTGGAATGAACACTTGGATAGTAAATGCTTAGATAATGATTTGAATAAGTAATTGTATAATGATCAAAATGAATGGATGGATGATTACATAGATAAGTATGTGGATAAGAATTGGAATAATTATTTGGATGAGAATAAAATACAGATGCGGTAGAATTAGAAGTTAAAAGAAAAGAAACGAAAAGGGAATTAATGACTGTAAAGAAATAACCTAACTGATTGAGTAAGTTGGAAAATAAACCCTAGTGTTCATTTAGATAACTTTCTTAGTACGGGTGTATGACTATCTATGATATTGTACTATAAAAACAGTGTGATGGGTCCTAAATTACTTGAGTTGTGCATAATAGTTAATCTTGATGCATTACCTAATCATGATAGTGTAGGTACAATTAATCATATAGCATTAGCATGACATGTGTTAAGTATGATGTCCATGATATTATAGAACCTTGTATGCTTGTGACCTCCGTTTAGGAGATAACTTGGCTTACTTATTAGATAATGTATTGATATACCCATTTGCTCTATCACATGCTTAATCCCATAAGCAAAGGACTATGTAAAGTTTTTTAGGATGGCTAGTAGTCACACTACCTCATCTTGGGTTTGATGCTTGAAACTATGGAGATCTGGAGGTTTTTGTGTGATCTGTGATAGACCATGTTTTTTTGTCATGCCCTAATTTGTTTTCCACTATAATAACCCTATATTTTTAGCTAATCATTCTTCTTGTATTTGATAATGTGTGATACCATCAAGGTCTTATTTTGTAAACACTTTCTTTAAATTTTTATGTAACTTGATCTTGCACACTCTACTTTAATTTGGTTGATTAGGTTTTTAGCTTTGTATAGAATACGGGACAAACAGATGGCATCTATTTTATACTAGGTATAGCGGTAGTACCCTATTTTTTCCTAAGTGTGTTTAATATATACTCCTTTTGCACTATTTTAAAATGAAATATTTTGTTAGTGAAGAATGAGGATGTTACAAGTTGTTATCTAAGCTTTTTCTTAAAAATATATTTTTTTCGAGAATTATTAATCTAATAAAATAGGTTGGTATTAGAGCTTTTCTTAAAGGTTTTTCCGATTTCAAGAATTATTAGGCTAATACCACAAGATGGTATCATACTTGATTTGAAACCCTTTCTACCCTTGATATTTCCAACTGATGTCATAAGATGCTTTAAATGATTTCCCTACTATTGAGTATTTAATTGGATATTCAAGTATTTCTAAACTCAGAAGGTTTATGAGTAAGAGTGGGTTGGGAATGTATTATAGCTAGTCTGCATGACAACTTTTTGTGCGACTCTTGGTACTTGGTAAATTATTTTTTCTAATTACTCCTAGTCTTTAGGAATCTACGGCCGCTAACTGCCATTATGAGCATATTGTGGCATTCATGGAGATTTTTTAAGCCTGCATGGAAGGTCAGATATAGGCACCACAATTGGCTTAAGAAGGCTAAACATTATCACCCACCAATCTTAGAGCGTAAGAAATACCCTAAAATAATGGAAAGATGGGTTAATGACATGGAGAAAACCTTTACTGCATGTGGTTGCCCTACTGACACGAGGATTAATGTGGTAGTGTATTATCTAAGAGGAAGGGAAAACAATTGGTGGAGGAGCATCTAACATAGGGGTGGAGATCCTACAGGTTGAGGACCATTCCTTGAGGTTCTTCATACCCATTTTTATCCTACTCTTCTCTGAATGAAGAAGTATGATGAGTTCATGGCCCTTTAATAAGGAGGCATGGCAATTGAGGAGTATTACATGAGATTGATGGACTTGGTCCTCTTTACTCTATAAGTTAGGGCCAATGAGGTGATGAAAGTCCACTGTTTCAACATCAGCCTAGGGATTAGATATCAAGATCTCTTAGTGGGAGTTACTTTTCCAAACATGGTAAGAAATTGTGAGTACGATTTGAAGGCTTCCTGAGTTATCCAAGCCCAAAGTGCTCAGTCAAAGTGTAAAACAAAGATTGAGGGTCATTTGCATTTCAACAAAAGGAACAAAGCTTATTCAGGAGGAAGCATGCAACCTTAGTTTAGCAAGACCATCATGTCAGTACCTTAAGTTGGAGGTCTATCTTGGGGTCATGTTGTGGAGAGACACTACCACTATAAGTGTTTTAGAGTAGATTACCTAAGAGTATACTATAGAAGCAACACGGTCACGTGTCATGGATGTGGCATAATGGGGCACAGGGCATATGATTGCCAAGTTGGAGATGATTGTATCCAAAAGAGCTAGTCTAGAGCTCAAAGTACCATATCTCCAAACTTATAGAGTTTCTCCATCACTAATTAATGTTGCTAGTCGAGCTAGTCAGCTAAAAGTTCAAAGGCATCACACCATTCAACAAGAGAAGGGGTTAGCTAGTGCCATGGTACTTCCTTTAGAAGGATTCCTAAACATGATGAAACATTCGGAGGTAGGGTGTCAAGCTTGTGTGGCGACCACTATGCTTACTGTCTCTACCTTTCTGCCATGTGTATTGTTTAACTCTGGTGTATCATAGTTCTTTATGTCATCTGCATTTGTAGCTAGAGCTACCTTGTCTCTTTCCAATCTTATTTCTATTTTTGTTGTTTACCTTTTGGGGATAAGATTGCATGCTCTAGATTCAATAAGGGAGTGACCTTGATAGTTTGGGGAATAGAATTTCCATTGGATCTCATAGAGCTTGAATTGCATAACTTCGATGTACTCGTATGAATAGATATGTTAGGAAAGTACCTAGTGTTGATTGATTACCACAAGAACTCATGCTTCTACAAGGACTAAAGGGTATTAGGATCTCATATTAGAAGTGTGAACCTAATCCCTCTATTAGGATCATATCAGCAATCACGATGAGCAACCTTGTTTGTACAGGGTATCCACTCTTCTTGTGAAATGTTTAAGACACGAAAGTAGTTGAGACACCATTGGAGCAGATAATAGAGGTATGAGAGTATCCTATTGTATTCTTTGAGGATATTTTGAGAATACCACCCATTTGAGAGGTCAAGATCACCGTGGACATGTTTCTAGGGATGGAACCAGCATCAAAGCTCCAGTACCATATGGCACCTACAAAGATGAAAGGGCTCAAGAAATATTTGGAGGATTTATTAGGGAAGGGTTACATCTAACCCATCATATCACCGTGGAGAGCATCAGTCCTATTTGTGAAAAAGAAGGATAGGAGCTTAAGGTTGTACATTGATTACTGAGGTTTGAATTAGGCTATGATAAAAAAAACGTTATCTATTGCCAAGGATTGATGACTTACTTGACCAAATTAAGGGAGCTAAGGTATTATCAAAGTTTGATCTTCGGTCATGCTACCATCAATTGAGGATAGTAGAGCACAACATCCCTAAGACTACTTTTCAGACAACATATGATCGTTAGAAGTTCACATTAATTCCTTTCTGACTTGCTAATGCACAAACAGCATTTATATCCCTTACAAACCAAATATTGCCCCTGTTTTTAGATCAGTTCGTCATAGTATTCATCTATGACATCTTCATCTACAACAGCGATCGAAATATGCATGAGCAATATTTAAGGCTAACTTTAGCATTATTGAGGTCACACTAGCTGTATGCTAAACTTTCATTGGAAATTTAATCTCTAAGGATAGAATGGTAGTACCAAGTGTTGAGTAGTTTCTAAATGGCCACCACCATCTTCTACCATGGAGGTGCAAAGTTTTATGGGATTTTCCAATTAGTACCTTAGGTTTGTGGAAGAGTTTTCCAAGATAGTACGACCATTGACTTACTTGCTAAATGAGAAGTGTGGTGAAGCTTTCAAGAATTTGAAAGCTTGAATTTTTCCCTAGTTCTCAAATTACTGAGTGGGTCTTACCATTTTAAAGTATACAACAATGATTCTAAGCATGGTTTGGGTTGCATACTAATGTAACATAGGAGAGTAGTGGCATATTCTTCTCAACAACTAAAGTAGCACAAACAAAACTACTCAAAACACGACTTCGAGCTTTCCGAGGTAGTGTTTTCCCTTAAGATCTAGTGGAATTATCTCTACATTGTTCATTAAAAATTATATATTGACCATAAGAGCCTCAAGTATCTCTTTATGCAACAGGAGTAAAATCTAAGACATCATTGATGGTTAGAGTTGGTCAAGAATTACAACTTGAAATTAACCTAACATGAGGGTAATACTAATGTGGTGGTAGATGCACTCAGTCGGAAGAAGTCACATTCCTTAGGCATGATTATATTTTTAAATAATTTATGTGAAGAGTTTAAAAAGTTAGAGATCAAGATGATCACCATTGGTAGTTTAGAGGCAAGAATGAGTGCACTCACCATTACCCATTCGATCATCAAGGAGATTTAAGCTAATCAACTTAGTGATGTTAAGTTCAAAAGGTTCTGTACTAGTATTGTAGAAGGTAGAGCTAAAGGATTTCAAATCCACTAGAACAGTAGTGTCAAATAGTGGGATAGGTGGTGTTTACCATGGGAATGTGTTGAACTTAAGAGAAGTATCATTGAGGAAAGACATTAAACTCCTTATTCTCTCCAACTTGGAGCGGACAACCTGTATAAGGATTAAAAGAAGGTATATGGGTGACCCTATATGAAGAAGGAAGCAACAAAGTTTATTACCTAATGTATGACTTATCAAAAGGTTAAGATTAAGCTTCACAGACCATCAGGGTTAATGTAATCTCTAAAATTTTCTAAGTGGAAGTGGGATAGCATATATATGGACATTGTGGTTGGTCTTCTAAGGACCTGTAGTGGATTTGATTCTATATGGGTTAATATGGATAGTCTAAATAATCCATCAGTGTTCTTACCAATGAAGATGACATGGAATATGAAGTAGCTAGCCAATGCTAAATAAGAAACACGTTGTGAGACTGCATTAAGTCTCTAGAGATATCATGTTAGACTGAGAATCTAGATTCTTTTCACACTTTTTGCAAAAGTTACAAGCTATTTTTGGGATTCACATGAAGATTAGTATTGCTTTCCACCTACCTATAGAAGATCGGATAGGGATGACCATTCATACTTTTGAATATATGCTCTAGACATGTGTGTTAGATTTTGGGGGAAGTTGGGAAGATCACTTGGACTTAATTGAGTTGTCCAACAATAATAGTTATCAAGCTAGTATCAATATGGCTCCTTGTGAGGCATGTATGGAAGGAAATTTCATAGTCCTTTATGTTGGAACGACATGAGCAAGACGATTGTGTTGGGACCGAAGATGATTGAGGAGACTACAAGGCACATTCAACTAATTCAAGACCAGATGAAAGTAGGAAAGATGAGCAGAAGAGTGCCACAAATCTAAGCAGATGAATCAATGGTTATGAGGTGGATAACAAAGTAATTTTGATGGTTTCTCCCTCCAACGAAGTTATTATATTTTCTAGAAAGGGTAAGCTTAGTCCCAGGTACATTGGAATGTGTGAGAATGTGGATCGTGTTCGCAAGGTCACCTATCATTTAGCCCCACCGATGGAATTATCATGTGGGCATAATGTATTTCACATATCTTCGTTGGGAAAGTATGTAATAGATCCTTCACATGTCAAAGTTGCTAGAGCTAGATGAATCCTTAACATACGAAGAGAGGTGAACATTTGGGATACAAATATGAAAAAGACGCGAAAAAGAGTGCATCACTAGTAAATGTCATTTGCTCACGACATGGTACCAAGGAGGTTACTTGGGAGGTAAAGGAGGAGATTCGATCCAAATACCCACAGTTATTTTCTTAGTATGTTACATTAGTGTAAACCTTTTTCTTTCAGAGGATAGTAACCCTTCTACTTAGATGTATTGTAATATCCCATTTGTTATAAATGTGTTGAATGAGAAATTATGCCATTTGTTGATTTTTTATTTTGATTTGGAACTATGATTGGATTTGAGGTCACGTTGGATTTGAAATGAGGTTATAAAATTAAATGAAGCAAGTGCTCAAGGGGACTGGTTGACTAGTTTGTCTTTTCAATTAAATGATTTTACAAGACCAAACCAATCAACTAGTTGAGGAATTGCCCAACTAGTCTGTAGAACAGTCAATTGGTAGGCTAAACTGATTGACTTATCTATTGAGCTAAGTCTATTTTCAAAACTCAATTTTTTGGAAAAATTTATTACTCTAAAATGGAACCTAGGTAAGTCATTCTAAATTGTTCCTAAAAGATTCTTAACCTTTCTCATGATGTATTTGGTCTAAAATACTACCTTAGATTGATCTAAGGAGTCGATTGAGACAATTAAAGGGGAGAGATCACCTTATCTTTTTCTTCTTCTACCCCTCTCCCGTAGACACTGTTTACATCAATGCTTCGATTTCAACCTTAATTCTATTTAGCTAGGAGATACCCACAACCCTGACTTTCTATTTTCCCTATTGTGTTTTGCATTTCTCTACTAATCAACCTACGTTACTCTAAAATTACCATTTAAGCTCTAGAGGATAGTTCACCATATCTTGTATGAAATATGTCCATTTAACTCAAATGTGAATAGTAAGAATTAGGGTTTTTGATACTTGTGATTTGTATCAATATATTGGCTATAAATACCCAAAATCGCCCCTTCTATTCACTTTCTTTCAGCCACTAAAATCCTTTAGCTCTCCAGCATTTACCTTCTCCCTCTTCACTTTGAGCCTTACACTCGAATTCTTTTACTATTCAGATCCTTTCTCTAGCTTTCCCTTGTTTTAATTGTTAAGCAAGAAAGAGTTAGATACAGGAAAATTTTGAGTGGTTCAGTAATAGTTTCCTATGCTTTCCACTAGGTGTGGTATATATTTTTTTCTCTTTTTATTTCAAGTTAAAATTTGGAAAAGTTATTCAATGATTTTTTATTTAAACTTATTTTTAAGGTTTTGAAAGTTGAGGATTTCACAGGTCAAGTTTTCTTATGTGAGGAACATTTTTCCTGCATCAAGTAAGTCATTTTTACTTCTAAAATGTATTATGATTAAGCTTGCTTGTTATGGAGCTCTTAAAGTTTGATGTTATATGTTGCTATGAGTTTATAGCACATAGCCTCCCTAACATTCCTCTATACTTTTCTCTGCACACTCACTCATCTCTTTTCCTTTCATGCACAACTCCCTGCCAACTAACCATTTTCATGCAACTCTCACAACATAAAGCTCCCCAATCATTAACCACAATGATCACCATAATCATCATCAACTACACCATACTCTTTTACACCCATGCAATGCATTCTTCTACTTTATTTCATTCTCCTTTACTATGGGAGATCTTTCTGATCCCTATGCAAAAGTTATCATAGCAATGTCCCTAGGCAGTAGCAATGTCCCTGGGTAGTAGCAATTGCTACCAATGTTTCCCCTCCCCCATCGACACCTTCTGTTGAGAGCTAATCACCCCCACCTTCCTACAACTTCCACTATATAGCCACAACTCCAACTTGACCAACCTTCCTTACATTCTGTGCACCATGATGACCTACACAACTCTTATCCCACAACACCATAATGCAACACCCAACAACCACCACCAAGCCTTCATCCCCTTCTTTTTCTCATTTTCTTCTTCTCCTCCCCTATGATATCCTCTGCCATTTGCACCCTTCATCAACAACTACAAATGTCGTTAGCACCTTATCATTCATCCCCCTAGCTAACCAGCACCTGTATGCCCTTATCCCCCTTCTCATGCTCATGGCTCACACTTCAGCGGCGATTGCTATTCTTCTTCTTCTTCTTCTTCAAAGGTTACCGTAGCAACATCCCTAGGTAGCAACAATTGCTATTATTACTACCCCTCCACCATTGACGCCTTATGGAGAGAGTAAGTCACTACCTTCCCTTTTACACCATCCACCATACAGCCAGCACTCCTGCCCAGCTAGCCTTCCCAACCATTCCATGCACCACCATGGCCTACACCATCCTTCTACCATAGCACCATGATGCAGCACCCAACAACCACCATCGAGTATTCTGCCCCTTCTTTTTATTCTTCTCCTCCTCTATGATCTCTTCTATAATTTACACCCATCATTTTTAGCCCTAATCATTGCTAGCCCCTTGTAACTAGTCACCCCAGCTAACCAGCACATGCCTGCCTTCTTCCCCTTCATATGTGCATGGCTCACATTCCATGCGCATCATGAGTTGTGTTTGGCTTTTAATATAATTTGGGTACTATTATGTATTTTTAAAGATATTTTGGTAATTTTATAAAATAAATAATTTATTTTTATTGTTGTTGTTATTGTTCATATTAATATATTAATTTGGTATTTTGGTATTATTTTTAAGTACAGAAGTTATTTAAGGGTATCACATAATATTTAGTAGGATACCACTATTTGCATTTTTCATGGGATTTAGGTAAATATTATATGCTCCTAAAATTTTAAAAATCCCATGATGACTAATTATGTTAAGTATGATAATATAGGGTAACCGTTATACTCTACTAAAATGTCAAAATTCACATGACATCACATTAGGGTTTGTGTTGAAATATGCTAAGAATGAATTCTTAAATTGTAATTAGCTGTTATAACCTAAAAATCCACAAAAATAGCATGTTATCATATGTAAACTATTTCTGAAAAAAAAAGTATGGTAAAAATGATATTTCATGACTATGTGTGACATGTACGTGAAAAATGATAGGATGAGTATGCTTAACTTTAGTTATGGAATATTAATCATACATGTGATCTGTAGGGGCAATTTAGTCAATATATGTGTTTATGATTTTTACAATGACAATCCTGCTTAATTTGTATTATATGTTGCTAATCATGAGATTATGTAACCTTAGATATATTAGATACCCATGCTAAAGTTTTATATATATAACTTTAAATAAGGGTAAATTGGTCATTTGGCTTATCTAATAATTTATCTACATAATAAATTGGTTTAATTATTATGTTTCATCCCTTTTATGGTAACTTAATAAATAAAATAGATTTAGTAATTAAAGAGGATGTTAATGTGGTAATATTGACCTCGGGGGTATATTGGTCATCTTTGGCCTAATGGTTCCAAAATTGAATAATTGAGCTTAGGATGGACTTAGCAATGATCTTAGTTATGGCGATCCTAGAATAATTAGAAATGAGTAAAATGATTAGAGTATAGAAATTGGATCTATGTGATTTGTATGTGATTTTATGGTTACCTTAATAAAATACTAATAATTAATATGAAGGACCTCGAGATCAGGAATGATAGTCTTTAGTGGTTGCTACCCTAAAGACTTAGTTTAGCCCATAGTTGATTTTGGATTTTTTTCTGGTGTGCCTTAGTGCCCTAGTCAGGCCCTATATCTTATTCTATTATGCTTGACTGATAGGGGATATGCATACTTATGGATTAGATGTCCTTGTCAGTAAGGTATTGTGTTACCTTCATATACTAGTGCTACTAGGGTAACTTTACGTCCTTGGGTCAGTAATCAGTAAGATACTATACTGCCTTGGTGTGCTAGTATGACTAGAGTGCTATAGTGTCTCCAAGTTCGATGTGATCTTCCCTCAAGTAAATATAAATGGAAATGATTGATGGATTATTAGATTATTAGATAGGTTAATAGCATCCTTTATGCCTACTTATTATTCGGTAGTAGCCTTTGTGCCTACTTTTTGTTCACAAGTAGCCTTCATACCTAACTTTTGTTTGCTAGTAGCCTTAATGCCTACCTGTTCTAGTAGCTACCTTTGTGCCTACTTATAATGCAATGAGTTGTTATTAATATATGCTAGTGAGCCAACTTATGTTATATGATTTATCAGGATCAATGATGAGTTATGTGGCATGTGGTTATTATCTTGGCCTTGGGTTGATGTTGATTCTAATTATACTACAAAGAACATATCTTCGATGTTCTAATGATATGTTTCAATTAATATTAGATAAATGAGTGGGGTTAGTATATGATATTAGTGGTATGTGATTAAATGAATGGTTAATTGATGTATGTGCAATTCGATTTTTTATATTATGTATTGTTGTGATGTCTTATATGTGTTTTATGCTGGTTTTTCATTTTGGTTTAGTTTAAAGGGTTACTCAGTATTATTGTACTAAAGAGTTCCTTTCATAAACACCTACATATTCAATAGGCAGTGGTCTTTACATTTCAGCTTTTGAACTTAGTCAAAGTTGGTAGTTTAATTAAAAGAGCCTAAGGTTATCCGATGTCTTTTGATATATTAATTTATGTTGCATTTGGATGCTTGTTTCCTTCGATATTCTCTCTCTCTCTCTCCTTGAGTTTTGTAAACCTATGACATTTCTTTTATATAGTATAATACTTGTCTTTTGTTTCCTCTATTCTATTTCTTGTAATCTTATATTAAATCTAAATGGTATTGCCTTAGTACTTGGTATGAGAATGGTAAGGGTAACCAAACTTGTACCAAAAGTGGCGGTAACACTCTTTATTTTATTGTTTTAGCTTTTACGCTTAAATTTTATAAACAAAATATATTTTCTCATAAAAATTAAAGCATTACACAAATAAACCAAATATCTTAAACTCAAGTTACAAACATAAATGCCTCAAAATACACTATATAAGCACTTAAAAACCACAAAAGATACATCTCCACATTGATAGCTTAGAATGCATATATATATGCCTCAAAAGGCACTATGAGGAGAAAACAATAATAATAATAATAATAATAATAATAATAATAATAATAATAATAATAATAATAATGTAAATATATCCAACAACAACAGTAATAATAATATAAATATATCCAACACCTATAACTTAAAACACAAAAAAAAAGACTCAAAAGATAACATATAAGCTTTTGAAAACCCTTAAAAGGAACACATCCAATACTTAGTTTACTGAGTGTACCTAAACTAGTAAAAACCCTAGGTTTATAGCATGTTGGTAGCTTTACTATCAAAATGCTACATAATTGACACTTCTATCTTCTTATAAGATCAAAAAGTAGTTGGATGACCACATGTTGGTAGCACTACAACCAAAAGTATGCACCTTAGAGAAAGATGATCAATAACATTATATGATTACCTCATATTGCTAGCTATTATAAGAAAACAAAATCTATACAACTAAACCAATTCAAACTAGATCAAATATTCAAAAGTTTCTATAATCTTAGATATACACAAAAGGTAAGACATGATAGTTAAGGAAGCATGGAATGAGTGGATACGATTGACATTATACCATTTAATGCAATATGATCAATTAGAAGTTGTTTCCAATCCCTTGTCTGCCAAGCCTTAAAGGTAACACTAGCCACAAGACATCAAAACATAAGCTTAAACATTAAAATATAAGTAGGTACTTGATATCAACCTACATAAATCACACAACCTAATAGTATATTATCTAAAATAAAATACTACTCTCACCTAAAAAAACAAAAAAGACATTACATGATACAAATTTATGAGATACAATTGTTGCTTTGAAAAGATATTATCTAATAGACTCGCATGCATTTCAAAAGATCTTTTGCTAATTTTCTCACATTTTTTCTAAGAATTTAAAATTTTATATCAAGAAAGAATAATTTTTCCTTATGAAGGCCAAGATTCTAGCTTATTTTGCAATAGGCACATACAAATTAAATACAGAATAAGAGATAATGAATTACACTAAGGATAATAAGTTAAGACCAAATAAAATTCAAGTGTCTAAAATAAGTTCAGCTATGATGATTTAACATTTTAGTTCATTCAATGACTTCAATAAACCCTCAAAATAGCCTATCAAGTTTGTACAAATTTAGGTCACTGAGGGCATGCAACAATCAACTCAGTAATAAAAATGAGGAACAACTAACTCAACAAAAATATAATAGCTTAAAAAAATTACATCTAACTCTTCAACTACATAATAGAACCATATTTTTAAGATATGTAAAAAATTTTAAAATACAATTTATTTCAAAACAGACATAAACATAATAAAATAAATGGATTTACATAATCAAATTACCTCCATATCTAAATAACCAATTATGCATTATTACCAGCACATCAACATTTTTTTGGCAAAAGAGAATTTATCCACTTATATAGTATCCTACCACTCATACTGAAAGTAGACCCTAAAGCAACTATGGCAATTGGAGTAGCGAGAATATCTTTTACTATGGAACTAAGTATTGGAAAGCAGTTGGATTTATCCTTCCATTAAGAAATCACATTAAGCCTAATCAATCACTTAATTCTTTGAATTTCATGATAGATCTCCAATCTAGTTTTCCAATATTGCTAGCTCCAAGAAATATTGAAGACTCAAATTCCTAAATAAAAAGAAAAAAACAAATAATAAGACTATGTATAAAAACATATTTAAAAAGTTAACTAAATATTAGGATGGATATAAAATATTAGTTAACTTAATATCTAGCATTGATAGTTTACTCCTATGTTATCGTTTCATTAACAAATGTTGACTTTTCTTTGAGTAGAAGTGCTTGGAACATAAGAATATACTTGGTAATTATCTTCATAATACTTATACAAGTTAAGAAGTTGAGCATACACTTCTTTAGCCACCCATGAACCATTGTCGATTCTATACCATTTTGTAAAACCAAATGTCATAAAATCAAACTTATAATGCATATCAAAATTATAATAAAAGTTGGAATCATAGAGTATTCTAGCTAATATTTCCCTATCGATATCATCATAGGACATTACCTTCTCTAGGCACCTTTGAATGCTACATTACAAAAGTATAGATCGAATATTAGATACTTTGTTCCATAAAACAAAATTCTGACATCATAGAAAGTTTGTAATAAATCATAAAATTGTTTTTACCTTGATCCGTCTGCTACTTGAAACATACCAAGTGAAATTAGGTTCATTTAATGCATAATAGTCTAAAGCCTAAATATAATGTAATCCTCTACTAAGAATTAAATATGTATAATTCCACCTAGTTGCAACATTTAACTACATATTTGCAGAAACATATATATTCAACTACACAGCTTATTCATAAAACTTAATTATCCTTCTAATCCATCTATATACTTGATACTTTCTCAAACCTTCACTACATATTCTTCAATGTTTTTCATTCTTTATTTCACTATCAAATTCAAAATATGAGTTGAACCAAGAATATGAAAATATTTCCCATCACACAAGAAGTTTCCAAGAAACTTTGATTTAATATTCATAATCAGATTGATCATATTTGATGTGTTGTCCATAGTCATGGTAAAAAAAACATTTTTTTTCCTCAATGCCCTAATCCATTATCAATGAATGTAATAGATTATATATCTCTACACCAATGTGGGGAAGAGGATAATGGAAAAACAACTTAACACCTTAGGGTTCAATTTCCATTTATTATCAACATATCATGTAGTGAGAGCAATATAACCACGTCCTATGCATGTTGTCCATATGTCACAAGTTAAACAAATTGTACTAGGATTTTTTCTTAAATAAGCTTTAAGAATCTCATAAAATTCATCTTACTTTTCTAAACAAATTTTCTTTGTGTTACTTTTAAATTTAACATTTGGTTTCAAATACTGGTGGACTTTTCTCTCTCCTTTATACTCAAAGTGTGAGAATGACAACCCATGTTTCATTATTGACTCATAAACCGATTCACTATATACTTCTTTATCAAATTGATATATAGCCATGCTAGACCCTTCAAGATTTTTGTATTTTTAATAACTTACTAAGTGCCTCTTAAAATTAGATGTGTCATTTTTTTTATTCAGCTTTATATGATAACTCTTGGCAACTCTTACATAAACCATGTAACTTTTTCTTAACAACTTTATAATAATCATAGTCTTTCCATAACTCAGCCTTTCTCTTTACATTTATAGAGACCCAGCCATCACCAACTGCATTAGGGATTGAATATGGAGTTGACACTTGATCATTTTCAATATCTTTAGAATTAGGGGCTGCAGTTTTGAAAAAAATATGAAAAAAAATAAGAGATTTATAATTCATAAAAAAAATAAGTAACTAATATTTAATATTAAATGTAAATAAATTCCTCTACTAGAAATGGATGAGAAATCATAAGTGCTAAAATGTTCTTCTTGTTGTGGAGTCCTAAACTTTTCCCCCGTGAATTTTAACACTAAAATAATGGTATAGCACCAAAAACAAATCATAAACTTTTTGTTGCTAAATTTTGTTGTGTTGGTTATTGATTTGTACAACCACTATAATCACGGTTGTATAATTTCTAAACACAAAGTTGATAGCAAAAAAATTCAACAACCAACTCAGAAAAAATATAATAGCCATCAACCTAAGAAAATTCACTAGTGAATAAGTTATAAATGGATCAAGCATACCATCAAGCAATACCAATAAATAAAATCATATGGCTTATTAGATAAAGCAACACTTAGCAAGGATGATCATCACAGATCAAGCCTAAAACAATAGCCACAAACATCATCTACAAGATTTCTAATTTACAAGGAGGTTGAATGTATCAGATAAAAGATAAAGTTCAATAAGAAAAAAAATCATATATATCTAATACTTAGAGTACAAGTAGAGATGATGTGGTGTGACACATTAGTGGAGTGCAGCCATGAAGGGTGATAGTGATTTAGACAATGATGTGGTGGAGTGCAGCTATGAAGTTTGATCGTCTACCACTCGATAGTTCAGATGGCATAGGAATAGGCACAGGAGGTAGAACTTCAAACAATGTAGGATAGATTTTGACCTTCCATTGCTCAATAAGGTGGCACAAGTTGAAAAGTAGGGGAGCAAGCTAAGGTGCAATAGCAAGCAAAATGTTAAATAGATGGACATAGGATGAGAGATGATGAGGATGATGGAAGGTAGATAGACTTAGGTTGAGTGTGATTAGAGAGAGTGTGTTGGTGGATTAGGGCGGTGAGGTACGCTATAAGTTGGTTGGTGATATCTTCGCACTGTATAGGTCTCTGCATGAGAGAGTTACAAAGTTCAATCTACTATCACTCAATAAGATGAAACAGGCACAACCAGTAACGTTTGAACAATGCAAGAGCTAGGAGCTAATTCAATCTTATATTGCTCAGTAGCAACGACGATCATAGTTGTAGACGAGTTCAATGCTCAATTCGAGATGTAGAAGGTGAAAGAGATAAGGTGTGTGCTTGTGCTTGGTAGTAGAATATAATTTTTCTATGGGGGAAGGTAAAGGCATGTAAAGCACAATTAGGTTAGATTTTTCAATTCATATTGGGAGAGAGAGATCCAAATAATTACATAAAATAAATATTTTACTCAAAAGGAAAGTAAAATAAAATATAATATTAGTCTATGATAATAGTTTTTCATTAACTTAAAAAATTTCTCTTAAAATTTGGTAATTATTATTAATAAGTTAAAAGTAAATTAACCTGAATTTCACTTCATAACCAAATTATTGTAAATAAAAAAAATTTACTGACCAAATGATAAAAAGAAAATATGATCCAATTTTATAGTTATGGTCAATAGGCTATGAGGTAAATTTATTAAAATTTTATGTCATAATGAATTCCTATTAAAATTTAAAATCAAGTTATTATTATTTTTTGTTATAAACCAAATTATAAAATTTTAGTAGAGTCTAATTTTATAATTTTGGTTAATAGGGTAGAAAGTAAATTTATTGAAGCTTTATTTCATGCCAAAATTAATTAATATTTTTTAATCAAATTCCATTTTTCTATTTATTCAATATGAAACTAAAAAGTAATTTGTTGAAAAAGGACGATGCTATTTTGATGCTTCACTAAGAAAGTAAAACACGATTTTACTTGTAAATAAAGTGATGGAGCTTATATAATTAATTTATGTATATGTATATTGTACATCTTCTATTTTTCTTTTTGCTTTTTCCCTATAAATCATCCTTGAAACTTTTCACTAGAAAAAATTAATTAGGACACAGTAAGTTAAAAGATGAATCTAAGTGTTATGATAAAAAAAAATAACATATAAAATAGATGAAATGACTTTAGGTTTCTAATGAAACTATTGATTTCATTTTATTACACTAAGATAGTGTACTACCTTGATTTTTAGAACCAAAAAAATTTTGTTTTACAACATAAGCATATAAGTAAAATGTTGGATGTACCACCGTAATTAACATAAGCCTGGTTTGTCCAACCATCCTTACACCAATCACAAGGCTAAAATCATCTATTGTAAAATAAGAAAATTAGAAATGGAAGAACCTTTATAAACAAAATGCGAGTTTGGAGGTTAACTCTGAATTACAATAACAAGATACAAAATAAGGGATGTTATGGATCAAAGAGTCTAAAAGTGTATCCGAGTAAATATATTAACTGAATAGCATAACTCTTTACCCAAACATAGAGTACAGATAGCAGGTCACTCATTCCCACATAATGCATCAAAAGTAGCATAGTCATCTAGCAGGTCTTCTAAGACCTGCACACAAGAATCAAGGTGTCTTATTTGTGAGAATGAGTAGAACCCATAAAAAGGGTGGTCAATACACTACGTACTAAGTAAGGTAACAATACTATCAAATTAGGGATACAGATAACACATGCATTCATAACTGATGATGAGTACACATTCAAACTAATAAAGCATCTCATAAGATAAATACTTATCCAAGCCTCTTTATTAGATATAACCATTTTCATTCTTTTATATATGTTGAGTTCAGGAACCCCACTATTCTTAAACTGATGGAACGGTCTAAAGCATCTAGTGGAATGGATCTAAAAACATCAACTTCTAGGGTAAAATGCTTCCAAGCCACTATTATTATCCGATGGAACAGATATAAAAATATCACCTTGGTCTTGACTCACGTACTCTTCCACTTTGAGTCATTAGTGTCTTATCCATAGGTTACATAGTTATTTTTTCATTCACAATGAGTAGGGGGGCCACTATTCTTCTTCTGGTGGAATAGATGGAAACACCTTCTTAAGGCAAAAAGCTCACAAGCCACTATTATTATCTAGTGGAATGAATATATATAAAAACATCATCTTCTCAAGGCAAAACACTTTTGAGCCACTATTATCCTCCAATGAAACAGATATAAAAATATCACCTTGGCCCTACTCATGTGATCTTTCACTTTAAATGATTAATATCTTATTTATGGTCAATTTATAGGTACCAAACTAGGGATGGCAACGGGGCGGGTACAGATCGAGTACCCCTTATCCATACCCGAACCCGATAAGAAATTTGATAACCATATCCGTACTCGTACCCGCATGGATATCCGTTACTGTACCCATATCCGTATCCGACGGATAATCCGTTACCCGACGGATATCCCGGGTACATCAAACCCGTTATCCGACGGATTAAAATTACCTGTTTATCCGTTTTTGTACCCGTTTACCTATCATAATATATATAATTTACCTACAAAATTATTTTTTGATATTAAAAAATTAAAAAATATATATAAAAAATCCAATAATTCATCAACTTAGTAGGGTTAAATGTAAAATGATAATTTAATTTCTAACTATAACTTATTCTTATATAAAAAGTTAAGGATAAAATGGTAAATATATAATGGGTAAACGGGTACGGATATGGGTAACGGATATCCGTCGGATACAGATATAGATACCCTGTACCCGTATCCGTACTCGAATCCGCCGGGTATTTTTCACCCTTACCCATATCCGTATCCATATTCGTTTATCATTATCCATTTCGATATCCATCGGATAAAATCCGTCGGGTTTCAGGTATTATCCGCCCCGTTGCCATCCCTATACCAAACACACTAAGGAAGATAAGCACATAACACAATTCATAAAGTTAATCTCCAACGTCTTGATATTTAATTTTCTTAACCATAATATTACACTCTTAGCATAAATTATCTTATATTGATCATTTAACCACCAATTATAGTATATTATTTCTCAAATATTATCATTGTTAACACACCCAAAATTCATGGTCTAACACTCACGTCTCACACATAAAATAATAGCTCTATTCCAAACATTGCTATTTATAAAGCTCCCAAAACCCTAATTTTAATATTACTCATAACGTTTTCCATAAGGCTCGTATGATTACCCAAATTCAATAAAAATCCTTAAAATACCAATATTAACAAAATATACAAATTTTGTGGTCTCACTTAAAGGTTTTATAACTGGGATAATAATATTACTATTTTAAGGTTACTATGCCCTAAATAAGCCATTATCTCATTTCAAAGGACCCACAACATTCATTAAGTACTCTAAACACTTCCTCTGATATCATTATCATATTTAAAACACCTAACACATTAAAATACCGAGATCTCCATATTAACCCATATTACTATTCCATAAGTTATATATTTTTACAATTACGACTTAGCATATCTAGATTATACTAACACACCTTTCCTATTCTCACTTCATTTATATAATATAAATCCACATTATCATAACATATCATTAATAGTACACATTCAGTCATATAACAACAATATTATGATAATACATATAATCATGCAAGCATTTAACATAAAAATCCTAAAACATCAATTAGTATTCTTACCAACAAGGACACTATGATCTAAGCACGTAAATCATGGACTTCCTCCTCTGAGATCATTGGAATATCACCTAAAAAAATATAATACACAGTTAGGCTCAAAGATTATAACCTAGGGAAAAGTTAAGGTATAGGAGGATAAAAATGAAAATAACTAAATTCAAAGAATGGAAGTGTGTTGGAATGTATGATGGAGCTATGGTAAAATTTTGGTGGTGTTTGGATAAGATTTGGGGATGAAAAAGATGGTTTACGATAGAAATAGGAAGGTTGCACCGGTGTGCACCAGGCTCTGTATACCCAGGCTGTGGGTTGGGATCATGCATACATAGGCTATGTGAAGAGGTACGGTCATGTTCAAGCAACTGATTGCACAGGACAATATCAAACAAGTGTCATAGACATGTGGAGGCTGTGCATAAGTTATGTGAGGGTGCACGGGAAAATCATGTTGGTTTACATGGGCGTGCGATAAGGAAAATTAGTAGTGCAATCCCGTACGTGAGGTTGTGCGTGAGCCATCCATCTCAAAAAAATGAGATGGTTTTAAGGAAAGAAGAAGGAAAAAGGAAGTGACATACTAGGATGACTGGCGACGACGAAGGGGAGGGATGGGTTGGCTTAGTGGTCAATCCACTAGGCTTTAGGCGGTGTGTGGTGGCTATGGTGATGCATGGTGGTGATAAAGGTGGTCGAACGTGTGAAATAGAGTATGGCCGAGGGAGGAGGAGGAGGAGAAGAGGAAAGAAAGAAAGAAAGAAAAGAGAGGGAGCTTAGGAAGTGGCGATGACAGGTAATAAATGGCCATCAAAATGAGGGATATATATATATATATATGTATGTATGTATGTATGTATGGAGACATGCATGGTTAAAAGAGAAATGCGAAGGGTGTCATGTAAAATGGATGATGCAGGGGGATGGTGAAGAGGGTGATGGCAACAGTAGCACAGGGGCAGGAGGGATAGTAGAGGCATGAGGGGGTGGAGGAAATTTTCAATGGAAGAGACAATTGAGTGTGATGGTTTTGTGTGAGTGTGTTGTGTGAGATAAAAATGGCAAGGGAGGTTGTGTAGTCAAGACAGCAGCAATGAGATGGTGAGGGTGAGGGATGGTGGTGATGATGATGACTATAGTAGAGGGTGAGGGTTATTGCAAGTTGCAAGAATAAGAATACCAAAGTTAAGTATTATGGTGGAAGGAGGTAGGAGAAAGGAGAAAGGAAAAAGAAAAAAGGAGAAAGGAGAAAGAAAAGGAAATAAGGAGGTTGGGGTTAGTATTATATATAGTTTAGTAGCTAAAATAGGTAGAATTAGTAATAAAATTTACCGAAATTAAGGTCAGGTTACCAAAAATAACTTATCCATGTTAAGGATTCTATTTAGGCTAGGATTTTAGGGTTAAGGAATTTAGTTAAGGATAAAATCATATTTTCTTGAGATTAGGATTGAATTAAAGTATTAATAATATGGGATTAGGTTAAGCAAATGTTTGGGGTATTATAGCTAGTCTTTCTATACTACAAATGAAAATACTCTGATTTCAAATTGATCTACTCCAATAGGTTTATGAAACTATGGAACGACTATATAAATATAAATAAACTACTCATTTTGAGCTATAAGACTATTGTAAGGTTCTAACAAAACTAATCATTTTATCTTATGAAGCTAGGTTAAGATTATAATAAAACTACATGTTTTAGCTTCTGAAACTATTAATCTAGATAGTAAAAGTATTATAAGTTTCTAATGGAACTTGTGGAGGCACCCAAGTATAAAATGATTATTGATTGCAAGTGGATGTAAAAGTTCAAATAGGGAGCTCCAAGGGTCAGGAGACCAATGTACAAGGCTCATTTAGTTGCACATGGATTCAGTCAGATTCCATGCATAGACTATAACAAGGTATTTTCTCTTGTGGTTAGCCATACTTCTATTCATACCTTACTTGCGCTTGTGGCTATGCATGATTTTGAGTTGGAGTGGTTAGATGTTAAAACTGTATTTTTACCTGAAAAACTTATTATGCTATTTTCACAAGTGCATGGATTCATTATAGCCTTTCAAGGTCGTATCCCACAAGGATTTCGTAATTGAGTACAACTCTTTGCTATTTTAACTATCTAAATCTTTATAAATCGGGGGTATGTGTTTGGATAAAAAGAAAATAATTATGAAAAGCTTTCTAACTTTCAAATACTAGATAATAAGAGTGAAACCTAATATCGGACTTCAATCTCCGCATTAATAATCAATAATAAAACAACTTAGTCAAATTGTATTCATTAGCCTCTTTCAAGGTCTAAGAACGTATTTAACCTAATTTGCTAAATAATTTCGTTACTCACAAATTAAACTAAACCCATTTAGCATCACCAATTACAAAGTCCCTAAGAATTAAACATCTACTTTCATGATTGCTTAAATTCCCATACATAAGCTAATTTCCAATAATAATCTCAGCTTTTCAGTTGTAGATTACATTTAAGGAGGTCAGATTTCATCAAATCCACTTTACAACAATTAAATCTAACATATAAAACAGTATAAACAAATCAAACATATGACATAATACTTCAATTCATCATATTGATCACTAAAACGGTACCTAGTTCAATCCTAGAAAGGAGACTACTCACTCATATTTTCAAATGAAATTAATGAAATAAATAGCATGATAATCATAATAACAATGCAAAGATACAAAGAAGAATAAGAATTAGATTGAATTAACCATAATCCAGAAGAGAATAATGTTGATTTTGAGTCAACCATACACGAATTGCACACGTGAATCTCCAAAAAAATCAAAACTAAAGGAACAACTAATTACAAGAAGCTAAAACTTGATAATGAGGGGTTTAATGATGACTAAAGCCTCCTCTTTCTCTCTCTCCTTAAGAAGCCCCTAAGGTGTGCCACAAAAATCCCCATCACGTTGGCCATATCACGCATATAAATCAAGGGGATGATCGTTGTTGCACTACTATGTGGCCTTTACACGGCCTAGCCGTGTAGTTTTTTAGCTCTCGGCATTTTGGAATTCTAATATTGTACGACCGTGCAAGTCTGGTACGGCCTAACTTTGCAATATTTTTAGCCTCGACTTTTCAACTCAGAATTCCACACGGCCGTATGACCCATGCACTATCTGGCTATGCGATTATGCTTTCTTCCATAAAAATAGGGGAGTACTGCATGGTTATGCAGCTAGGCGTGCAGTCGACCGTGCAACCCCCTTTCCATGCTTCTTAGGGATATCTTGGCACATCTTTGGGTCTCTTAGCTTCAATAAACTTCCATAAACATGTTGGGTCGATGTACTCTCCTCTTAAGCTTTTCATGCTAGGTCCTTTGCTCCAAAAATAAGTAATTCTTTCTTAGATTTGGTGTTTTCGCAATAATTCACTGCAACATAAAGCTTAAGAAAGTGATAGTGTAAATGATAGATCAGAACCATAACAAAATATGTAAAATATATTAAATAAAGTCCCAAAGTGAAGGTAAAGAGAGGTAAAATTATGGGAAATATTCACATTATCAGAGCTTGAGGAGAAGATCTACATGTGATAATAAAAACTTAACACGTTCCTACCCGCAAGTGCATGGGGTCAGAGTAGTAGTCAAGGTCGATCCCACAAGGATTGGTGAATGACCACTAGGACAATGATAGAACTTAACTATGTCTAGACTACGAGATGATATGAAATAATAAATTGTAAGCTAAAATAACTAAATAAGCTAAAAAGAAAGGAAAATAGCACTCAAGTGACTCAAATAAATAGAAGAGCTAAGGTTCCGGTTCATTGCCCCCAATCCTCACATGTCATCGAAGATCACATCACAAAATAATTCAACAATCATATTCAATTATGCCAACAAGGATAGAAAGTGTTGTGCTTTCTCAAGCCACAACCACCCTATTACATATCTATGGCCCTAACTATCTCTAGCTTAGAGTCTAATAGAATGTAATGCATTAAAGTCTATAAAGTTTCCTCCTTATTGTTGTAGAGGTCAAATCGAGCGTCTCTCGACCTACAATTTAATCTCCCGTTGTGCTATTGGGTCTAATACTAGATTATCTCTCGATCTCACCTGTATTTCCCACACCAAAAATCGGAACCCAGCCGTGGTTCAAAAATCCGTCAATCAATCAATAACACAACACATACATTATGAATTGAATAAAAAAAGGATGCAATAATTCAACACATTAGGATCGGGGAAAATTTCCCTTCACCTTAGCACAAGATCTAGCCCATCAAATTCATAGCAATAATATTAAAAACAACAAGAGATTCCATAGATAGAGAAAATATCATTAGATAATACCCTTGCTGTTCAAAAATTCTTGCAAAAATTTAACTTCTTGAACCTCCGTCTCTAATTTACAAGAGAGATCTTGATGAATTGGGGAAGATGATAGAGAAGAGAGAAAAGAGAGGGAGTGGAGGCTTCCTCGAGATATTAGAATGATAGTTTTTATATTACCACCTCGTGAATCCCTAGGGTATCGATAAAGATGGGCTTCTCGTGTCAGCTTTGACAATGATGTGTATTTTGACCATAACTTTTTCATCATAACTCCGATTAAGCTGATTTTGAATGCTTTGGAAATATATTAAAAATATATACAACTTTGATGTTGAAAGATTCTCCAAATTCAGACTTTTTCCTGGTATAAAGTCTACTTCTTTCAGGCCCATATACTTTAAATATGCATTTTTGCTTTCATTTTATTCCAGAATTTACATTTTAGCTCTAAATCTCTTTCCACTTTAACTTTTGCTCCTCTTTGCTCCTTTTTTCTCCTTTCTTCTCCCTTTAAGCTTTTTTTTTTCATCCTTCATGATTTTTTTGTTGCTTGAGACCCTGCAAATTTTCACAACACAAAGGCAGTAACAAGAACAGAAAGGGAGAATTCCAACTGAAATTAGAGGTAAAAACTCCTATAAACGTTAGGAATAAGCTGCAAAAGTCACACTTATCAAACAGCCTAATGGTTTTGTTGTTGATGGGATGTGTGATCATATGTATCTATTGAAGAGGTCATTGTATGGTCTTAAGAAATCTCATAGATAGTGGCATAAATGATTTGATCAGTTCATGCCTGAGCATGGTTTCTCTAGTAATGAATATGATTGATGTGTGTACTTGAAGGAGATGAAGGCTGGCTCTTTTATGTATATTTTTCTATATTTTGATGATATGCTTGTGGCACCAAAATATATGTCTAATGCTGATAAGGTAAAGGTAATGTTGAAGAGTGAATTTGAGATGAAGGATCTTAGAGTTGTGAAGAGGATCCTTAGCATGGATATCATTAAAAAATGTGAGCAAAAGATTTTATACTTATCACAAGAATCATATGTGAACAAGGTGGTAGAGAGGTTTCATATGATGGATGCCAAGATAGTGAACACTTCATTGGCTACTCACTTCAAATTATCTACTTTGGATTGTCCCAAATCCAAATAGAGAGAAGATTTTATAGCAATTGCTCTATATTCAAATGGTTTTGGTTATATCATGTACGTTATGGAGTACACACAACTTGATATTGCTCAAGTTGTTATTATTATTAGTTGATATGATAAATCTAAAAAATTCTCACTAGCAAACAATAAAGTGAACCTTCAACTACTTGAAGGGAACAACATTAGCTTGTATTGAGTACAGGAGGTTAACTAATTCACTGGTTAAATTTGTGGACTCTCATTATGGTGGAGACCTTGATAAAAGGAGATCCACTAATGGATATGTTTTTTTATCTTGGTGGTTTATCTATTAGCTAGAGGTCTTCCATGCATTGGGTAATGGCCTTGTCCACTACTAAGATAGAGTATGACTATGACAAAGACTTTTCAAGAAGCATTGTGGTTTAGTTGTTTAGTACGAGAGCTGAGGGTGGGTCATGGTGCTCTAGTTGTTTGTGTTGATAGCTAAAGTGTTATATTTTTTTTAGCAAAGAATAATAATTCTTTCCATTTTCAAATGAAACACATTGACATTAGGTATCACTTTATCTAGGGTATTGTTGCTATAAGCAACGTTATATTTGAGAAAGTGGGTACTTTGGATAATCCGACTAATATGCTAACGAAGCCATTAATCGTGGATAAGTTTGAGTGTTTGTCAGACTTGATTGGTGTTCATAAGCCATGAGGCCCTTTTATTGGGCCAAGGTTTTTTTTGTATAGATCTTTACATGTCATAAATTACAAATATTGTATCAAGGTAGAGAACTATGAGTTTTGACTTGGTATTTGAGAACAGTATAGCATTATGTCAATTTGTGGAGGAGTTGGAGAAGATTAAGTTTAGAATATGAAGAATGTGAGAAACATGAGGGTCCCGTGTTAATTAAAAAAAATCATGTTTCTTAGTGAATAGTTTGATGTATTTTTTTTTGGGAAAAAGTCGAGAGTAAGGAAATAAACACAAGGGTCTTTTGGTTCCTAAACACATACTACGTTTTTTCTTTATATCCAAAACATGCTATTTTGACCTATAGGGTTTTATATTTTATAAAAGGAGACATATTAAACCTTAACCATCAAAGTTGTGCAACCCAAATCCTTCTTTTTCTCTATAGAATTCTTCATTAGAAGATAATTATAGATTTGTGTAATTGATTAATTGATTGGCTTAATCATCCTGTAATTATACAAAAGCATGAATAAAGATCTATACATTTTCCTTAATTTTTGTGTTTTATTATTGAATCCTCAATTGCTCATAATCATGTTAATTTTGATTTGGTTTTGATCTTTTTCAGTCCACACTATTCTGCAATATATAGGAATTCCTTATGTCTTGGAAAAGTGCAATTTATCGATAATCTACTAAAATTTATTAGTCTTCACTAATCAAACTGTTATACATAAAATTAATACCAAATTAACCATATTAATATTCAACTAATAAAATAATAATATATATTAAAATATTTATTAAATAAAAAATTATCAAAATTCTCCTACATTGAAAATAGGTAAAATACTTATAGAAAATTGGCACTGGCAATATAGCATGAGTTGGGAAAGTGCATGGAGGGTTTTGGTTGTTGTTGGCTGGCTAGGTGGAGGTGATGGCTAAGGGTTCATGGTGGTGGCTAAGGTAGCATCAAGGCTAGGGAAAGTTGGTGGATGGTTAAGTGGAGCTTTGATGGTGTCGGGGCGATGGGTAGGGGAAAATAAAGGTGGTGTTAGGTTGATGGTTGAAAGGGGCTACTTGTTAGTAGTTGATGTGTGTGGGAATATGGAATTGTCAAATTAGTAAAAACCAATGCTCGATTATGTTGGAATTAGGAAGAGGATGATTCAAAAGTGGTGAATTAAGTATGAGGATGTTCGAATATGGTAGAATAATGATGATGATTCGATGATGATGAATTAATGATAAAGATGGTTTAAATTAGATGAGATGATGATGATGTTGATTCGAAAAATGATTAGATGATGATGTTGATGGTTTGATAGTATTAAGATTCGTGGGTTAAGGTTAGGGTTAAGTTTTAGTTTTAAAAATTAGTGTTACGATTAGGGTTTGGTTTGAAACTTAGGGTTAGGGTTTTGAATTAGGGTTTTGGTTTTTCAAATGTGTTTAGATAATGAATATGACTAGAAGGGCATGGGTTAAGGAGATTATAAAATATAGTACTTAATCTCCAATTCACATAGATAAAGAGATTAAGGGTTTTAAGATTAATCATTTGCACATATTCGATTAAACTTGAGATGAACTCACACAAAATTCAATACTTACAATTTGCATTCAACTTCAATTCTTTCTTAATGTATATCCAATCATAGGTTCTATGACTTTATATAGCTAAGTTACTGATTACAAGATACTAGCTAAAAAGTATAATTCTTCAAAAGATACCTAGTTAAAAAATACTAGAATATAGAATGTGCTAAAAGATACTATAATATAGAATATTCTTCAAAAAGGTAGATTTATGCTACTTTATTCTCTAGCTAATCTCTAACTCTATTAATTAATTAATTAATTAAATCAACTAATATGTAAGTCCAAGCTGCATATTATTTTTCCCATACACGTAGCCATATCCTCCATGCATGCCATGCACATGTATGTATACACTTAGTAGTTTGTATGGTACGTTTCATCTGTTACTAGCAACATAACCATCTGTTTGTCTTCAATTTTTGTGAGAGATCCTTTCTAAATAAAGAAAAATTGGTTCCATAATAATGAATGCCGATTCTTGAGTGTTTTCTCCTACATTAGTGGTTGGAGCTAAGATGAGGGAAGGTTAAAATAGGAATGAAAAGGCTATAGTGGAATTGAAGGTGCAATATTGGAGGCAGACCTAGATGGTGGTGGTGATGGATGTTAGCTTGGTTGTGGAGGGAAGGTGAGGGTGTATAACACCCCCATTTTACCCATTGAAAATTTTTACTTTTGTGGAAGTTTTAATTACTAAATTACTAGGTGTTACTGCCACACTTAACCTAAGTTCAGCTCCCTTGATTTTCTTACAGCAAGTGCTACGACTAAAACAAAACACAACAAGAATAAATCAGTAGAAATAGAAATAATACATAGTAGAGTTATAAATAATTATTGTGGTATAATAGTATAACCAAGATATAGCAAGGGACATAAGGGTTTAAAGGAAAATTGATTATAACAAAAACCAGCACTTGAAGGTAAAACTCTAGTTTTCCCTAACTCTTAGACCCAAAGGTCTATTCTAAAAATGTAACCTCTTTCCAAGGACTTCGCTTGTCCTACCTGCGCTTATAAGCTTCATGCCATTCTATGACCCTAACATAGTTATTTGCAAAATTAGTTTTTGTATGACATCCTCCTACAAAGTAAATTATAATACCTCACAAAAGGCAATATATCTACATTTCACATAGACACACAAAAATCGAAAAGCATACTTGAGCACAAGATATGAACCATAACCACAAAAATGTTCATGGAGTCACATATATCAATTTCCAAGTCCTAACTCATTAGGAAAACATGCCAAACCATTTCTCATCAATTCAAACTGCAAAGTCATATTTGATGCATTCTAATCATAGTGTTAGGGCATTAAGATAACTACCAAAACAATACCAGGGTAGGGCACTAAGGCGTCTACCAAACCAACAAATATAACATAAACTAAGGTAGGAAACAAAGGCAACTACTGAACCAACAATATATCACAATACTAAGGTAGGGCACTGAGGCCACTACCTAATCGACAATCTATCACAATAACATAATAGGGCATTGAGGCAACTATCGAACTAACAATCCATTTCTTTAATTACACAACAAAAATTTTTATTTTTACTTCCTTACTTGAGAGGGACATAAATCAACTTAGGGACATAACAGTACACCGACTCATATTGGAGCCCGAAAGCAACATAATACCCTTACCTCAAACCTAGGGACACAGTGATACACCTAGTCTTATAGGTACTCGAAAGCAACACATTATCCTTCCAACTTTGGTCACCTAGTCCTTAAGTATCGATATCCCTTATATGGCTTGTAGGTTATCTATAGAGTAAAATATGGCCTTAAAAAAAATGGGGCACAATGGCACACCAATGAATAAAAAAAAGGGCTAACACCTCACCTCTAAGGTAGCGACCCCTAGAGAGAAACCATTCCTAACTCAAGATCTTTCACTTTAAGTATTAATATCTTATAAGGCAATCACATAAGCCAAATATGACATAGAAATTTCCATTTTCCATACTTAACCATTTTCCTTTTTATTTCCAATCATTTAGATAAACAATAAGATCATAGGTCTATGTTAAGTCAAGTTAAAGTTAAGGTCAACCTATCACAAATCTAAAGTCATCCTAACATTCAATTATTTGTAAAAGATACATTAGGTTAAAATTACCAAAATACCCTTCAAAACCTAAGTTTCCATAATTTATTCAATTTTTGTATTAAACGTTATCATTATGAGAGATTTACCATAAACAAGCAATAAAGTAATATTGCATATTACTTTAGCACATAGGTAATCTTTACATTTCGATGATTAACAGTATTTTTTACTTTTCATGCATTTAGTGGGTTGTGCCCACCAAAACCCTAATTATGCGACTAACACATATCACATCTTTTATATAGCATATGCATACACATTTAATTCATAAAACATCATTGAAATGAGATTATTTAATCATAATACATATAGGTGAATATCTCTAACTATAGGCCATCAAAATATATTATATCATAAGCTAACCCTAATCATATGCAAATTCGTCCATATGAATAATCGTAATTAAAATGACCCAACCTAGGTTTAGTAATTAAAGTGCACTTTAGTATATTTTAACCTAATTAAATTTTATAATTGATAAGTTATAATAATATTTCACGTATTAATAAATATATTTATTATTAAGTATCCTAAAATAAGTATTATAGCTAATACACATAATTAACAGTTATAATTAAGATTTTTGGGGAAATTGGGGTATCACAGGGTGGCTGGAGAGATAGTGATGCTAGGATATTGTGGTCTAGGAAGGTTGAGGTAGGTCGATGGTGGTGAGGAGTAAAGGAGAAGGTGGTGGGGTTGGGAAGGAGCTATGGTAGAGGGCATCGGTGCTAGAAAGGGCAATGCGACTACACGTGCCTATGTATGGAAAAGAGACAACGACACAAATTGCTAATGCTAGATAAGGGTTGTAGTGATGGATGCTACAGTAGAGGGAGATGACAATGGTAATGCATGATGGTTGGATAGATGTTGTTGGTGATACTGGGTTGCTAGAGGAGGGTGACAGGGAGAAGGTGATGGCAAGGCAAGGAGGCATGACATAGGTCAAAGGTGGTTGGGTTCAGGTGGTCAAGGGTGGTTTTTTTTGGGTAACCCACACAAATATGTTGGGGGAGTAGGAAAAAGAAGGAGAAAGGAAGGATCGGGGTGGATGGCTGCAATGGTAGTTTTGCTAGGGGAAAAGTGAATGGGCTTAAGGAGAGGGAGAAGGAAATTTATGTAGTGGGTTGGGATGGTGATGGATGAGCATGAGAATAGGAGGGAACATGGATCATATATGGTGGAGGAAGAATGACAAGGTAGAGGTAACATGAGAGTGGGATTTATACAGGTAGGATAATATAATTTTATTTTAGGTTTTATGTTTTGTTTAGTTAGATTAGAGTACCAGCTAGAAAAATTAAACTAGAAAGAACAAAGCTATTTAGGATAGGTTTAGTAAGAAGGTAAAAGGTGAAAAATTAGGAAATTTTTTTTAGGAATCTACCTCCATTACAAGTCAAAGGTTAAAAATAAAATATTTATGCGAAGGTTTAAGGGTTGAGTTATGAAGAAAAGGCTAAAAAATTGAAAGCAAATGTTATGAAATTTTGGGGTGTTATAATAGATTAGTTAATTCCATTTTTATTACTTGAGGGGATACAAGAGATAACTCAAAGATTTATAAAGTGAAGTCATATTAGTGCACTAAGACAATACAATACCTTCCAACCATATAATTTGGAGACATATAAAGTACACCAAGGTAACACATTACCCTCTAACGTATTACACCTAATGACCCTCTAACCTAGTTCATCTAATTATTCAATATCTAACTTATCACACAATATCATTGAATATTAATCCTAAAGCAAAAAAAAAATTGAATCACCAAGTTCCATAAGTATTGGAATACATTTTGAGGGGAAAAAGAACCATTGATGACAAACAAACTAGTTAATTGGTTCTAAGGAAAAAAAACACTTGACTAGTCATGTTGGGTTCAAAAAACCCATTCAATTATGAACCATTTAATGAGTATGCACTCCAAACTAGTTGGTCAGCCTTTCAGAAGCACATACCTAATTAACATTTCCAAACCATATGAAATTGTTACACGTCAAATATATTAACACATATTTAAAATATCGTTAAATAATTTAACAATAATCTAGGGTTTTAAAAAGCGGAGTATTATAATATTTTTAGAAGAAAATGTTTTAAGGGTACGTTTTTTATTCAAGGAAGCATTTTAAAAAAAATCAAAATCAGCATTTTATTTTTATCCTATCTTTTTCTTTATTTCTTCTAAGCATTTTACTATTATATTATTTTCCAATAAAAGGGTTATAATAGAAATATAAAAAAAAACTAAATTTATTATTTTGTAAAACAAATGTGCAAATTGCTATAAAGACTTAATTTTAAAAATGGATGAAGGATTAAACTAAAACTCCATGAGTTAAAATGCCTAAAGAAAAAATCTCAGTAGGTGCTTCTGGCCGGTAGGTGGAGTCTTTGCCAACCTTACAGCCCACAAGCATTTGAATCATGTCCATCATTCCATTTTTAAAATAAAAAGACAGTATCAAAGTCGGTTACCGATGTTAACTTTTTAGGATTTGTTAGATTAGAAGAGTTCAAACTAAATAAATTTATATCATGTCAGTAAAAAAAATAATGTAAAAAATATAAAATTATTGATAATAATGATAGTAAATAATAATAATGATGATGAAATTATTATTGAAAAATAAATTATCATTATTATTATTATTATGTTAATAATAAGAAGAAGAATATATCAACATTTTAAATAAAATATGATAAAATTTATTCAGGTTAAATCCGTAATAAAATGCTCTTAGCCCAAAACCGGTGAAATTGGGAACAAATAATATGAAATGGCGGTCGGCATTTATAGCACAGTCCAATCACGCGTCTGGGTGAGGGGGCAACGTAGCTATTCGGTCTCGACCAGCTCCTTTCTCGTTCGGCTCAAAAATATACAAAATCTGCTTTATGTTTGGAATCGAGCTTGCCACCTAATTCAGGGAAAACCGAAATTTACACGCACAGAACTTGGTAATACGGACATTGGGACAGGAAAGATCAAAGAAGAAGAGAAGATGAAACTGATTTCTGTTACGGCATCTGAACGCCGTTAGGTTTTCATGAATTGGCATTTCGCGAATGGCAAACGGCCACCGTTTCCCTCGCACTAGGATAACCCCACGCGCTTTTAATGTTATTCCGTTGATAATCTCTCCCTTTCCTTTTGCTTATAATCTCTTTTTTGTTTCATTTTTACATCGTCCTTCTGTCGAACACTTTCACCCTCCCTCCACCCCCTCTCTCTCCTCGCCAATCATTTTTCTCAGCTTGACGCCGGATAACTACATTTTCCGGTGATTCTAGGAATTTATTCACCTTCCTTCCTCCAAGTGCCGTCTCCTCGATCTGTAACTTCTTTTGTTGCCTACCCCCTTATTTTTAAATTTTGAAGGATTTCTGTATGATTCCCTCTCTAGGGTTTGTAACTAGGTTTTCTTCTCTCGATCTGTAAATTAATCCTTACCTTTTTCGGTTTTCATCATAAATTATCCTCATAATTTCCATTTAATATACAAAACCCTGACGAAAGTCATTAAATTTTATAATTTGTTGCCTCCGGGGTTGGTCTCTTCAATTCAGAGCAACAGGGTTCAAGACGGAGGAAAACGGAAACGAAAAGGAACGTAGCCATAGAGAGATTTGTAAATGTCTTCAGCGATAACGTCGTCGCCTTCCTCGTCCTACTGGTGCTACCGCTGCAACCGATTTATCCAAGTTTATAACCAAGATTCAATCGTTTGTCCTGATTGTTACGGTGGATTCGTTGAGGAGATCGATTCGCCGTCACGAGTCTCTTCCTTAGCTGACTCACGTCGTCGGAGGTTCCCAGCGGCGGCTATGTATATGATTGGTGGGAATTCGGAACAGAATAATGTTGGCGGAGGACCTAGGTTGCGTAGGAGCAGAAGAAATGGTGGTGATAGGTCAACTTTTAACCCGGTCATTGTTCTCCGTGGCGGACCTTCTGAAGGCAGCAACGGTGGTGGTGGTAACGGTGGAGATGACGATGGTGGTAGCGAAAGGGGCGGATATGAGCTGTATTATGATGATGGTGCTGGTTCTGGTTTGAGACCTTTACCAGCAACGATGTCTGAGTTTTTATTAGGCTCGGGATTCGATCGGTTGTTGGATCAATTGGCTCAAATTGAGATTAATGGTATTGGGAGGTCAGAGCAGCCTCCGGCTTCGAAATCTGCGATTGAATCGATGCCGACTGTGGAGATCGCGGAGTCGCATGTGGAAACGGAATCACACTGTGCTGTCTGTAAAGAGCTGTTCGATTTAGGTTCAGAAGCTCGTGAAATGCCCTGTAAGCATATTTATCATTCCGATTGTATTTTACCTTGGCTTGCTCTTCGAAATTCCTGCCCTGTATGTAGACATGAATTGCCTACCGACAATACTAGTAGTAGTAATAATAATAATAATAATAATAATACCCGAGATGCTTCACCGGTTTCGAGTAGAGGACGGAATGGGGGTCAGGGAACATCAGAGAATGAGGAAGAAACTGTTGGGTTAACCATATGGCGTCTTCCTGGTGGGGGGTTCGCCGTTGGGAGGTTTTCAGGGGGTAGAAGAGGAGCAGAGCGAGAGCTTCCTGTTGTTTATACTGAAGTAGACGGTGGTTTCAATAATAATCAAGGTGGTGTACCGAGAAGGGTATCTTGGGGATCTGGGAATGGGAGATCCAGGCGAAGTGGTGGCTTTAGAATGACTTTGAGGAATTTGTTCTCTTGTTTTGGCGTTGGAGCTGTTCGCCGTTCTGATTCCATGGCCAGTTCGAGCTCCGATTCCAGAATTATCAATCAAAGTAATGTTGGTGATGGTAGTAGTAGTAGTAGTAACAATTCTCCTTCGTTCTTTAGTACCGAATCGTCATCAAGGAGACGGCGTAGAGCATTCTTTATGAGCATTAGAAGGTGATGAATCTTTTGGGTGTTGGTTTCAATTCAGAGCTCAGCGATGTAACACTTGGATGATTGGTAAAAGAGATTGTAATTTCCTTTCCTGCATTGTTCGATCGAGGAATTGGGATTATATGCAGGGTTTAATAGCACAATGTAACATAGCGGAGCAGTGCAACCCCGAGATGAAGAAAATATGGAACGAAAGAAGACCAAAAGAACAAGTCCCTACAGATGAATGACGATGCTACTAGGCAGGAGCCAGCATGGGGTGTGGCCGTGTGGTGAGGGGGTGGGGGAAATAGCACCGAGTTCGTGTAGAATGACATGAAAATGAATCAAGTGTAGACCTTTATGAAAAATTGTATGTACTATATATTTTGTTTGTAATTCATTCATACATTCGGTCAATTTTGTTTCGAGCAATTATTCGTACTTTGATTGTAAGATCATTATTAAGCAAACGCTGTATCATCTGCTTGCTTTCAATACATTGTTCGGCCTCTGTTTTGTCACTTGTTAAGCTAGATGTGTCAATTTTTTAGTGTTAGTTCCAGTGATTTAAGGAAAAACCTTCTTCGAGAGAAAGTGATTGTACGGTACAATATCTGTTGAGTCATGAGTGGTAGTTTGACTTATCTTGGGACTGAGAATGGATCCAATGTATCACAATCATACACACTGCATTGAAATTTGCGGCAGGCATGCAACTTTTGTTTCTCTGGTGCTGGTATTGCCAGTACAAAATGAATGAGGCAATTCTCATTTGGATCTTGCACTGCTCCTATGTAATATAGTCGTTGGTATCTAAACCAAAATCGGTTTAATAATTTAAGCAGCTTTTTAATAAAATTAATTTTTAAATTTCACCTATTTTTTAATTAAAAATAATAAAATATTGAATGTATATATTATGAAAGGAAAAGAAAGTGACGATAAAGTAAAATGTGAATATATTTTTTTGTACAATATATACATTACATCTAAAATAATTTTCTTTTTCTTAATACCGAAGGAATAAAATATAAAGTAAAATTTATTCATTTTAACATTTTATGGGTTCCGTTAGGATATCATGTGCTGGCTTTCTATCAATCTTGTCATCAACATGAAGATTGAAGAATGAAGCTTAGGTGGTAGAGGGACGGTAATTATGACTTATGAGTCGAGGGAACAACATGATTGCGACCAATATAGAGTCGTTTGCATTTAGACAGTATTGTATGATGACTATAATTAAGTTCAATTGCTGCCATAAAAGTACCACGTGTAAAGTCAAAAGAAAAACGAAACAAAAAAAGAGAGAGAAAGATTGAAAGGAAAACGTTAGAAGAAAAAGTAGAGATAAAAGCCACAAAAGATAGAGAGAGAAAGAGGGAGGCTCCCAGCACTAAGCCAATCTTTGAAGATCAAATACTACGACGGAAGATCACAGGCTGCGGCCGAAAACTATGAAGAGGAATGCTTCCAAGCCATTAGGTCATTAATTAAGGAGGCGGTGAAGGTTGCAAGCAAAAGGCGAAGAGCTAGAAATGAAGTTTTGTGAGAAGGACAATCTCAACGTCAACGAGGAGGAAGCGAGAAAAAGGAAAAGAATATTTTTACGAGGTTTTTGAACGTTGAGAAGGCCCATATTTTCCAGCCGGCCGGGGATAGCGTGAGTTTGCTGTCGTAGAATGCCCATTTGGACGCATTCTAAAACGTATAGTGGTCTGGTCTGGACAGTAATGTTTATAGTTGCTGGGTCTAGTCTTTGTGGCGTGTGGGGGTGCGTTCTGTCGGTTTAAAGTCGTTTGTTACTCACACTCGTCTAGTTGGTTGTCTGTTGTTAGGATGATGATGATGATGGTGAAAACTGGTTTTGGGATACGAAGCAGAATTTGAACTTGAAAGATTAAGGCATTGAAATCCTGGTAGTATTTAACTACCAAGCTAGTACATCGTGGGGTAGTACTGTAGTAGTAATTAATATATTCATGGATATGTGTCCCGTCTGTAAGGAACCTGAGAAGAAGTTATATTCTTTGGTGACGGCGATAAATTTTGAACGTTCTTTTTGGGCGCTCCGATCGGCATCTTGAGCGTGGTCGGTACTCAGTGGCGCGGCATTACTGCTTAACGCTGAAAACTTTGACACACTTTTGTTTTGTAGGACAGTCATTCATTTCCTTCCTCAAAATGCCTTCGCATCTCTACCGCGCCTGTCGCTGATTCTTTTTTCTTCATTTCCCTCCTCACTCCCTCCCTTCTCTTGATTTCCCTACTTCCCCCACCCCCCCCCCCCTTCGAAGAAAGTTCTTTTCGTCCAAAAAATAAAAACAAAAAGTTTGAAAAAAGAAAACAGTGTTTTTGCCTCGTCTGCAGTACCTGTCGTTCGAGGAAATGCAGAAAAATAGCTCATTCCACCCACCGGTTGTACTGCTCTTCCGCGTCCATTTATTTTTATTACCAAATCCCGATTCATATATGACCAAAATAGTACACCCATTTGAAAAACTAATGGGAATAGTCCTTTTCGTTATGGTGATTCTTTTTCTTTTTTCTAAAAGAAATAAAAATATTTAGTGGTTACACTCTCAATTATCCGTCGTTTTTTCTAAGCATTAATGCCACCGTCGTTTGAAATACTCAGGTACAAGTAGCATAAGTCGGATTCGGGTCGGGTTATAATCGATTAAATTGTTTTCAAGTCGGATTGTTTACGGACTATTTTTTTATTATGGGTCAGGTCGGATCATTTAGAATGTGAGTCGTTTTGGATCGTCTTATTTTTCGGATTTGGATCGTTGTATATTCAGATTGTATCAGATTAATTTATCAGGTTGAGTAGGGTTTGAGTTGAGATAGTTTGATTTTAAGTAGGGTCGAGTTTGAATTGTTTCAAGTTACCTTTGTTAGGTTAGATCTAGAGATATAAACAAGATGGATATTACTTGAAATTCGAGAAATTTTATCCGTCGGATATTTAAACAAATATTTATAAATAGATATAGATGATGGAAAAAAATGCGTGTCGGGTTCAGGTACGAATATGGGTATGGGATATCCATATTTATACATGTATACATACCTATATCTATATCCGTACTCATTTATCAGATATATAATAACTCCTTTACCCTTAATTTAAAAATAAATATAGTATTAAATTAAGGTCAAAATTGTCATTTGGTTTAACTCTAAATGAGTTTATCCATCGGATAATGGATTCATCCACTGGATAATATCCATTAACAGGTAAACAAATTATCCATTAGGTAACAAATATCCAATGGATACAGATATAGATGTGTTAGTAGATACCTTTTCAAAGTACAGATATAAATTTGGGTACAAATTTTCTTATAAGGTACGGGTACAGGTATGGATGTACTAGCCCTGAACCTGATCCGTTTACATCCCTATCGGGTTGGGTTTGGGTCTACCAAGTTAATATTCGAGTAATTTTGTATTTGAGACAGAGTTAATTTAATCTGTCAGGTTTGGGTTAACTTGACAAATTAGGTCATTTTGGGTTCAGACTAAGTTAATCTTGGATCGAATCACTTTGGATTAAGATCAAATCAAACGTTGATCACAAAAATTAAGCTAACTCATTAACCTCTTAGGCAAGAATTAAGTTTAACTTCATGTAAGCATGTGATTAATAATATATTATTAATTGCTATTTTTTATTATGACTTTTTAATATTGTGTCTTTGCTAAAAAAAATAATAAAATTTGAATATCGTTGGTGAATAAGTAAGTTCATAATAAAATTTAAAAAAAAATTTAAATAATAATATACTTTTAAAAGCTTTAAATAAACAATAAGATATGTTTTTATTATTATCATAACTAATTAATATCTAATTTGGTTTTATCGAGTAGGGTCAAGTTGATGGCAGGTTGGGTTGTTAACGGGTTGTGTTGATGGTGGATTATGGGTTAGGGTCGGGTCTAGTTAGGGTTGGGTCTAGTTAGTTATATTCGGGTTAGCATTGAGTGAGTTAGTTTTGGGTTCGGGTCGGGTTTGGGTCAGGTCAGGTTAGGTCGATGAATTTATCAAATTATGTCGGATTGGATTTTGTGCAAGTCGGGTCAGGTCGAGCCAACTTTTACCAACTCTACCTCTATACTCAAATTAGAACAGTCAAATGGTCGGATGCATTTTATTAAACCCAAAAATCAGTTGTATCTTTATGATGACAAAACCCTTCCCAATTCCTTCCTTCCTCTTCTTACCTCATGTTTGTCATTATTCTCCCTCTCAAGATCGCTCTTCAATCTTTTGATTCAATTCATTTCCTCTCCTCCTCATTTTTTTTCTTTCTTTGTTGCAATTAAATCTCAGCTTGGTCTCGTTTTTCTCTCAATTTTGGATGCCTCTCAATATAGATTTCGAATTTCACATCTTAAAGCCATTTTCTAGGTATGTTTACTTCTTTGTTTGTATTATTATTAATAATTGTAATGTGTGGTAGATTGTACTACATTATATATAATTATGCTATAATTTTTATTTTTATTTTTATTTCTAATTTCGTGTGGTATATGTATCTTGTTGTGTATAATATATATCTTGTTATTAATTTTATGTGCCTTATAAAATTGGGTTAAGATTTACTTATAATTTTAGTTAATATTTTTTCCCTAAGTTTGTTTTAACATATCTTACTTTTTTAGTTTATATTTTCTATATTATATGCATTCCTTAAATTATAAATACTGGTGGTGCTAATTTAAGTTGGAGTTTTGTATACACCATTCTATTACAATCATAAAAATTGTTCTTTTGCTATTAAAATATGCATGTGTTGAATGTGGGAGCATTTAACCCACATTTGGTATATCGTGAAATTGCTAAATCTAAGAGTTATATTATTGTGTTTTATTTGAAAGAGGGTATGTTTGGTAAAAGCAAATAATGTACTACTTTTATATTAATTCATTGAAAATGTTATACTTGTGAAAAAAAAAGGATATATGGTAATTTTATTAAATTTGTAAAATAAAATGTTAAGCTTCATTTTTTTTTGGTTGAATAAAAGTGGTTTGGATATGATTGAGAAGAATAAATAGGGAATATTTTATGTTGATTGATTGAAAATAATACATTGCTATTAATCATCTATTAGTAATACTTTAAATGAGGAGGTTTTAGTACATGCATATGATAGGATATCTAAAATGCTCTCCAAATCAATCTTTTGCAATTCTTATATAAAATTTATAATATGCACACTTGGTAGATGCACGAAATATTTTAATATATATTAAATTATAAGATGATTTAATTTCACTTATTTTATATTTGAGAAATAATAAATAAAAATATGAGTATGGGGAACTTACGTTTGAAGGGCACCCAAATAAAGTTTTATTTATTTCATTGTCTACTATATTTAGTGAGTTGATGAACATAATGTCTCCATAGATGGAAATAGGGTGGGTTAAGGACATGTATGTTATCCCCACACCTGAACTCAATAAGAAAAATAATTTCTAAAACTATCCCAATACTTCATTTTTTTTAATCAAGGAATTTCCACCCTAATCTTCATAGGGATTTAATCCTTGTACCTGATCCCTGATTCATTCCTCCTCCCTGATTAATTCTCTAACCCTAAAACTTGATCCCATCCCCAAAACTTAACCAATTAAATATTTAATTTAGATTAGAAACACACTCACTCACTCACACACTCTCACTCACACATAGATAAGTATAACAATTGGGTTGGGTTTGGAGATGAGGAGCCCAAACTTGTCCTCATACTATTCTAGAAAAATATTCGATTATAATCCTTGAACGCAAACCCACAACCAAACCCAAACGAGGAATAATTGATAGGGCCCAAAATTTACTAAGGGAATTGTCATCCTAAGGTGCCTCTATGGGAAAATTGTATTGGGGACACACACTCTTTCAACATTTTTTAGGACATATCAGAATGAGATAATGAGGTGATTCCAAAAACAATGAGTCAATATTAAAAAGTGTATAAATTCATAAAATAATTTTGTATTGTATAGAGGGAGTGCAACATATAATAGTCCTCATAGTTATCATATGGGGAATTTGAATTCCAATCATTTGATCTTAAAATTTGCTTTTATTCTCAAATAAATTAAAGGATTAGTAAGAGACCATTTTCCCATCCTTCTTCCCTTCAAAGAAAGTTATTTTCATTAAAAAAAGGTAGAAAAAGGATAATAGTGCTTTTGTCTCGTACGTAATACCCGTCATTCAAAGAAATAAATAAAACGAGTTCAATCCATGCCCACCGGATGTATTAATATTTGGCATATATTTATTTCATGTAACATAGAGTATATACTTGAGTCCATATATAGCAAGATACATATTATTGTATTTTATCTTACATACAAGCATGCATAATATGTGTATTTTATAAATTTGTTTATAAAAATATATACTTAACAATGAGAACACATTATTATAAAAATTTGTTTACAATCTATTTTATAAAAATATGCATTGTTATTTTTAGAGATTCTACATATTTAAAACGTGTATTCTTGATATAAAATATGTGTATTTTTTGTAATTCATATTTTTATTTAAATGTGCATTTTTATTAAATAAGATGTGTGTGTGTCTATATATGTATTTTTTTATAAGATGTGTATTCTTTTGTATGCGCACATGTATTTTTTATAAGCATAAAAGTAGTAAATAGTATACATAAGACGAAATAATATCATAGTTGCATATTGGATAATCTTATAGCTAGACTAAAGCTTTGAAATAATTAGTTGTTTTTTAGCTATGTAGAGCATTAGCAGCTAATCAAATTAATATTCTTTGGCATCCAAGATTATTGGAGTCTATTTTATATACTCCCTAAAAGAAACATACACAATATCAACTCTTTATGTCGGTGAATACCTCATATTTTTGTAAATGGCTAAATGAGAATGTTGCAGATTTTTGGGACCTTTGATTTTGATTTAGTATTATGATTTATTTTAAGGCAAAGTTTGATTTGAAATCATGTCGAAAAATAGTTTGTTGAGTTTTTCAGGTAAATCGACTAGTTTCATAAACCGATCGACTAATTTGTTGTTTTAATGAATTAGGTTTTCTCAACTACACCGATCGAGTAGTTGGGTGAATCGATGGATTGGTTTGAAGAATAGTCAACTAATAGGGTCAAACTAATCGATTGGTTTGTTGAGTTAGTCATATTTTTCAAACTTTATTTTCTAAAAAATTTCTTACACTAAAATGGAACTTTACTAACCCATGCCAAATTGTCCTTAAAGATTCCTATCCATTTATACGATGCATTTAACCTAAAATATTACCTTAGATAGATCTAGAAGTTGATTGTGACAATTGAGGGGGAAAAATGACCTCTCTTTTGCACATTTTTGAGATCAATGCTTAGATCTTAGGCATAACTCAGAGCAGCAGAAAGATTCCTTCCACACGGACTGTCCATTTTGTCTCTTATGTATGTGCTAATTCTAGCTTAATTGAACTGTATTCTCTAAAAATACCATTTGAGATCTAGAGAATAGATCAGCACATCTTAGATGAAATTTTTCTGTTTAACTCTAATTCAAATGGTAATTTGTAGGGTTTTGAGTTGATTCCTAAACCCTGTGTTATCCCTCTCAATTGGTTGGCTATAAATAGCCCCAATCTTCCTTTATATGCACCTTTTCTTTCAACCATCGAAATCTCTAAGTCTTGTATTCACCTTCTCTCTTTCCACTCTTCGAGCCTTATAATCAATTTTCCCACACTCTTCTGGCCCTATCTCTATCTCTCTCTTGTTTCAATTGTTAAGTAAGGAAGAGTTAGATTTTGGGAAAAGGTTGAATGATTTAGCTAAGCATTCCTTATCTTGCCTTAAGTTGGTATGTTTTTCTTTACTTCTATTTTAAGTTTGAAAATTTAGTAAGGTTTTGACGTATATTTCTAAGTCTAAGATTGTGGTTTTAAGGTCTTAAAAGCTGAAAATTTTATAGTTGGAAATTTTAGTTTAAACGGGAATTTTGCCTGCATCAAGTAAGTGATTCTTACTTCTAAAATATTTAATGAGTATTCATGCATGTTATGTGTTCCTTTAATTTGATTTCTTCAACTTGGCATGAGTGTGTGCAGCTTGCATAAGTGGTTTGAATGATTAGATGGCATAATTCAAGTAAAAAGTATGAAAAGTGGTAAAAATAGGATATGGTGATTCAATTTCATGAGATGCAAGTCAATTTGGTTGGAAATATTCTAGACTATGTTAACACATGTTTTAATGTGGTTGAGGATGATTTATATGTAATAATCTGCATGAAATTAATGGTTTGGTGCTGTATTAGAGTAAACTAATTGACTGGTTAGGTCAAATCGATTGACTGATTCTTAGAATAGTTAATAGGTTGACCCAACCTATCAACTAGTGAGCTTGTAGAGATCCTGGTCTTTCTTTCTACTTAAATCTAACGACTAGTTGGGTAGAATCGGTCGATTATTTTATGAATAGTCGAATGGTTTTCCCAAACCGAGCTACCTATTTGAGGAAGGGAATGGTTTGGTTGAATCAAACTGATTGACTGGTTGGGCCAGATCGATCGACTAGTTCGACTGGTTTGCACAGTCTGTTTTCTTTTGGTTTGGTTATACTTTGAGGCTATTTTTGGGACTATACTATGATTATTTATGGGATAAAATAAATATTTTATCATGGATTATTGGCCTAATTAAGGAAGTAAATGGATAATAAATTATGATATCCTTTGTAAGTGATGTAAAGGCAAAATAGGTATTTCATTTATGATAAGTGATGATATTGAAAAAAGGTAATGAAACTCAGCATGGGCTTGAACAAAATGATAAGATGGATATGACTAATATGGTATAAGGATAAAAGGAAACCCACATGGTTGAAAAAATGGAAAGAAAAGGATAGATATGGAATAAACATGGAAATTGCCTTGCTTACTTTTATATGGGCCTGATGTGATCACTCATTCCTATGAATAATACATTAATCACGTAAAGCCAAATATAATTAAGTTGAGTAAGGGTATGGGTTACCCAATCATCAATTAGCTACCTGAGGTTAGTCTAGGCATTTTTTTGCATTTGGATGGGATCCTTAGAGGTCTCGGTGCCTTACCTACTCTATCTAGAGGGTATCAATAATAAAGGATCTAGTTACCTAGGTGGTTGGCTTTGGCCTAGAATTATGTCCATACTGTTTGGCTTTAGCTTGGACTTATATCCATTATAGTGATTGACTTTGGCTTGGACTTTATGTCTATTATTTAGATAGTCTTTTATGGCATGTGAGATTATGGGGTCGTACACTATCCACCACTTGATGATAATAAAATATGGATGATAAATAATTGGTTGGTAAAATATGAATGATGACTAAGTGAATGGCTAATAATTAGATAAGGATGGAAGTAATGGTATGAATGACCAAAATGGAATAAAAGCTAGTTAATACACTTGGTAAATGACTTAAATAACCCATTTGTTATTGAATTGAATATTGACCAGATGATTGACCTGCCTTATAACTAAGGAAGTGGTATAACATAAAGGATTGAGTAATTGGAAATAAACTCTAGAGGTTACTTGGATGTTATCTGCTATTACATGTGTAAGTACCTATATGATGATAATGTGAAACCAAGCATGATATATTTTACATTATTTGAATTATGCATGATAGCATGTGCTAATGTGCTCTTACCATTATATATATTGGCTTTATCATGACTCATGTTATATATTACATCCACGTACGATAGATTGGCAAAGTTATATTTTTATTGAGGGAGAAACTTGGCTTATTCAATACATAGCATACCGATGTGCCTGTTTACTTGGTTACCTACTCATTCCCTACGAGTAGAGGGCTATGTGTAGGTATTTGGTGATAGCAAGTAGAGGGCCTAACTCAGTAGGGTTGGGGCTTGAGAGTATGGATATCTAGAGATCTTATGAGGTCTGTAATGGACCATATATTTAAGTTGGGTGTCATACCCTAAACCGTTTTAATATAGCCTCGTAGTACTATCTACATATATTTTGTAATAATTTGGTCGGGAAGCATTATGGTTCTTCAATGTAAACAACCTTTCAATTCATTTATGTAATCTTTTATTCACACTGTCTGTTATTTTAAATGTTTCAATTATTTTTAGTCTTGTATCTGATATGGGGTAAGCGATAGATGTCTAACTTGTGTCAGGTACAGCGGTAATACCCCATTTTTTCTAGATGTGTTTTCAGTTTCCGCAATATTTTAAATAAAATCTTTCGGTTGTGAAAAATGGAGGCATTACAATCAGACATTTCTTTGGTGAGGTTCTCCTATAATTACCGAAAATCCCCTCTTATATGTGAAAATGTATGCACACCTAAATAAGAAGGAGGCCTTAGACTAATATACCTTAAAGCATGGAATATACCAGCCTTAGGACGGATGTTATGAGATCTCCACAATAAGAAAGACGTGTTTTGGGTTTGGTGGACATATAGTTATTTTATAAAACCAAGAAATCTTTGGGATGTAGCTTCAAGTGGGAAGGTGTCAAGATGCCTAAGAAAAGTAATGAAGCTAAGAAGATAGTTTTCTAATATTATGAAATTGTCTAACTCAAGTCACATCACAATGAATAGTACTTATGTCATAGGAAAGGCATATGCACTTATTAGACCAAGGAGTGAGGAAGTTGATTGATGGATGGTAGTGTGGAACTTGTTAACCTTGTCACAACAACAATTCCACCTTTGGTTGATGATATAAGATAGACTTTTCACGAAAGATAGAATGACAAAGACAAAAATGGATTGTGATCATGTTTTAGCATTATTCGAGGAATAATAGGAAAGCAAGCAACACCTATACTTTGAGTGCTCATATGTCTAGAATATCTGGCATAAGATGGTAGAGGGAGTTGACTGCACATATCGTCCATTGGAGTTCAAATGTCTTAACATATTGGATGAGCAGAGGAGGCAAGGACCAAAAAAGTAAGACATTAATACTCCAATATATGTTGGCCAGGATTGTATACCATGCTTATGAAGAGAGAAATAACGTATATTTCAACAAAAGAGACGCATGCCAAACGAGATGACTCGTAGTATAGTTAGTGAAATGATACGCAGAGTAGATAGTATATCCCTATGGAAGTTCTTTACTAGGTTTATTATGTATATACATTACTTAGGGAGATATATCATGATGATTGAGTTTTGTTGGTTGTACATCAATATTCAATTGAAAGTAATAAAAATGAACTACACTTATAAAAAAATAAAAATAAATAAAAATCTTATATGCATATTATTAGGTGCAAATGGTTGTAGGATGAAATTTGGGGTATGTGTGTATTTCCCTAGGAATGATCAGCATGATACTTTAGATATGTGTTGCTACTTCATTTGACAAGTACAGTGGCGGTAGTTGAATTTCATTAGCATCAGTTTAAGTGGACGCGCACACGGATTATGGGGTTTGTCTAATCGCCACATGGAAGAATATATACTTTTTTAGGTAATTGACATCTATTAAATACACTACTGCTAGAGTATTTTCGGTTTAAAAAGGTCTCGTGTTCACAAGTTGTGTATTATGTTAACTGTATACACGTCAGGTTGCTTGATTGGGATTCTGATTCGCTATTTGGCACGTACTATGATGTAGATTATTGTTGAAGCATATTAATAGTATATATTAGTACTCAAATGACCGGCTGGAATGCAATATATAGATTTTTAGGTTTGGCTAATTTCGCAAGTTTAGTATTGGTATCGTAGGGTAGGAGCGTGTTTATGCTAATCAATAAAGTTGCCTTTATTAAAGAAGTGATTTGCGTTGTCACTAAATCAAAGATATATGTACTTGAAGAGACACTGCCTTGATGGAAATTGTGGAAATAATAGAATGTAAAACTATAAATCTGGACCAAGGAATATAATATAAGTGCAGCTGGTTGTTGGATTGAGATTTAACTCTGGATTTGATATGCGATTAAACTCTGGAATTGAAAACATTACAGGCTGATCAATCCCCTCCCCATTTTATTGAAAAATGCTATCTACCTAAATTTCAAACCCAAACTCATATCCAAATTTCCTTATAAATACACATATTAGTACACTCATTTTATTTTTTTATTAATAATTAAGTAATACAAACTAATAATAATACAAAATAAAAAAATATACTATAAAAAAGTGTAAATCTTTTTTTATTATTATTATAATAACAATAATAATGATGATTATAATAGAAATAATGCTAATAATAAATTTATTGTATTTTTATATCATAATTTTCTTTTATATTGTATTATTATTAATTTATGTCACTTAATTATTAATAAAAAATAAAATTAGTATATTACTATGCATATTTTTTTAAAAATTTAAATTTGGATTTGGATTTGAAATTTAGATATACAGCATTGCTCTTTTTTCTTCCTGATATTTTTGTTGGTTAATTGTCAGAAAATAAGAGATTACGTTCTTCCATAACTAAAATATCAGGTGAAAGAAAATAAAGGATTTTTGTGGTGGGGGCTGGGGAGAATTATTAAGAATGTTGACGAGAGTTAAGGTTCCCTGCCATGTCGGTTTATTTACATGGCCTTCCTTTACCTGCCATGTTGATTTATTTGCTGTCCTATCATGCCCTGAAATCTTGTACGTACCATTTTATTTTGGGGTTCTCCCTCTCCCATCTAGTCTTGTCTGTCCAATAACCCAAGTGTGAATCTGGCTACCGACAGAAAAGCTTGCGCTGAGGCCCAAACTGCTTTTACACTTTGGAATTTGACTGTCTTATAATGTCAGATGGCCCAACAGTTTAGTACGACCCTGATTTTCTTGCTGGGCCCAATAATTGAACTTGAACTCAAAATAAAAATTCTTACTACCATTCCAATATTATTTTATGATTATCATCCGTTAGTAATACTGTCCCACTATCATCTCTTTCTAAATTATTCGATATAATCATCTAAGATTTTAATATATATTTCAATTATTCGTTACTATTACTTGAATATTACTCATTTGAAACAAAATAATACTACTCTATTCAATAAATATTAACTTTGGCCAGTTAATATTCGGTCAATACTTATTATTTAGTTTGAAAAAATAATTCTAATTCACTCAATATTTTATCTTTGGAGTAGATATTACATTTAGGAAACTAATCATTTCTTTTCTCAATTTATTAGATTCCATTAGTCTCATACATAAAATGTGACATATTTTATTATGCAAAAAAAAGGTTAGTATAATAAGTTAAATAATATTATTTTAATGTTACTAAAAGTACGTGGCCAAAATTGTCTTACATATACAAAACTTTATTTAAATAGTATAACCTTCCAATGAAGCCTGAAGAGTAATTTCATTTTTATTCTTATATCTATGAGAACCAAGGATATAAAACTTTAACCAAACTAGTTGAAGTATTAGATAAGGGTTTTATACAAAAAATCCAAGCTGCTACCTTTTTTTTATTTATAAGTAATGTAGATAATAGATTGATCATCCTATGACTGAGTTGGCACGACTTGTTCAACCAACTAATGTCGTCACTTCTACAGAATGATTAATTTATAATGGTTGTTAATAATTTTTAATAATAGTTCTGAATCGGTATTGGGTCATCCATTATTAAAGTTTTAATGGTTAAAAACCGTTATAGAAAATCAAATTTAGTAACGGTTATTATGTTCAAATACTTATCAAACATGCTAAAGTTGGTGTAATAAGAAGGCTTTTGATAATGGTTATTAATGAAACACCATTATCAAAAGGAAACTACGATAACAATTATTAATTTACAACCGTTATCAAAACCCATGAAAATGGTCCCCGTAGGCTTGTGTGTTGAGTATTTAATGACGGTTTTTGATAATAACTATTATCTTAAACATGTTAATAACGCTTGTTTAGTTAGAACTATTATTAAAACCTTAACTCAAATTAAAAATAATTATTTTTTGGCCCACATATGTAGATGTATGTTCAATATATAAAAAAAATCTGCAAATGTACTTTCAAATACGAAATATCCCTGAAAAAAAAAAGAGTTGCCTAAGCTACAATCATAAGAAAATAAAACTTATTTTGTCAACAAATTACATTATACTACAATAAAAACATGTCCATTATCTTGTATGTCTCTTATTCTCCCATCTTTCTATGTTGCCAACAACTATATTGCTCTTCAAAATCATCCCTTACCTTCCAATGAGTCATAATCCGTAAATGAAGAGGACACCATATATAAAAGCATGAAAAATTGTTTAATTTTGAAGAATATATAGTTATAGACAACTTAAACTCTCCATACCCTAAATTGAATGATGACACCCAAACCATTATCCTACATACCCTAAACCTAACCCCTAAACCATCAACCCCAAAACCTAAAATAAACCAAAACTTTAAGCCATCAACCCAAAACACAAGACCATATATTGAAAACCTTAGAACAAGTGAAATAAACCTAAATCCCCCTGAAAAACCTAAACCTTACACTAAACAAGTGAAATAAACCTAAATCCCCCCAATAACTTAAACCTTACACTAAAACCCTAAACCTAACCTATTATCTTACGTACCCTAACACTAACATTTACACCATATACAAACTCTACATCTAAGCCATAAATCATCAACCCAGAACCCTAAAATAAACCTAAACCCTAAATCATCAACCTAAACACTAAAGCTAAACCCTAAACCATGAACCCAAAACCCAAAGCCATCTACCCAAAACCCTAAAATAAGTGAAATAAACCTAAACTATAATATAAAAATGTAAGCCCTACACTGAAACCCCAAACCCAAACCTAAATCTAAACCAAAACTATTAATCCTAAACCCTCTACCTTAACCCTAAACCATAGACCATAAAATAAGTGAAATAAACCTTAAAAATGTAATTTCTAGTAATAAAAATTTAGCTCATAAATGAAGATGAAGAGACTAATCTATGTCATCTTATATGCGTGTGTATGAATATATAAGTCTGATCCAATTATCTATTACTTCATCATCAGTGTATCCCCCTTATTTTTCATATTTGAAGGTATAAAACTATAAATCTTATTTAATTAGTTAATAATTGAGCAAATTATCAAATATGTTACTATTTAACTTGATACCTTTGTATATACTAAGAAACATACCATTTTTAGATTTATATCTCAATATATCATACAACACTTTAACACTAAAAATTTTACTACTAAAAATTTTTATTTTATAGCAGAAGCTTATAACCAAAATATAGGGTGTTACCGCTATACTTGATGTAAGTTCGATTTAACACACCATCCTCATATTAATCATAAGGCTAAAATTATTAAAAGTGAAAATAGAGTAACAAAATGAGAGAAAATTTATACATATAAATATGAGTTTGGATATTAACTCTGGGGTACAATAACATAATACAAAAAAGGGATACCATGCGTCAAAGAGTCCAAAAGGTATCTGGATAATATGACTCTTTACCTAAACACCTAGTATAGGAAAAGTCATTCTTCCCCATACAATGCATCAAAGGTAGAAAAATTATCTGATTGATCCTCAAAGATCTACACAAAATTATCTGGGTCCTCTACTTGTGGGAATGAGTATCACCTATAAAAAGGATGGTCAATACACTATGTACCAAACAAGGTATTAATATTGTCGAGTTCGGGATATAGTTAAATTCATACATTCATTGCATTTGATAAGTACACATATAAAACAAATAAAGTTTCACAAGGTAAATACCAATCCATGCCTCTTCATTAGATATAACTATTTTCATTCTTTTATTTAAGTTGAGTTTAGGGAATCCACTATACTTAAACTAATGGAACAGTCAGAAACACCTCTTATGAACAACACACTTGACCCACTATTATCATTTTATGGAACATATCCAACACCTCTCAATGCAGAACTCTCCTAAGTCACTATTCTTAAACCGGTGGAATAGTCTGAAATACCTCTTAGGGATAATACGCTTGAGCCATTATTATCATTTGGTTGAATGGATTTAACAATTTAGTCCTGAATTATATGCTCTTCCACTTAAAATCATTAATGTCTTGTCCTTTAGGTTACTTAAATTAAATCATATTCTTATTTATAATGAGTACATGACCCCACTATTTTTAATCTAGTGGTATGGGCTGAAGCACTTCTCAAGGACAACACACGCAAGCTACTATTATCTTCTAGTGGAATGATTACTTATATCAAATCATATTCTTATTTATAATGAGTACATGGCCCCTCTATTTTTAATCTAGTGGTATGGGCCGAAGCATCTCTCAAGGACAACACACGCAAGCCACTATTATCTTCTAGTGGAATGAACCCATAAAATAACTCTTAGGGAAAAATGCTCTTGAGCCACTATTTTTAAACCCATGGAATGGTTAGAAGTACCTCTTAGGGACAACACATTTGGGCCACTATTATCATCCGATGGAACTAATCTATAAGCACCTTGGCTTAACTCGCATGATCTTTTACTTTAAATGATTAGTTTCTTATTCATATTTGATTAAAAGGTATTGAACACATTTCAATTAGTTAAAGCACATCATAAAGATCATAAGGTTTTTTGCTAGAGTTATGACCCCTATATTTCCTCAAAACCCTAATTTCACACTTTTATCATAAATCTTCTTCTTTTACTCTTTTAATTACCAAACTTAGTACCACTTACTCAAATATTATTATTCTCAACATCATCAAATTTCAAGGACTAAATCTATGAAATGCCCTGAAAATTCTAATTTTATTAATTATTATTAAATAAAGTTTTATTGAAAAAATTAATTAAATTAATTATTTTTATTAAAATAAAATAAAATTAATTAGGGCAAATCAAGAGAAATCTTATAAATATTTTAATTAGGATAAAATTGAGTGTTTTAGCTAATTAAGAATTTTATTTTAAAAATTAATTAAATAAATTATTTGTTTAAAATCAAAAGGGGAAAATAATTCCAAATTAATATTAATTTTATAAATAATTTAATTGAATAAATTTAGGGTTTTGTGTTAATTAAAATGAAATTTATGGAAAATCTTTTAAAAATCATAATTTAGCCTAAAAATGGATTTAAATATTATTTTATTTAAATATTTTTATTTTTAAATATCCCAAATAGTTTAATTAATTTAAATACCCAATATAATTATTTTTCCTTTTTCCTTTTCTTTCTTCCTTTTTCCTTCCTTTTTCTTTCTTTTTCTTTTCTTTTTCTTTCCTCCTCCCCGACCTAGGCTAACTGTGGCCCAATTCTTCCTCCCTTCTCCCTTTCTTCTTCGGCGTGGCCTAGCCACCGCGGCCACCCTCCTCCTTTTTTTTCCAGCGCCGCGTTTTGCCTATTTTTCACCTAAAACGCCGCGTCTTGCTTAAACTCCCTCCCCTCTTCGTGCCCGACCGGCCCGGTCCGTCTTCTTTCCTTTCTTTCTTTCTTTCCCTAAACCACCGATCGTGAATGTCTTTGGTTGATATTCAAGTAGGGTTTGAAGTTGTTCAGAGAATAAGGCATGGTTTTTGGGTGTTAAGCTATGAAAGAAAGAATATTCAATCTAAACTCAATAGGATTGATAAGTTTGAATGAATCAATGGATACATTCAAAGGTTTTTATGTAGGATTTTACCCCGGGAAATCTCCTATCTAGAATGTAATCTCAAAAGAGAGAATACTCAAGTGTTTAACTTGTGAATTTTATTAATTTGAACTTCAAGCTTGCATGTACAATGACATAGGGGGTATATATAGGAGTCTTAGCCGATTAAGTTAATAAAAACTAGTTGTTAACCTCCTTAACTCAAGCTAGTCTTAACCAACCTGAATTAATATCCTATAATACCTAACCCTAGTCGTAATATCATCATTTAAATGGTATTAATGACAAACATTACAAAGCATTACAACTAACTATGGAACATACATGAAATAGCAACAAAACCCTAACTTACATGAAATATATCTTAGGGTTTACAACAAGTCTAATATAACTAATGATATCACCATATCAAGCTTTTTGCATTGTCATCCCATGTATGCCATATCTTTGCATGCTTTGAATGCATTTTACACTTTAGGTATCTTCATTTATTTTGACTTCTTCATCTTACAAATATGTAACATACCTACAAGAACATCTTAAAGTCCTTTCAATATCAATGATAGAAATATTATCAAGAATATTTAAGATGATCGGCTCCATTATTAGAAATCCTAATTCCTCATTATTTTGAGGATCACTAGATGCTCCTGCATCATTCTCCCCTAGTTGAGAAGAATTTTTCCTCAAATTATCATCATTTTAATAAGGAGAAAAATAACCAATATTAAACGTTCTTAAAATTCCTCCATAATGATATGAAAGTTCAAGTTCATAAGCATTATCCCCAAATTTTCTTAGTATCTTAAATGATCCATAATCTCTTGGCATTAGTTTATTTTTATGTAAGTCAGGAAATCATTCTTTACGTAAATGTAACCAAACTAAATCACCAGAAGAAAATATCTGTGAGGTTCTATACTTATTTGCTTGAGCTTTAGACCTGGCATTAGCTTTCTCAATATTGGTCTTTATTTTCTGATGAAGCTATTGAAAGAATTTGACTCTATCTTTGGCTTCATAACTTTTTAATTCTCCTTTCTTCAAAGGAACCATATTGATCGTCATGTGTGGATTTACTCCATAAACCACTTCAAACGGACTAGATTGAGTAGTACTTGATAGACTTTAGTTGCAAGAAAACTCTGCATGAGCTAACTTAACATCCCTATCTTTAGTACTTCTGTTAACCAAACCTCTTAATAATATACCAAGGGTTCAATTAGTTACCTCTATTTGACCGTTGGTTTGTGGATGATGTGAAGAGCTAAATAAAAATTTAGTACCAAGCATATGCCACAAAGTTTTTCAAAAATAACTCATAAACTTTACATCCCTATCTAATATAATACTTTTCGGCACACCATGGAGTTTAACAATTTCTCAAAAATATAAATCAGTAATATGCGTGGCATCATCAATTTTATTACATGGAATAAAATGAGCCATTTTTTAAAGTCTATCTACCACGACTAAAATAGAATCTTTACCACATTGTGTTCTAGGTAACCCTAGGATAAAGTCATGCTAACTCGTTCCCATGGTTTATCAGGCATGGGTAAAGGTTTGTATAAGCCTTTATGAAAGTAACTTTTACATTTTTGCCAAGTAGAACATCGACTTATCATAACTTGTACATTTTAATCATACGTGGCCAGTAGAACTTTTCTTGTAATAATTTCATAGTTATATGTATTACAAAATGTCCCACAATGCTTCCTTCATGTACCTCTTTTATCAATAAATCCCTAACACTAGATCTAGGTACACAATGTTTATTTAGTCTAAACAAAAATCCATCTTGTAAGACATAATTACCATGGTATCCACTTTCTTCACATGCATTGAATATATCCATGAAATCTTCATCTTTAGGATACAATTCTTTTAACATTTCAAAACCTAAGATTTTAGCATCCATCATGACAAGTAATGTAGATCTACAAGAAAGAGTATCGGCTACTACATTTTCCTTTCCATATAAGTGTTTGACAGAGAACAAAAAAGATTGTAAGAAGCTCACCCTCTTTGCATGCCTCAGACTAACTTTCTTTTGACCAGGTAAGTATTTTAAACTCTCATGATCCAAGTGTAGCAAAAAGGGTTTGGGCCTCAGATAATGACTCCATATCTCTAAGCTCTGTATAATGGCAAAGAGTTCCTGGTCATAAGTTGAATAGTTAAGTTTGGCACCATTCAAATTTTTCAGAAAAGAATGGAATAGGTTTTTTTTTCTTGTGAGAGGTTACCCCTATCCCAATCCCGCTAGCATCACAAGACACTTCAAAAATTGGATCAAAATTGGGTAAAGATAGGACAAGAGAATTAAATTGTTTAGTTTTGAGGGTTTCAAATGCTTGAGTAGCTTCTTACCCCCATTTAAATTCACCTTTTTTCATGAGTTGTGTAATAGGTGCAGTTATAGTAGAAAAATCCTTAATGAATCTTCTATAAAAACTAGCTAACCTATGGAAACTTCTCACATCATATACATCTTTAGGGATAAGACACTCTTATATAGCTTTAATCTTATTAGGATCCACTTTAATACCCTTGCCACTTAAAATATAGCCTAGGAAAACTACACTTGGAAGCATGAAATCACATTTCTCATGTTTTCCATAAATTTTAGCTTCCCTTAGCTTATCCAATAATTTTCTCAAATGCACTAGGTGATCATATCCAGTTTTACTATATAAAAGTATATCATCCAAATAGATAACAATAAAGTCACCAAGGAAGTTCGGACAACTTCATTCATAAGTCTCATGAATGAACTAGGTGCATTACATAGCCCGAAAGGCATAACCATCCATTCATAGAGACCATATCTAGTTTTGAAAGTAGTTTCCACTCATCTCCGTCTCTAATCCTCATTTGGTGGCAACCACTTCTTAAATTGATTTTGGAAAATACTTGTGCACCACAAAGTTCATCTAATATATCATCTAACCTAGGCATAGGAAAACGATATTTGACAATAATGTTATTTATGGCTCTAGAATCTATGCACATGCACCCAGTACCATCTTTCTTAAGAACCAGTAGGGCAGGTACACTACAAGGGCTCATACTTTCTTTCATAAATCCTTTATCCATAAGCTCTTGTATTTGTTTTTGTAATTCCTTAGCTTCTTTTGGGTTATATCTATAAGCAGGTTTATTTGGAAGAGGCATTCCAGGAATAAAATCTATAGCATGTTCTATACCTCTTTTAGGTGGTAATCCAGGAGGTAAGTCATCAGGAAATATATCATGATACTCATCAAGGAGCTTATTTAGATTAGGATTATTATGTTGTTTCTCCCCAAGTTGAGATTCTTTAGCAACTAAGGCATAACAAATTCCCTCTTCTTCTATGCATCTTTTCATAGCCTTTTCATGTAGAAATAATCTCTTCTTATCATCATTTAAAGGCATATTATCACATTGAGAAGGTGTTAATTTATACAGTTGCTTTCCTTTTTTCACAACATATTCATTAGTCACTCTATCATGAGTTTCTTTTCTATCATATTGCCACGGATGTCCTAAAAGTAAACCACAAGCATCCATAGGTAATACATCACACAAAACTTCATCATGGTAGTCTATAATGCAAAATGATACTAGGGTTTGCTTATTTGCCTTATATCCTTTATCTTTATTTAACCATTGTAAATAATAAGGTTTAGGATGATTAGTATTCTCTAAACCAAGCTTTTTTACCATTGCTTCACTAGCAATATTAGTGCATTAACCACTATCAATAATGAGTCTACAAACCGTATCACCTATTTTACATTTAGTTTTGAAAAATTTCTCCCTTTGAGTAGGTGTCACATTAGGTTGTATTTGTAAGACTCTTTGAAGCACAAAACATGGGTCTCCATCTTCTTTACCCATGGTTAAAATATCATTAGGAGATTTGATTTCTAGATCATCATCTTCACTACATGGTTCCATTTCTTCTATTTCACTTAAGGTCAAAGTTCTTTGGTTAGATCATTCTCTAGCAAAAAGTCCATATCTTTTACATTTAAAACATTGTTTATTAGATATCTCAACCATCTTGTTTTTACCCTTTTCATCTCGATTAGTTTTCTTATCATAAGAGGATGTAGATTTAGGTATGAATGATGTATTTGAATATGGTTTAGATGAAGTCAAAGCATTAGATTTAACATAGGCCTTGGTTGATTTTGTTTGTTTCTCAAATTTTAATGCTAAATTAATCAAGTCATCAAGAGAATCATATGACAAAATATCAACTTTCTCATATATCAAATTGTTAAGTCCACCTAAGTATCTAGCATATTTTTATGCTTTTCTTTCTTGTACATCATATATAAGTGTTAGTTTTTCAAATTCCCTAGTTTACTCTTCCACACTGAGTAATACTTGCCTTAGGGTTTTCATTTTTGCATACATATCTTGTTCATATTGCCTAGGTACAAATTTTCTTCTTAGGTACTTTTTAAAATTTTCCCATAACTTAAGTTTTGATTTCCCTTGCCTTTCTCTTGTCTTTTTCAAATTATCATACCAAATCCTAGAAAACCTTTTAAATTTAAGAGTAGAAAGTTTACATTTTCTTTCATAATCATACTCTTTAAATTCAAAAACAGATTCAATCTCATGCAACCATTCAAAGAATAATTCCACATTCAATACGCCATAAAATCAGGGAGATCTAGCTTTATACCTTGATCCTTATTATGTGTATGCCTTACTTGAGTTTGATGTGGTCTCCTATGGTTACTTGATCCGTGAGAACCTATCTCTTCTTCTCCTTCATTGACGTACTCCATTTTTGCATTCACACATCCTCTTTTGGCTTGGATGGCATGTCTCACCATCCCCTTTACACTATCTTGAGTTGCTTCCATTTGATTTTGTAGTTGTTGAAGCTTGTCTTGGTTGGCTATTTTAGCTTCTACACTTTAAAGTTGTTGTTATAGTTTTGCATGGGTTTTAAGTTGTGCATCCATTCTTGTGGTAAGGCTCCTGATAGACTCTACCAAAGTCCACACGTCCTCACTAGCCATGACGTGATGTTGATCAATAAAAATATCAAACTCCAATAAAGAACAACAACCAAAGGTGATCTTGGTATATTTAAGTGCAACCATGGGATGTAGGATAGTTCTTGCAAGGGTTTAATCGATTCTTGATGGTTTCTTTAATGATTTGATCATGTAAGAGTTATAGAAAGGTGACCAAATGATGTAGGATAATTATTAAACTAGGGTGGATGGTTTCTTGATGGAAGTTAAGTAAAGGCATGTAAGAGAAAAGGAGAGGATGTCGAATGGAGTGTTTATCTTCAAGTTGAAGATGTTCTAATAAGGAGAGCTTGAAGACGGTAGTATAGAGAACAAGAGTATATGTTGAAGGATGGGAGATGAATTGAAAGGTTCGAATACTACAGGTAATATTTGAACCTAATGGAAATTGCTGGGAGTATATGGTATCTAGATTGAAGATACATAAGGAGAAGTGCTGGTGGTGTCGAAGTGAACTCTTATTTTATGTGAATATGGATAATGGAATGAAGAGGACATTTGAAGAATGGGAGAATCAAAACATACCTGACTTTGAGTATTGTAATTGCAGTTGAAGACGTGAAGATCTTCAAGAAAGACTTGTGCAAGAAAGGATCTTCAACCTTTCTTGAATGCACAAGATTCTTGCATGCAACTGCAAGAAGGTCGAATAAACTCTGGATGGCCGAAAGAAAACCAAAGGAACTTCTTTAGCTTTGATACCAAAAATGATGTGAATCAAAGGGAGGAAAGTGATGATCATGAATGTATTTGGTTGATCTTCAAGTAGGGTTTGAAGTTATAAAGAGAAGAAAGCACAATTTTTGGGTGTTAAGCTATGAAAGAAAGAATCTTCAATCGAAAATCAATAGGATGGATAACTTTGAATGAATCGGTGGATACAGTCAAAGGTTTCTATGTAGGATTTTACTCTGGACAATCTCCTATCTAGAATGCAATCTCGAAAGAGAGAATACTCAAGTGTTTAACTTGTGAATTTTATTAATTTGAACTTCAAACTTGCGTGTACAATGACATAGGGGGTATATATAGCAGTCTTAGCCAACTAAGTTAATAAAAACTAGTCGGTAACCTCCTTAACTCAAGCTAGTCTTAACCAACCCGAATTAATATCCTATAATACCTAACCCTAGTCATAATATCATCATTTAAATGATATTAATGACAAACATTACAAAGCATTACAACCGACTATGGAACATACATGAAATAACAACAAAACCTTAACTTACATAAAATATATTATAGGGTTTACAACAAGTCTAATATAACTAATGAGATCACCTTATCAAGCTTGTTGCATTGTCATCCCATGTATGCCATAGCTTTGCATGATTTTACTGCATTATACACTTTAGGTATCTTCATGTATCTTGACTTCTTCACCTTGCAAATATGTAACATACCTATAAGAACGTCTTAAAGTCCTTTCAATATCAGTGATAGAAATATTATCAATAATATTTAAGATGATTGGCTCCATTATTAGAAATGATAATTCCTCATTATTTTGAGGATCACTAGATGCTCCTGCATTAGTTTTACTATCACACTAACGCAAGAAATTACCCTCAAACCATAGGATATAGGGACACTTATATACACTGGGTGGTATTGGCACATGAAGGCATTATTGTACCCTTGTACCATAAAATCTAGAAACACTAAGATACACTTAGTCATGCTATTGTATGAAGGAAACACAATATTTTTATACCATAGTAACTACTGACATTTATATACAAATGGTTAAACTAGCACACAAATTTAACACAATACCATCATTCCTCCTAGGTCACATAATATTTAAGTATGGATACCGCCTGAAGAGTTTCAAGGACCAATTAGAATATACTAGGGTCTTATTAACGTACTATGGTGCTCAAGAAAACAAGGAAAGTTAACCAAGGGTCAACCCTTATACTTAGGGTAGCTAACCCTAAGGTGTCACCATTCAAAAACTAGAGGTATTCCACCTTAAATATTAATGTGATCACAAATAGCGCATAGTACATAACAATTCTAATTTAAAAATTAACCATTTCTGTATATTTTCATTTGTTCATGTTCACTCTAAGGTGAAAGGTACAAGCCTAAGTTCAGAGTCAACATTATGGTTAACTTAATGATCTATAGAGGAAAACCTAGCCCAATAATCACCATAAGACACTTCTTTTTTTCGTTATGAACAAAATTCCCTCTAAACCCTAGTCAACACTTTTTATTTATTTTACCACCAAATATTATTACGAAAAAAAATTTCTGATGAAAAGGATAAAATATAATAATTAAAAATAATTTATCATGCAAGAAAATTCTTTGACATGATAGAAGACTGTATTACCCCTAAGCATTAATCTAACACACTATGTATGTAAAACCCTACTATGCAACTTCTCACATATTATAACTTTCATGACAATCCTACATAGTTATCAAAGACATGGATCATGGTTTATATAAATTTAAATTTGTAACCTTAAAAAATAGAAATAAAAAATCATTGAAAAGTACTCTTAATTATGCTCAAAAATCAAAATTTAATATATCAAAATCTATCTAAAATGTTCAAAAAATGTACTAAAATACTTAGCATGGAAATTAAGGCTTGGAAAGGAAAAATCCTTAATAAAAAACTTTCATATTATTCTAATGATAGCTTACATATTAGTACATGCATGAATATTTGTACTAAAATAAATGTGATGGCATACATGGTTAATGAATAACATGTCATCATATATTATTTAAAATTTACAATATGAACATAAAATTTTTATATTTTATGTGCTTTAAATGTCTAGCCCAACATCACAACATTTGCATTAGAATAAAACTAATCATGCTCACAACCAAGTTCTACATCTATATAATAGTTGGATTTTTATTTTTTCCTAAGCTTTAGTAAAACAAATTATACCTAATCCTCTAAAACTAAGCCACCACTAATATTCATCTTTCTTCTTCTGTTTATCAAAACATAATAATATGGCATAAAATAATTTAAAGTAATAAAGCAAAATCATTAATAAATTAATAAAACTAATAGGAAGAAAATCATACTAAGTCAAAAGATTTGTTTGGTTTGGTGGTACACAATGTTGGAAGGGATAATCAAGGAGATAGGTTATAAAGGTAAGACACAAAGGCACCGATTCATACTTCCATATTTTGGTGGCTAGCTATGGGCCAAGCCCATGTAAGGTGGGGGTGCTCAACATCATGAAACCATCCAAAATCATTTGGTCTTCATTCATAACTCATATAAGGTGGTGGCTCAATAGTGGAGATGGAAAAGTTAGGTAGTGGTGGCATTGTATCTTCACACTATTAAAGCTTAGAGTCTAGTGGTTCATATAGTATGTAATAATGAAGAAGGCTAATATTTCAAATTATTAAGTTGGTGGATATGTTTTTGTTTTGTAAAGCAATAAAGGAGGGCTATTGGTTTGGAAGATCATGTTAGAAGCATACTCATTTAGAGGGGTTTGGTTAAGTTTGCACTATTAGGGGATGATCATTAATGTAGACTTTGATTATGGTGTGGCTTTAACAATAGCAAAAAAAAAAAATAGTTGGAAGCTACCAAGTTCCTAAAAAAATGTTGAGGGAAGGGGAGAAAAGAAAAATAGAACTAAAGAAGCTAATATAGAGGTGGATGAGGCACAAGCTGTGATCATGGTGGCTGTTGTGAAAGAAAAATGTAAGAAATGGAAGGGAAAACAATGACAACAAGTAGGGAGGAAAATGTAGGAGTATTGGGCTAGCTTAGGAATAAAATACAAATAAAGAAAATAAAGATAAATGGGGAGGTTTATGTGGGTTTTTATGGCGTGTGAAAAAAGAACAAGGTAGGAAAAATAATTTGATTTTGGTGATGGAGCAGGTTGTGTGTGACTAGACAAATATGGGTTGGGTGTAAGTGAAGGGAATAATTTCATTGAATGATAAAGGAATGAAGCCATGATAATAGGGGTTTGGCTTGATACACAGAACATGCTAGTGTATGGTTGAGCTAGTTGTGAAGTGCAGGCTAGTACAACTAATTATAAAATGTAGTGTACTAGTTGTATGAGAAAAGAAAAGGAACTAAAATAGGGAGTTAGTTATAGGGAAAAAAATGGGAGAATGGGTTTTATGATTCATGGGGAAGGCACATGGAAAATTAGAAAAGAAATATAGGTTGCATAATGGGATTGTGTTTAGTTTGGTTTGATTAGGTCAGAAGCCAACTGGTTGGAACTTGTAAGAAAAGGAGGGACTGTATGAGAGAGTGTGGTGAGGTTAGTGGGTTTGTGTTTAAGGGTTAAAATAAAAGGTTGAATAAATAAATAAAAAAAAGAATTTAAACAATAAAAGTATTCTATACAACTAATATTTCTTAAAATAATAATATGATACTTTATGTTATTAGCATATAATTATAATTCACATAACAATGAAACATCCAACTATATAACAATTTTCTATAATTAATTACATATAATAATGTGTTTTAAAATTAGGGTTTCTAATTTTATATTTCTTTAAATGAGGTATTAAAAGAAATCTAAAAATATCACACATGTCCGAGGTGGACTAATTTACCTATGCCAAAAACCATTAGTTTTGTTTGGGACCCATATAAATGCATTTCACTAGCTAAGCCCTTAGGGGTAACTAGTTGATTCGTAAACCATTTAAATAGCTAATCCCTTAACAAGTTAATTGGTGTAGGATTGAAAGTACATAAATAAAGGTTAGCTTAACCTATTGATTAGTAGGACAAAACCATAAGGCTAGTGGATCAACTCACTTGTTTCATCCCCTTCTAGTTTAGTGGTTTATTTGGCTAAAATAATTAAATAAGTATATGATTGGAGTTAAAAAAATTCATTTTAAACCAACAACACTAGCATGCTTTTATGCCAACAAAACTAATTTAACAACATGCTAAGATCATTTAATATAAGGATCATTCTCACAAATCAAATTAACAACATCAATCATGCTTAGCACATATCTTATGCCAAGGCTAAAATACCTAAATCATTCTCAACACCTAATTATGCATACCATAAGCCATCCCAAAATCAACCATAAAACCATATATCCTACTTATCACGGATATACACTCAAGATCATGGCAATTAGAAAAGCTATAACAAACTACATCATAATGTAAGATTATCTTACCTTATAGCAAACGAAACGAACCTTATAGCAAAAATAAATTCTACTAACTGTATGGCTAACTACCAAGAAGTTTTTATCTCTTTAAGAAATTGAGAACCAAATGTTATGATAAACAATCACCAATAATGAATAAATTAAGAAGATGAATCAAAATTTGTTATTATATGAGATAAAATAGTACTAGATTTTGATTATGATCATTTAATTAATCCACGGCTTGAGGTTATGAATTTAATTGATGAATGTAAGAATCACAATCATATAAAGTTTCTCTCTCTTGAGTTAGATACCATAAAATTAACTTGCATATGTAACTATATATAAAAGATTTATTTACATACACTATCAAATAAACTTAGAACAAACTAAGAGGCAGAGGAAAAAAATAAATAACAAATGAAATAAACAAAGTAAAGTCTTTAATTCCAAATTAAATTTTATTTGATGACTTATTATGTTACTAAATAAAATAAAAGATAAAACTTTCCAACACAATGACAATTTTTAAATGTCATTAGTTATATGTTAATGACATAAATTAATAGTGAAATCAGTTACCATCTATTACAACATGAAGTACCATTTGGCACATATTGATCAACCAATGGCTAACATTACTGCTCTTATTCATTTTCTTCCATTATATGTTATTCATTTATGAGGTTCCATAATATAACAATATCCAACTTGAGATTGAAAAAAATAAGAGTCATTGACTTAGTACACAAGCAAATAGACCCGATGAATGAATGAGGGTAGCTTAGGCAAAGTATAACATTAATTTCTTAGTATCAAAATACTTAGGTAGTATATCAATAGAATTCCTCAAAGCCAATACCATCTATAGGATTAATACTTCACCTTCCACAAGAATAAAAATGAAGTAATACATCTTCCTAATATGCATTTTTGTTAAGTTAAATAATAGATTTCAGTCAAGTTGAATTTCACTATGACTATCACTTTACAGAATTACATCATTCAGCTTCTGAGCTCGCTTTTTATTTATTTTTTTATTATATAAATATGGATGACAATGCCATATCATATCCTACCTCTAAAATAAAAACATACTTATGTTCTATTATAGATAAAGAAATTCACTTCTGAAGCTTGGACATCCAATTTAAAGCAATACCTCTAGTAGTGAAGATACATTCTAAAATATACTTACTAGTATCAAAATGTCCACTAAAATTAGCATCAATGAACCTATATACCATATCAGCACCTCTATCGAGCATAAGATCTCAATCAAAACTATCATTCAAATACCTTTGGAGCCACTTGAGTGCCTCACAATGTGCCTTCCCTAATATAGACATATATATGCTGACCACTCCAATACAAAATTAATATATTTTATGGTGCACACCAATGAATACATGAGACTTCCAACTATAAATGAATAACAAACTCTCACCATGTGTTCTCACTATTCTACTATAATCAAATAATAAACTTTAATCACCTTGAAATAACTACTTAGAAGAAAATCCTTTGGCTTTATATCCTAAACATTAAACTTACAAATCACCTTCTCAATGTAATCACTTAAATATAATTTGAAGGTCCCCATTGAACCACCCCTTGTAATCCTTATGCCAATCATTTGCTTTGTAGGACCTAAGTCCTTCATCTAAAATTTTTATGGTAGCTTCAACCTTAACTCCTTGATGATGTTTATACACGTTCTTGAAATCAAAATGTTATCAATATATAATTGTAGAGTATTATGTAAAAGAGCCATTATCCCTCCTAAAGTAGAAACAATGATCTTGCTCACTTCTTCTAAATTTTATCCCATGCATAAACTAATAAAACTTAAAGTACCACTATCTCAACACTAGCTTAAGACTGTAAAAGCTCTTATTGAGCTTAAAAACTAAGCCTTAATAACATATAAGGATATATTTATATGATTGTTTCGCCTATAGTTCTTCTAAATCACGATTTATAAACACTATATTTACATTTATCTAATATAAATACATATTCTCATAGGCATAATATTTAACAGCATTCTAAGAGTAGTAGTCTTCACCGCATGAACAAATATCTCATTATAGTCAATGTCCTTCTTTTGCAAATACATATTAATCACTAATATTACATTAATAACATAATACTTGGAGCCTCAAACTAATTTTTCTAACATATGTCCTCCACATCAATGTGTACTAGCTCAAATTATTCTACTTTAGGATTTCTTTTTGTCTTTATGAAGCTGACCCTCTTTCAATTGCTATGAACACAGATCTCACAATAACATAATATGGTGCCTTTCAATGCTATGAGAAATATTAATTAAAACAAAATAGTATCTAACTCTTGACAAAGACAATAGGAAGGTCAATGTTTCAACTTCATTGTCAAAAGAGATATCAATAGAACTTAATTGACCAAATAATACATCAAATTCCTTAATAAGATTTATGGTAGCAACACCATTAAGCATATCTATATTAAACAACTTTCATATAAGAAATACCTTATTATTTGTTGAAGTTTTTCTCAAATAAATTTGGAAGTTCTGTAATCACACCTGCAACCATATTCTGATCCATTAAATACAACATTCTAAGGAAGACTCAACCAGATTGTACTTAGAGCCTTGTTGTCTATAGTGTCCCACTATTTCTGATCCTTCGATTCAAATAATCATAAATATTTATCAAGAGAAATTGGAACCATGAAAATTTTAATCTTGACTTTGCATCCTCCATCACTAACTGCCTTAAATTCTTTGAACTTGGCTTTGATAATAATTTCTATAATAAAAAGTCATCGCCAATGAAGAAAATAAGAAAACAAATCAAGATAATTTTTTATGCAAGATAAAAAACACAAGCTTTATATGGTTATCAATTATTTAATACATGGCTTGCAACTAGAAATTTAATTCATGATCTCATAATTTTTTGAGTGTTATTGTATGGTTGATCCTAATAAACCAAGGGCATATAATGGAGGGAAATGAAGAGGAGGATTAATGCTTTTTGAGTTAAAATAAAAGAACAAGAAATTGGAGTCGGTGGAGGAGGGTGAGATGGAGAAGGAGAAGGAGAAAGAGAAGAATTAAAATGAAGATTAAGAAAAAGAATGATGAATTAAAATGAAGATAAGAGAGATACAAAAAAAATCAATGGATTTTAACAAAAGGAGGAAACAAGAGGTAGATGAAATGATTCATGAAAGAGAGGAAAAGAAAGAAAAAGGTAGAAGATATAGGCTTCTTAACACTTACTACACATGCTAAGATTGAAAAGAAAGAAAATGATGGAGTTCATCGATGTGAATGCCATGAATTTAGAATTTGGAGGCTTCCCAAGCCCTATGATCAACACCCACAAGAAGGAAAAAGTGGGGATTAACTTTGGTAGTTTGGTAGAAAGATGTAGTGTAGAAGATAAGGGTATAATATAAGAAATAATGAAGGTGAGGAAGGACGTGTGCATGTCTAAGAAAATACAAACAAAGGATAGTTAAGGAAAACCACATATAACATTGACCAATAGAGGATAAATGAAAGTGAAAGAGATAAAGCAAGAGAGGAAAAATACATCAAAAAGTGTTTCTAGAATAATTTTAGCTAAATAAAATTGAATAATAATGTGAATATTATAAAAATAATATAAAGTACCAAAATATATTTATTATCACTTAGATACACTAATTAGAAAATTTCACAAACATTTTATAATGAATGAATGAAAACAAGAAAGGTATCTAAAAGTTTAAGAGAAAGCATTTGGTTAAACAACACTAGGCATTTGGTTAAACAACACTTGTCATTTGGTTTAACTAGTTAGCAAGAAATAATAGTCAACAATATTAAATATTAATTTTTAATTATGAATATATTATATTGCTGATAATAAAATATTATTTCATTAACAAATAGTCACAATAAATATTATTATTGATAACTAATTATAAATATTCTATTTTAAGTATTATGTATAAAAAATATCTAACATTATTCCAATCGTTTAAAAAGTAAATATTCTTATTTATATTATTTTTTGTTCTAATTATTTTTTTACTTAAGATTTACTAGGATCATTTGTGCTTAGATTATTATTATTATTATTATGATTATTATGATGATCATCATCATCATCATCATTATTGATTTTTTAGTTTTACTTAGAAATCAATATATAAAAATGAAATATTATATATAATTTTTTAATTTTAGTACTTAATATTAATAATAAAATATATTATTTTCATAACAAATCATTATAAAAATAAAATATAACTATTGATACTAATTATAAATATCTTATTATAATTATTACTTATAAATTTACCAAAAAATTATTCTAATAGCTTAATAACTAATAATTATGATTTATAGTACTCTTATTTATTTATTTGGTTATTTATATATTTCTTGTTTTGATTAACTATTTTCATATGAATTAATAAAAAAACACTTCTCTATGTATAATCTTATTCATATAATATTCTTAACTATTGATTTTTACAAATTTTAATAAAATCACACACGCATACCCCTTAAAAAAATATATTATATAATTATATTTTGAGTTAATATATTTTTTTTTAAAAAAAATTGGGGTTCATATTATTCTAATCAATATATTTTTTCTCATTATATTTTCATAACTTATCTCATTATAATTGTGGTTAATATTTTTCGATTTATACACTATATTGTTCTTATACTAATATTATTCCTATCGACTATTTATTTGAAATGAGATTAATAATATTCCTCTAATTTTTCTTTAACAATTATGATTAATATTATTTGAGCTTTGGTGTATAATTGGGTGGGATAGTGGTGTTAAATTAATAAGAGTTTATCAGTAATTAATGTGAATAGTATAAGTCTTTTAAGATAAAGACGGTATAAGATCTACTTTTGATGTAGGAATACATTATAAATAAGTTTAATACAATAAGATTATAAGGGTTGGTAACTAATAAAATAAATTAAATCAACTAAAGTATAATATATAAAAATAATAAATTAACCAAATGGTATCTGAATAGAATTGCTGTGGTTATTTTTTAATATGCAGTAGTATAAAATAGATTGACTTTAATGACAAAGAAAGAGTATAATGAAGAAAAATGAATTCACAATTCAAGACAAGGACTTTGTACGGCCCACCAATTAATTTTCAGAAGGGACTTCATCCTCCATCTATATCTTCCATCTCCCACCAACAATAATTGTGGAAATGGCATTGTGATCGAATATTGGGTGCATGCACGTAACCTTGCTAAATGATTGAGGGGAAAGAAATTCAAACATTAATAAATATAAGGGTTTAAACAATCCTCGGTGCATGAATGACAGGGACTTTGATGACTTCTCGCATGAATTGTCATGAAAAGTACGTGTCGAAAACGAACTACTGGATCATGGAACCTCTACATTACTACCTACTGAAGCGGTCTCGGTCTAATAGGAATATTATATACCCTGGTGTTTTCGGTATGTAAAAAAAAAATATAATAAGTATAAATATAATTATATTATTTCATAATATCAATTATAATTATAATTAGAAAAAGTATTATAATTAGTGTAATAAAAAATATTAATCTCAAAATAGAATAAATATCAACTTAAAAAATAAAAGAATTAAATAAAACTTAAATATTGTCAGACTAAAGCAATAATTATATCAACTTTATTTAAGGAATTTTTTATGGAAAGAAAAATAGTATGCTAGAAATTATTATTTATATTTAAACATTACTAATTTATACTCTCAATACACTTTATAGGATGCATGTGATCAGGAATCCATTCCTTAACCTTCAACACGCACAAAAAAGAAAATTCACGTCCTGGTCAAAAAGCTAAAGTATATATGACAAAAACTGTACATTTAAGAATGAATGGGAGACAAATTAGGGGGCTAATCTAGAGCCCGTTTGATATTGCTTATTTTTAATAATTATTATTAGATAAAAATTACTTTTTAAAAATACTTTATTTAGTAAAGTATATGTTTAGTTTTGCTTTTATTGTATAAGCCATTAATACTAAAAAACTACTTATTATATCTCATTAGTGTTTGGTTTTTAATTTTTTACAAATTTACTTTTTATATTTCTCATCTTCAATTTTTATCTTCCTATATCTATATCTTTTGGTAATAATTATTATATAAACTCTTTAATATTAAACATTAAAAATCATATGAAACATAAAAAAATATAAAAAGTATAAATATATTATAAAGTACTAAAAAATGTAAAAATAAAATTATTAAATTATTAAAAACATTATAAACAATCATTAAACAAAATTTATAAAATTTACTAACATCTAAAATTTAAATAGTGGCATTGATTAAAGTTTATATTATGCAATGAACATTCTCATATTCATAATAAACATCATAAAAATAAGTAGCTCAGTGAAAATGCATGGTAAATATCATCTATAATTTTACATATTATAAATTCTATTTCTTTAGCAGCTTTACCCTCTACATATATTTAACATCCATATTCCTTTTATTTTCTTCATATATTTCTTCACTACAAAAATAATCAAATTATATATTATCCATTCCATTCAACCTAATAAAATTGTGGATTGTCATTTTTGCAATGATAATGAACATTTATTCTTCCAAACTATAATTTGACATTTGCTTTAAGATGGGAAATTAAACAAGCCTTCAAAATGCCAAAGTAACGTTCAATCATATTTCGCACTGACGAGTGTAAATGATTGAATAACTCATCTTTTCCTTATTGACTTCCAACTCTTTAAAAATCGGATAGATGATACCTTATATCCTTGAATAGAGCAAGACATCTTGATGTATTGGGATAACTTAAATCAACTACTCCTATTCAGCTTCCACAAATGTGAACAACATATCTAAAGAATAAACTGCCACCACATTTTGGAAACACACTCCTTTACAAATACGATAGGGCATTTATTCATTCTTTAGAATACGAGCATCGATATGTGTCCTATCTATCACTCCTACATAATCTTTAAAATATGGCTAGCGTCTCAAATCATTTATGATCTTAAGAAGGACCTTGTCAAGGCTTTGATGAGGTCTTATAATCTCACACTCTTTCATATAACAATTAAAACCTTGTTGAAATATCTACTTATGGTCTCTCCAGGGTGATGAAATCAATCTTACACAACTTTATTCCTTTCATTGTGACCAATTGTATATAAAACAATTTGCTAATTTTTATTCAAAAATTACATTATAAGTATCACTTAACAAACTCCTTGATCTTAAGAAACTTGATAACCTAACAAAAGCATCATTCTTCATTCCGAATAAATTGTGGCATAGGATATCATGACCATTTAATATATGTTGGATAAACCAGTGACATGTTTTAAAAGAATCGAAACAAACTTACTTCTCATTAGATGTTTTCGATTTCTTTTGCAATCTTCGTAGTACAAGTAAAAGTAGTAGTAGTTTTTTTTTCATCCATCTATACAAAATCAAGGCATCGTTTATATTATACATATACCCAATATATATGGAATTCATAAGAATGTATAATATAAAATCTTATATCCTAATAAAAGCTATTTCAAATTATATACAACAAACAATATTTATAATTTTTATCGAAGAACATGAACACTTCAAAGCTAATTCCATCAAATATGATATGTATTTGATTACTTGGACAACTCTATCACATGTAGTCTAGTAAGGAACGAATGATAAAGCTAAAGAAGATAGAAATATAAGTACTACACTTTCAAGAATGAACAACTAAAATTAGTAATTTAACATATACCATTATCCATTCGAAAAAAATAAGAGTCACAGCTCAAGAAAATTACATAGGTTTAACATAAATAAGAGAATTTATAAATTAAATTCCCTTATCAATTCTTAGATGGATCTCTTAAAGCTTTCAAGTAAACATTATATTTTTGGGAAGCCATATACATCCATATATATCTATTACTAGGATCCATAAAAGCAAGAGTAGTGAGGATAAATAACTCATCATAAATTTCATCAACCATGGTATTTAGAATATCTAAGCATTCTTTTATGGTAGGGGTTGTTGAGGATTGAAGTGTTAGCAAAGGAGGATCATCATGACTCTTAAATGCTAATTTACATAATTGTAGCAACTTATTATCAAGTTTTTCACTAGCTGACTCTTTTCTCTTTCAAGAACTAGATTGTTGACTCTTATAACGCTTCTTGCTTCACTTTTTCTTTTGGTCTATCACAACACATGAATTACTAGAATCATGACCCTCAAACTTATCAAAACTTGGGTGAATCCCTTAAGATAGAGCCCATAAATATTCTTCAGTTACATGAGTACCGCTAAATATTAATTAAAGCTCATCTAAATGGGCACATGGCTTCTTGCGGAAGTGCTTAAAACTTGGTTTTTGCTAGAATAAATAATTTAAATTATTACAAACTATATATCATAGTAAAAAATATGCAAAAATAAATAATAGCTATAATTTACCTAAATAAATGTCTTCCATCTTTCCTCCTCACAAGTGATTACACATATTATGGGGTCTCTCCTAAGTTTAGTTTTAGTTTCGAGTTTCACCAATGCTAAGTAATCTTTTTTCGTTAAGTAAAATGACTTTTTACTTAAAATTTTTGGTATCACACGTTCTCAATCCTAGTAAGACCATCAATAATATAGGACCATCCAATCTTGTTGAAACTTAAGTTAGGCCTATTGCCTTTCTTAACCTCCTCAACACATACTTGAATAAAGGTTTGATACCTTGATTTAGTTTGATGTGTAATATCTGATGAAGATACCATAGATCCTACAAATATACTTACATACTCTCAATGATGAGAGATTATTTATAAGATGCAACAATATTCTAAACAAATCATTTAAACATTTTGGGTGCAATAAAATATAGAGAATCTACAATAAGAATTTTCAAGGAAACTATCATGTGGATAATTATTTAGAAGCTGCAACCAATGTAAGTGGGTATGATAAAGGGCAAGATATAGAACATCGTTTAGTCCATAAAATTTACTTAGCAATCCCACACTATCTTTTCAATCATTTAGGCCATTTATCCAGGATCTAAATTGCCAACATTAGCAACTCAAAACAAGGAATTTTTAACTTAAGTACATCATTTTCCCATTTCATTCATCAAGAGGAGAGTGAGGATGCAAAGAACATATTTAATTATTTAAGTGAGGTAGATTACAATGGCTAGTAATGCTTGTTATTTTGTGAAATAAATACCATAGCTCCTTTGACCCCCAATTGGTTGTATGTTTTTTTAGAGTGCAGAGATAGAAAAGCCTATGGTAGTTGAGTTTGGAGGATAACAGGAAATGGAAGAAGTGAGGTTATATTTGGTAAAAATCAGATTGATGAACCTCATCAGAAAGAGCACACAACATAATTTCTTCATAAATAGGCTATATTTTTTTTCTCTGTTAATTTTTTAATTAATTATGATTTGCTTACATTCCTCTCCTTTATTTTTCATTTTTTCCCTCTCTTCTACTTTATTTCATTTACTCCATAAACTAAGACTCTCTCTTCCAAATCCAGTCTTTATATCCTTAGTATCTTCCTGTCTTCATATTCATTCATTCTTCATATAAAAAGACACTAAAAATTTGGAGAGATAAAGGGAAGGAGGATACAAAAGTCATCCATCTTTGATGAAATGTTTATAGCTGAGTTTTACTTTGCTATAATAGAGAGAGTGTGTGTGTGTGTGTCTATATATATATTATGGTGTATGTTTGATTACATTCATAACCGGGTTAGGTTTATTTTGTATGACCCATTAGTGAGTGAATGATGCAAATATTTCAATTACATTTAGAAAAGGACATTACCTCTGCTAAAAAAAAATACATATTCTTTTAGTACTCTCTTCCTTTTTCTCTCCTACAAGTAAAACCTGATATCTTGTGAAATTCATCGATCTGAATCAAAACTCAGAGATATAAAAAATTTTATTTGCTCCAACCTTAATCGTGATCTGAGCTCATCTAAAATTTAGTATGGGCTTAACAATACTCATTTCGTTTTCCAAATGATTGACGCTAACCTTCATCATCTCTCTCTAAAGTCTAGGGTATCTATTTTGTCTTCCTATATCAGTGGGAGGTTAAGAAAGGAAGAATTAGACTACCTAGATTGAGTCTCTCTCTCTCTCTCTCTCTCCCCCTCTATTAGTATATAAATTCTATACAAAGAACAAACTATCCTCATTTCAATATTCTTTTTAGCAAATCTTATGCCTTATTCCATTTCCCAATAGGCTTCTAGTGTTCTTATATCCTCGCCCTAAATCTTTATCCCCAAACTCCATACTCCTTTAAATAGCGCAAGACCAAACTAGCAAGTGAAAAATGATTAAGAAAAATTAGAGGGTCAAACAACAAAGGATGCTTAATTTCTCTACTCGTAAACCTTAAAAACAAAACTATAAAATACCAAAATTAATTGAAATTAGAGCATACATGTATTAAACCTCGAATCCAGAGACTCGCAATAATAAGTGAACAAATTGAATTGAACAATAGGCTGGAGAATGAGGTTTGAGCTTACTTTTGAAATTAGAGTTTGACAATGAAGAAATAATCGGCAAAATGAAGTGCAGGCGGAGCTCCCTGGTTGGGCTATGGTAGTGCAAGATAAATGTCACTTCGAGTGGGCAAGCTCTATAAATGAAAAGGGAGGGGAGTTGAGACAGTGGAAGAAGGAGAATGGATTCTTAATTACCTATTCATAAGCATAATTATAGGATAATTTATAGAAATGGCCAGGGGTTATTCTATTGCTAACAACTAAGTCCTCCTAACAAAATTAGCGATTTAGGGAATTAAAATAAATGAAAAAGAAATAAACAACAACACTTGGAATATTCTATTATAGCTCATCAACCATCCTAACAACCTTCCTTCTAGAATCTTATAATTGAAAACATAATCCTACAGCCTCACTGATGCTTGTTTGTTGCATTTTGGTTTGTTAGTGGCCGATCCTATACCGCTTCAGGGGTAAAAATATTGGAGCAATTGGAGTTGCAATAGTACGAACTTGGGATGGGCCTGTATCATTACCACCCACAGGGAGAATGACCTTATCCTCAAGGTTGAAGTGAGGAAAGCTAGTACGAAATTGATCAAGTTCCTCCCAATTTCCTTTAGTGGTGTCACAACCTTCCTGAGACACTAATACTTCAATATACCACTTGTGGTTCTTCTTGATGCACCGTATATTCAAGATGTCCAAAGGTCGATACATAGGAAGCCAATTAGCAAAGTACTCCGATAGTAGCAGAGATTGAGCAAGAGCTGGATCAGGGCACCATTTTAGGGTGGAGATGTGAAAGATGGGGTGGAAATAGGAGGCAACTGCAACTTATAAGCCACCTTACCAATTCATTCCAGGATCATAAAAGGCCCAAAATAATTTTTGGAAAGTTTATGGTAGCATTGACTGCGGGCACTATTTTACCAATAGGGACGAAGTTTCACAAAGATCCAACTACCCATTGAGAACTCCTTGTTAGCTTGATGATGGTTAAATTATTAGTTCATTCAGAGTTGGGATCGGCTCAAGTTCTCTTTGATGGTTTGTAGTAGTTGGTCTCGATCAATGAGTAAAGCATCTATCCCATCCATGTTAGAGCTATGACGCAGGTAGTCAGCAAGAATGGGAGGAGGGCGACCATACACTGCTTGAAAGGGTGACATACCAATGGAGGAGTGTAACGATGTATTGTGCCATAACTTAGCCCAATTTAAACAAAGAACCCATTTGGCAGGAGTGTCCCTGAGTGCAGCAAGGAGGTAAGTTTCTAGGCATCGGTTGACTACTTTGTTTTGCCCATCTATTTGGGGATGATAGGTACTACTCATCCTTAGCTCAGTATGATTGAGATTGAAAAGCTCTTGCAAGAAATGAATAAGGAAAATATGATCTCAATCGGATACAATCATCGTTGGGAATCCATGTAGACAAACATACTCTTGCAAGAAATGTGCAGCGAGTTGAGTGGTTGTAATGGAGGAAGGTAGAACAAAAAAGTGTCTATATTTTGACAGGCGGTCAATAATTACCCAAATGCAAGTCTTTCTAGAAGAAGGGCTAAACCACTCATAGAATCCATTGAAATGTCTTCCCAAATTCTAGAAGGAATGGGTAATAGATGCAATAAACCCTTCAGAGCCTAATTTTTAGACTTGACCTAGAGAAAAATTATTATAAGTTTGCGCAAATTCCCAAATGTCCCATCTAAGATTGGGCCACAAGAAATTAGTAGCCAATCGAGCGTTAGTTCGGGCCACATAAGAACTTCCACCAACCGGAGTACTATGATATTCACTCAAAAATTTCTTAAGCAGCACACAATCTGGAACATAAATTTAGTGACCCTTAAGAATTAATCCATTGCGTACATTAAAAGAAGGGGAAGTGTCCAAATTAGGATCCTGTAGTTGGTTAATAATAGCTTGCTCATCCTTTTGTGTGTAGTAAAGTGCTGAAGCTCATCCAATTTGCCACAAATGGGTCCTAAAATGGCATGGTGCTATACCATAGCTTCAAATGATCAATGAGATAGTTCTTCAACTATAGTATTCTGATAGCCAGGTTTATACTCAATTGAAAACTCATATCCGAGTAAATTCTTCAACCATTTTTGCTAATCCTGGTCTAAATAACTTGGGACAAGAGTTACCTCAAACTTTAATGGTTTGTAACCACTGTAAAAGGACATCCAAGAAGGTAGTGCCTTCAGCGCTTGATGGCGGTTGTGATGTAAACATTTCTCTAGTGTATGCATACGCCAATCGGAGTGAAGGAGGTAATAAATTGCTATAGAACACATTTAGATGGTGGCTCTGGGAGAGGACAACACCAACTACAATACTTGAAGCATTCATTTATACTACGACGAATTGAATGAAATTGGGAAAACTGAGAATAGGATTCAAGGTGTTTAGCTTCGATGAGTTTGGCTAGGCTAAGGGCTTTGGTGATGGTTGTGGGTTGAAATATGACAAGGTCATTATGGATGTGGGTTTTGAGGCTAGAGATAAAGCAATTGATGATGGTATTGGGTGGAAGGTTGGTGATTCTAGTGCTAAGGGACTTGAAGTGAGCTTGGTATTCCTCTAGGGAGCTGGTTTGGCCAAGCTTTAACATGTGAGCTTGTGGGTTGTTGTAGGCAGTAGGGGCAAAGCATTATTTCATTACGTGGGTAAGGGTACTCCAAGATGAAAGTTTTTGGTTCTAAAACAACCAGTGGAACCAAACCATTACTGGGCCATCCCTATAGAAATTAGCGATATCCACCCGTTGGTCTTTAGGTATGTTGTGGTATGAAAAGTCTCCCTTAGTCTAAAATATCCAAGCCAAGGGATTTGTCCCATTAAACTTGGCAAGTTCACACTTAGGAGGTTTCACATTAAGTGGAAAGGGTTACACGTTTGTAGGCAATGTGAGAGGTGGGGTGGTGGGGGTTTGGTAACAGAAGCGGTGGTGGGGTAACGGGTGGAGGGCTGGAAAGGGTGGGGTTGGTTTGGACGGTACTGGTTTTTCTAGGTGGAAAAGGATTTTAGTAAGGGTGGAGGCTTTTTGACTAAGGTTGTTGACGGCTTGGGCGAGGATGTGAATGGCAGTGTCATGGTTGAGGATTCTTTCTTCAACTTGGGTAATGTAGTCTTTGACGATGCACACTTTAGTTTTCTTAGTCATGTTATCTCTCTCAGTGAAAGCACTAATGGTGCAAGATAAGTGCCACTTCGAGTGGGCCAGCTCCAAAAATGAAAAGGGAGGGGAATTGAGACAAAGGAAGAAGGAGAATAGATTCTTAATTGCCTACTCATAAGCATAATTATAGCCTAATTTATAGAAATTGATAGGGGTCATTTCGTTGTTACCAGCTAATTCCTTCTAATAGAATCAGCAATTTGGGGAATTAAAAAAAGGAAATAAAACAACAACATGTGGAATATTCTATTACAGCTCATCAATCATCCTAACAACCTTCCTTCTAACATCTTCTAATTGATAACATAATCCTTCAACCACACCGATGCCTATTTGTTGTAGTGCTAAACTACTAGAGCAATTAGAGGTGTAGTAGTACAACATTGGGCTGGGCTTGTATTATATGGGTTTCGTTGGGAAGAGCTAGGTCATCAGAGGTAGCAGGCAAAGGTAGTTTGGAGCGGATGTGAAGACCAAATAGTAGCACAAGAGGAGTGGAAGAGTGGATGTGAATAGTACCAATGTGATGACTTGTTCATATAACAAAATAGACAGACACTTGTGATGTATAGATATAAATGAGTTTTGTTTTTACTAATTGATAGATACGTGTCGTATCACAAAAATTAATTTTAGAAGTAGGTTAAATTTACTTTTAGATTACTACTTTCAGAAACCAATTATTATTAATTACTTTTTTATAATAAGTTTTTAAAAGTAAAACCAAACACTATAAATTAACTTAAAATTACTTTTTATAATTGGTTTTATAAAAAGACTACTTTTAAAAGTAAAACCAAACAAGTAAGAAGTGCAAAGATAAAAAATTTTGATATGTAACTACTGTAATTTGATTAATTATTTACTATAAGTGAAAAAATGTGTGTGGTTGGCATAGAGGATGTGTCATATATATATATATATACTATTGATACATGTGTCTTTATGTAAATATATGTACTTTTTTACTTGTATAATTAAATGATGACCAATCTTTCTATAAAGAATGTGTATTCATCCCTCATATTTTTTATAAATAAAAGTATGTGTATTACTTTTTTAGAAGATGTGTATTATTTGAGAAAAAGATGTATATTTATTTTAAAATATTTTTATTTTTTATTACACTGAGATAAATGACCGATGCATATTCTTTTTCTTAAATATATGTATATATATCTTATAAAGTATGCTTTCATATCCTAAAAAATGTGTTTTATTATTCTAAATAATGCATATTTTTATACTAAAACATTGTATTTATGCTTTATAAAATGTCTATATATATGTTAGAACATGCGTAGTTTATTATAAAATTTGTGTATACTTGAAAAACATCTGTCTTAGTATACACATCTTTACAAATAAAAGGAGGTACATTATTTTTTGGGAAGATGTGTATTATTCTAGTGGAAGATTAGTATTTATTTTAAGATACATTTTCATCTCCCATTTTACTTGCATAAATGACAAATATGTATAAATCTATATAGAGTAAAGGTCCAATATAAACCCTTCCTAAGATACATATATAGGAACCAATTTTAACTATTAGATTAGTATTTAATCAATGATCAATATTTAGTAAATACCTAACCTAAATTTATTTTAATCTTGGCCCTTCAGTCTTTTAGATCTAACGGTAATTAAGAGTTCCTACGTTTGTATTTTAAATAGTATTATGTACCAGAGGCTAAATCTATATATATATATATATATAAGCAAAACTATACATACATACATACATACATACATATATATATATATATATATATATATATATATATATATATATATATATATATATATATATGTAGATTTAGGCTCTGGTACAAAATACTATTTAAAATACAAACGTAGAAACCATTAACTACCATTAGATCTTCATTGATCAAATACTAATCTAATAGTTAAGATTGATTCCTATATATATATATCTTAGGAAGGATTTGTATAGGACCTCTACCCTATATATGTATGTATGTATGTATATATAGGTGCTTATAATAAGATGTACATATCTAACCATACACATGCTTATTTTGGTATTTTTTAATAAGATCAAGTTTCCACTGTTTCCCGCGAGTATGGTGGAAATAGCTTTTCCGTATAATTCTCCATAAAAAAAACCAAAAGATTACTTATATTGACCTTATTGTATATAATATTTTCTCAAATCCAAAAAAAAATCATTTTAGCAAAACTGTATATTTTGTTAAGAAACTAGTAAAATTAACCATAATATTATATCTATATTGTTCATTGAAAAAATGGAATGGATTTATGCTCAAGGTGTAACACTTTGTTTTTCAAAAAATTAATACTTATCGAACATTTTTTTTGATTTTTATTTTCTTTATATAAAATTATTTTATTCCATCAAGATCTCATAAAAAAATTAATTTTTTTTATGATTGTATGAAAAGTTTTTAATTCATAATAAAATATATGTAATATTTCATTATGGCAAATAATTTTATATAATTTCATTCCCAACTACAATTTTATTAAACTCATTTGATTTTGATTTCCGTTCAAATATCTATCTATCGATATATATATATATATATATATATATATATATATATATATATATATAGATTCTACATTTTATTTAATATCTATATATATATATATTCATATCTATTCTACATTTTATTTAATTAATTGAAATTCATTTTCAATTATGACTTTATTGTCTACTTATGACTTTTTTTGGATTATTTTATTTGATACATATCTGAAATTTCCTTTTATTTTCTTATTCATTCGTGTGGTTTGGATTTGGTTAAGTCAAATTAATATTTAGAAATTGTTTATATGAGTTTTATGTGCAATTTTAGTGGATTGGTTGTTGATGGTTTATTTATTTCTAGGTTTTTGCCTTTTTTGCTCTTATATTTCCGTATAGTTTAGGTTGTTCCAAATTAAGAACATTCTATCAGTTTATTGTGTAAATTATTTAAGAAAATATTTATAATACACCTTCTTAAAATCCTTTAAAATATGTTTAAAATAACCTTGATATTAAATAACGTGGCTTTTTTTATTTAACATATTTGGAAAATTGCGTAAGGTAATTACTTTGAAATGATGGCATGAATCATTTGATTAATAGCCCTTGATTGACTGTTACTAGTTAATGAGGGCAAATCTAGAAAATAAACACTTTACCAAAGACACATTGGTTAACTAAATTGTCTAGCCCTTAACATTGTTTCGATTTTTAATTTTTATTCTTACTCAAATGATTTCAAAACTTATAGATTATGATATATTTGCATTATTACTTTCATATTATTTAGATTAGTAATTAATTTTTATTTAATTAAAATATTCTAAAATGAACTTTTGATACCTTTTCTTCTACTTACTCTCTTTCCTCTTTCCTTACCTTTTGCATCTACCCTTACGTTGCATGTGCATATCTCGTTTGGGCTTTGGCAATTGTCAAGACCTACCTTGGCAAGGAAACTCCTCTACACCAACCCTTGTTTCATCATTTCAATCCCTTACATCTTTATCCTTATACTTCACCATCCTTTTCACCCAAGTAGACTCTCTTCCTCTCTCCTCCTTCTAACTTTTGACCATAGGGGGGGTTGGAACTCTCCCTCTTGATTCATGTAAATTCTCTCCAATACATGATTCCCTTTTTCCCTTTTTGCTTGAGCTAAAATTTTCTTACTGTTGTACCTTGTTCTTCTTCTTCCTCCTCCTTTTATTTTCTCTTTGTTGAACGATGATTTAGTCCCCCTCGTGTCTTAGTTTAATAATTTCCTTTTCCTTCTTCTAAAATTCATTTTAATTCTCTTTTTTTCCCCTCTAAATAAAGCAACATTAAGCAGGAGAAAATGATTACACGTTTGTGTTTTTTTTGGAAAGATAACTCTTAAAAGTAGTTGGTTGAGTATATTCTTCTTCAAATTTTATTCTCAATGACCTCATAGGTCAATCAACCTTTTTTTATGATAAAAAACTTAATTATGATTTTATCTTGTTAAATGTGCATATATATCAAAGAAAAAACAAAAGTATTTAACATTTAACTAAGTCAAGGAGTAATAAGGAGATCAAGTTTGTAAATCATTTTCCATACACATGTCAAAGATTAAAAACAAAGACTGAATATGAATATAGCTTCAAGTAACTAAATTTAATATTTGGAATACACAAACCATGAAGAAATAAGCAAATGCGCAAAAAAAAAAGGTTCAAACATCAAAAAGTATATTATAGTCTTTGGTTTTATATACATATTAAGTACTTATATTTTTTTATTGATTTGATATTGTTAATCCTATTCAAAAATAATTTTGGAATATCTTAAAATGATTTTGTACATCAAAAATATTTCCAAGATATTATGCAAAAGGTTATGTAAAATTAATTTTATTTTAAGACCTTTTGTATATTATATGACTTGTAATTTTTTTGGTAATTAATTAAGGATTTATTACCAAAAGGAGAGAGGTACAAAGAATTTCAATTACAAGAATCCAAGGGCATACCCCTAGTAAGCTCATACTATCCATCTATCAAGACTACTTAGGTACTTTTTAATATGAATATTTCTTGCATCATAAAAACTAACAAAAATCTAAGAAATAATATGCTTAATAGCCGTAGGATTCCTTTAGATAAGTTAGAAAACAACCTTGTTTCAATTAATCCAAATATGATAAAGAAAGGCATTGAAAATAGCTCTCCAAATAATCTTTTTTCCCTTTCCCTCGGGTCCTTCTAATCATCCAATCCTTGCAACTATTCAAATCAATGGTATTTCTCACCAATTTCAGCCATCTTAGGATATAAATCCATAGGACTCTAGCCCCATGACAGTAGAGCAGCATATGGTTGATGTCTTTTTCATCATTTTTTCACACCTCACAAATGTTATTTGTAATAACCCCCCACCTAAACAATTTTGATTTAAGAGGGAGGGCATTGTGTCATATCCAAACAAATGACTTCCACTCAACGTTTGGCATAAAAGTTTTGATACTCTGATACACCATTTTTGTGCTAAATCTCCCAGATATACAACACTTTGTATAGCATATTCTAATATTTTCTTTGACTATTGACAGTTGTCTAAAAGTCCAAGAATAATCAACTTTCTCCTTCATCTGCCAAACATCATTCCCTATGATATATCTTTCATGCATCTACTTAAGCCATAAGCTTTATTTGGATTCAATGAGTTTCTAAAGACATTTAGCCATACATGCTGAGTTCGAGTGGATGAGCTACTTGAAACCCAGACCACCTTCTTCTTTTGGAACACAAAATTTTGACCAGGCAACATGTGCTTTATTTCTTTGAGGATCCATATTGTTCCATATAAAATCTCTACAAAGGTTATCAAGCTGATAAATTACAGCTTTAGGTAAGAAAACAATTTGCATCCAAATGTTTTCAATACCAAAAATAACATATTGAAGTAACTAAATTTTCTTAGCAAAACTTAGGTGTTTAACAATCCATAATTTAAGATTTTGTGTAATTCTATCAATCAGAGGCTAGTAATGGGTGATATTGAGAGATTTTGGATTGAGTGAAATGCCTAAATATCTGAAAGGGAAAAGTCCTTCTCTAAAATTCACCAACTGCAGAATTTGAGATTTTTTATTCTCATTAACTCCACCAAAAAATACACTACTTTTTTCTAGATTTTCTTGTAGGCCTGAGGTGAGGTAGAAGGTCTTCAAAATCTCCATAATTAAGTCTGCAGACTTGAGATGGCCTTTACAGAAAATTAGAAGATCATCAACAAAACTGAGGTTCATTATTTTTTCAACTTTACAATCAGGGTGCCCTTTGAAATATTTATCATCCCATAAAGATTGTAACAAGTGAGAAAGATACTCTATTGTTAGCACAAACAAATAAGGAGATAAGGGATCACCTTATCTCAGCCCTCTACCACCCTTGAAGGGTTTGCAAAGCTTGACATTTAAAACAATGGAGAATTGAGTGGTTGAAACACATTGCATAATCATGTGAGTAAAATGATAGGGAAATCCAAGAGTATAAAGAAGGTGCTTGATGAAACTCCATTCCATAGTGTCATAAGATTTCCATAAATCCACTTTTAACATCATTCTCAGGCTAATATGACTCCTATTATATTTCCTGAGAAGATCTTGAGCTAAAAGGACACTTTCACCAATCCACCTCCCTTTAACAAAAGCATTCTGGGAACCATGGATAAGAGAGGGAAGAATGGCCTGTAACCACTTAGTAAGAACTGAAGAGGTAACATTATAACAAGAAATAGGTCTATATTCATTCATGGTAGTGGGGAAAGATTTTTTGGGAATAAGGTGAAGATAGGTATTATTTAAAGATTTCAGTAGGTACCTAGTATCCCAAAAATGCTTCAAAGCTTCAATGACATCCCCTCCCACAATAGACCAAGTAGATTTGTAAAAATGAGCATTAAATCCATTAGGGCTAGGAGCCTTGTTATTTCCCATCCTATAAACAACTTCTTTGATCTCCTTATTAGTGACATGTTTTGATAAAAAAGTTTCTCTAGTCATTATTGAAAATAGGTCCATGATTGATAATATCAAGGTGAACCATTTCAAGGATAGGTGCTGAAGATCCCAATAAATTTGTGTAGAAATTTTGGATCTCATGCTAATCTCCTACTGAGAAGTAAGCTTAGTACCTATGTTATCATATAGGGTAACAATATTATTAAATCTCCTCCTCTCATTAATCTTGGCATGGAAAAAAGCACTATTTCTATCCCTCAACTTGATATAATGGAGCCTAGCTTTTTGTTGTAAGAAATTCTCTTCAACTTTAACCTGTTGCCACCATTACTTCTCAGGATACCCTCTTGAATTTGCAATTCCTCATTTTTAGGGAAAGATTGGAGGGCATGGCTACATTTAAGCTAATCTTCTTTTACCTAGGTCACCTTCCTATGTAGGTTGCCAAAATGCTCAGAGTTGAATTACTTTAAAATTTTTTAAGATATTTGAGTTTTGCAACTAGTATATACTTCTTGGATCCTTGAAATGGTTGGTTCTAGTTTTGAGCGACACAATGCAATAAATGGAGAGAAGAACTCCAGAAGTTGAAAAATTTGAAAGGTTTTTCCCCACTATTAACAGAATGACGATCCCTTAATTGAAGTCTACAAAGATTAGAAATACAATCCTCAATGACCTCAACCCAAACATTATTAAACTACTCAAACCATTCATTGTCACCATGAGCTCTATCAAGTTTACAACAAACGCTTGCATGGCCTAACTAATTATTAGATCAAGTAAAAGTAGGACCAGAACTTGGAAGTTCCCCTAAGCCACAAGAACATAAACAGTCTGCAAAATCATTAATATCTACAGCATGAGTATTGCCACCAATTTTCTCTTGGCCTGATAGAATGACATTAAAGTTCCCAATAACTAATCTCCTTTTTTCCATAGAATGGAAATTAATGAGCTGAGACCACAAACATTGCCTAGCTCCTCTAGTATTGTGAGCATAAACCATATAAAGATGATAATATTTTCCATTAGGTAGTTAAATATGATAATGGATAATCTGATCAAAAACATCAAGAACTTAAATATTCAAAATATCAGCTCTCTAAAGGATCTAGATCCTACCATTATAATGGACAAAATAGTTGTGAATGATAAAGAAATGATTATCAAAGCCTTTTAAAATAGAAAGCATATTCTTTTCTTTCACACGAGTCTCTAATAAGCAAACAATATGAAAATTATTATACTTAATACACCTACTAACCAGTTTCTACTTCAGGAGACTATTTAAACCCCAGACATTCCTCATAGCAATATTCATTTGAATGGTAAAAAGGGTATAGTAGCATTTTGTCTATTATTCCCTCTAGGCTCAATGAGAATCTCCTTTCCCTTCCTTGTCTCTATTTTATTTAAGTATTGCTCAGCATGTGTAGGGTTACACATGGTTAGAATATCATCATCAGTATAACTAGAAGTTTGTTCTGCATTAACTTCCATGGCTTGCTTGGTCATTTCACTAGATTGTCCCTAATCAGGTTTATTTCCATTTTCTAAAATTATTTGCTGCTCTTGAGGTGGGTTTTGCTTCTTTATTTGCCAAAATGTTTGGAAAGGTTTCCCCTTCTCCTTCTCTGGCATTGCCTTAGGTAAGTGAGCATTCTGGTAATGGACAACTCTATCACATTTTTGGGTAAAATTTTGGCCTCCATTCATAGTGAATAAATTAGCTTCTCACATTTCCATTAGGCAGAGAAATATGAATATATTCAATAATGGGAAGGCTCACATCTACCTCTATAATTAATCTAGGGAAGGAAACTCTTGACTTTGTGGCTGTAACCATATCGTCACATATTGGTACTCCAATGCAACTACCAATTCTAATAAGGGAATCCGTAGACCATTGAGTTACAGGGAGTCCAGGGAGAGTGATCCACAAAGGAATTTTCCTCCATTCTGCATCGTCAAAAGATTCATTTGGATTCTATTTATTTATAAGCAATGGCCAAACACCATATTACTAGTAGGGAATTCTCAAGATAGATTGATAATTAGCTTCATTATCAAATCTAAAGAGAAAGAAACCCTGGTCATGCAAGAAAATTTGAGGGATAGTCAACATTTTAGTCAAATTTTCCTTTATATATCTAACCATTTGAGGATGAGAAGGTTGATATCCTGCTACCATCCCCCTATGATATCCTCAATCTCAATATTAGATTGCTATAATTGGTCTTGTGCTTCCCAATTTACAATCACAGGGGGAGAGAAAGAAAGATTTAGGACTCCTTCCTCCTTACTATTTTTGATTAAAATGTCCTTCCGACTTTCTAATGGCTTGATCTCAGATTTAGTTTGAAATACTTGATTTGAATCGTCCATATTGGAATTCTAAACAATTGGAGTTGAGTTTATAGTTTTCTTGCTTTCCTCTATAATCGAGGGTTCGATCAAAGCATCGCTTGATTCATCTCTTTCCTTCGATTTCTAAAGCAAGGGATAAGAATGAATTCCTTTTGAACAGTGCAAATTAATTTCCTAATAGGAATGTTTATCACCATCATAAGGGTTATTTAGCCGTGTGTCCGTCAGCGATGGTCGATCTCTGGCAATCAAACCACCAACATGCCGAGTCTTCTTCCTCTAAGTCTTCCCCATCGCAAGGACAAGGAGACACTGTCTCATAAAAACTATTATCTAGCACACTTTTCTTGACTTATAGAGTTCACTAATAACTTAATAGATATTATTTTTCGGTGAATTATATATTTAAATTTCTTCTTTATAGAAAAATATATGACACTCAATGTCATGTTTTTTCTAGCTCAAGTTAAGGTCATTTTTGTAATGGTGTGTATTACTGAAATCTGCTTGAAATATTGATTTATGTCAAAACCCATCGATGGGTTTGAAGACCGATTGATTGGTTTAATATTTAGGGAAATATGTTTTAGCCTCAGCTTTAACATATCTAATTCTTTGTCAAACAATTCGATATGTTTGTTAAAATGATCAAGAGGGTTGAATATCAATCGATAGGTTTATTCTCTAAAAGAATTTTGTTTTAGCCTTGGCTTCAACACATCGTATGGTTGGTCAAAGCAACCAACTTATTTGTTAAAATCATCAACTAATTTGAATATTAATGACTGATTGATTAAATCAATTGATTTGTTTAGGTGTTTATTAGATTTTGCACTTGTTAAAAATCAACTATTAGAGTACTTTTTATATCCAACAACTAGTGCCAAATTGTCACATCTTTTACTACTATAAATAAGAGTTGTTAAAATTTCATAAACATTCCTCAAACTAACACAACTCTTCTAAAATGATCATTTTCATATTTTACAAATTTTGAGGGGAGTTTTGATTTTACACTTTTAAATCTAAATTAAATTTCTCTAGTGCTCAATTTATTCTTCATATTTAGCCTGATTGTTCTTGCACTTGTAATATCTATTCATCTATATTGTTTACTATCCTACCTTTTATTTTACACTTTCATTTATATAATAGAAAGTAATTAATTTTAAACATAAAAAAACTCTTTAAAATCCACTATTAAGAGGTTGTGTGCGTTTAGAATATATAAAGTGGTAATTGGATTTGTATATCCATGAAACTAGAGGGGTTAACTATAGAAATGTGTAAATAAACTCTTTTTGAGTTCATAGTAAATGTAAGCTCATAAACCTAAAATAGGATTATCATCAACACATAATAAAGGAAGTTTGAAAATCTAAAAGGAAACACCTTTTTATACTAGATTCATAAGTGCATCAAGCCCTTTAATCAATATAAATGATTATGCAAAATTTTAATTTCTCATTATCTTTCATTCTACCCTATTTAGTAAATATAGGTTGTTTTCAATAGGTATATGATTAGTGTATCATGTAGCTGATCTAACAATCCAAGCTCAAAGATCAACAAAGGATATGAGCGAGCTATATGAAGGAGTTTCCACACACAAGCCACCATATTTCAATGGTGATATATTTATTTATCGAAAAACCAATATGATGTACTTTTAGAGAGCTTAATATTTCAACATGTAATCAATCATAAAAGATGGATCGATTAAGATGACCAAGATTTTAGATGGTTAAATAATTGAGAAGGGTGAAAATGAGTAATATTTAGTAAAGGAAACTCACCTTAAATGATAGATTTATCATGAGACTTTGCTTTAGTCTTGGAGAAAGAAAATATAATCGAATTTAGTTGTGTACCTCAACTAAAGAAATATGGTTTTAACTTGTGATTTCCCATATAGGCACTCCACATGTAAATCTTCAAGAATAGATCTTTACACAAGAGATTATGAATTATTTTCTATAGAGCCAAGTGAACTTGTGATTTCCCATGTGAGCATAACATAGCATTGTGTGGATTCGTGTAAGTGTTAGAGAAATTTAGAATAGTATGGTGCTTTATTTGAGAAACATGGTGGTACCATGTTAATAAGAATGGATAGTTTTTCTAAGAGAAAATTTTGATGTATTTTAGAAAAAATAAAAAGTAAAAAAATAAACACGAGGTCCTGTGTTTCCTAAACACAGATCTTATTTTTCCTTCTAAAACACACTATTTTTCTCTATAGGGTTTTTTCTTCTATAAAAGGAGATCTTTTGAAACCCTAGCCCTCAAGATAAATGAATCCCATATTCTTCATCTTTTCCATAGAATTATCCATTTAAAGAGAATTGTAGATTTGTGTAATTGATTGATTGGTTTAATCATCTTGTAATTACACAAAAGCACGAATAAGGATCTCTACATTTTTCCTAAAATATTCTATTTTGTGTTTTAGTTCTCAATTAGGTATAATCTTGTTAATCTCAATTTGGTGTGGATCTCTCTAAATCCACACTAATTCCCCAACAATTTGCTATTAGAGCTACATTGTTGAAGAAATCTTGTTATTAAGATAGGTACAAGATTTTATATTAAGATATTTAATTGATCCTTAATTTTAGAATATGAAAATTAACGATGTAAGCAATTCTAATTTAGAATGGATTGGAAAAAGCTTTATTTGATTATTTGAAGAATCTAGAGTTGATGATAGATGAGAGATTTGAAGGGCATCTCTACCATACGATAATGTTTGTCAAATAAGGTATTGTGGGAAGTGGCAAAAAAATCAACGATAATTGACTTATGGTTAAAGACAGAGTCATTATACATGGCAAAATTAGTAGCAAATCAACTACCATTGAAGGGTCAAGTTCATGAACTAAAACTAGTTAAAGGTCAATCATTAAAAAGTCATTTGGATGAGTTTGATTCTATAGCTATGGATTTGTAAAGTATAGATGTTAAATTATATTATGAAGATTTAGCTTTTATGTTGCTATGTTCTTTGCCAAAAGTTTTAAACATTTTCTTTAGATGACTTTATATGGGAATGATGAGTTAGTCTTTGAGGATGTGAAATATGCCCTACTATAAGGGAAGTTGATTGATGGATAGTTAACTGTTAGTAGTAATTTCGAGGACTCATAGAGTGAGGGATTGGTAGCCAAGGGGAGGCCACAAGAGCAGGGGTCTAGTGAACTTAAGAAGTCTAGATCTAAGTAGAAGAGTTGATAGGAGAATGTGAAATGCTATAGGTTTCTCAGTAAGGAGCAAGTTAGGAACTTTTGTCCTAATAGGAAGCCCGATCCTTTGTCTAATGAGTCATCTGGTATAAATGATGACATTATAGTTGCCTATAGTGATAGTGATGGAGATGTGTTGTTAGCCACTAATATATCGAATATTAGTGATTGATAGATCTTGAATTTTGTGTGCTCTTATAATATATGTCCCAATCAGATATGGTTTTAGATGTTTGAGGTCACTCATGGTGAAGTTGTCATAATAGGCAACAATGTTGTTTGCAAAGTTCCTAGGTTTGGGAAGGTGAAGGTAAGGATACATGAAGGTGTGGTTAGGACACTGTCTAATATGAGCCATTTTCTAGAGCTGACTAAAAACATCATCATTTGGAGTTCCATTTATTGTAATGGATACTGGTGTGTTATTGAGGATGGTACTTAAGGAGTTGCAAAAGGGGATTTGGTGGTGATGAAGGAGAAGCGAGTCAAGACACTGTATGAGTTGGTGGGTTCCACTATTATATGGGAAACTAATGTGACCTACCAAGGCTATTAGATTTAAATGTTGTGAGAATTTGGCACATGAGATTGGGATACTGGAGTGTCAAATGTTTGAGTGAGCTCTCTAAGAGGGGGTTGCTAAATGGACAAAGTATAATTATAATAGACTTTTGTGAGATTGTGTATTTGGCAAGTAGAAGAAGGTTCGCTTTTCTACAACTAAGTATAGTATGGGATCTAAATAGAGTGGTTTCCAAAGGTGGTTCGTGGTACTTTCTCACATTCATTGATGACTTCTCTAGAAAGGTATGGGTTTATTTCTTAAAGCATAAGAATGATACTATGTGGTTTTAAATGTGAGATGACCTTGATAGAGAACCAGACTCAGAAGTAGGTTAAGTGTTTCATTACAAATAATGGTCATGAGTTTGTTGAATAATGTTTCACTAATTTCTCCCAAGATCATGGGATATAGAGATATCACACCTATCTTAGAAGAACATAGGAGAATGGGGTTATTGATTTGATGAATAGAACCCTATTAGAGGAGGCTCGATGCATGCTATTATAAGGATGGATAAGTAGAGATTTTAGGGCCGAGGTAATTCATATGGTAGTATACTTGGTGAATCATTCACCATATCGGTCCATTGATTTGAAGGCAGTAGAGGCTTTGTGGTATGGTAAGCTAACATATTACTCTAATTTGAATGTCTTTAGTTGTCATACTAATACTTATGTAAGTGATGGTAAACTTGACCATAAGGCCAAGAAGTGTATATTTCTTGATTTTACATCGGGAGTGAAGGGGTATAGGTTATGGGACCCAACTACATTTAAGTTCTTGGCCATAAAAGATGTTACATTCAATGAGTCCTTGTGCCTTTAGAAGACCGAGTCTTGTGATAGTATCATGGAGTAGGTGGAGCAAGAGAGTGCTTCAGACTATGTGGAGCTTGAGGTAGAGTTGGGTGACAGAGACTTTTCTAATGGATCCACTATTCCTTAAGTTAGTGGATCCAAAAAGTAGGTGGAGAAAAGAGGATTTGCTCCTAGCAGAAGACTAATGATTAGAAAGCCTTTGATTAGGTACTGTTATGAAGAATTGGCTAGCTATGCTTTATCTAGTACAGATATAGTTGTTGGTGTGCATGAGTTAGCATCATTCTCAAAGGCTATTGATAGTATTGATTTTGCTGAGTGGTGCGCTGCTATTAGAGAAGATATCCTTATTGAAGAATCAAACATGGGAACTCATGAAGGCACCAAGGAAGAAAAAGATTGTTGATTGCAAGTGGGTATACAATCTCAAATAGGGAGCCCTAGGAGTTGAGAGACCAAGGTGCAAGGCTTCTTTATCTAAACGTGGATTTAATTAGATTCCAAGTATGTACTATTATGAGGTATTTTTTCCTATGGTTAGATATAACTCTATTTGTACTTGTGGATATGCATGATTTTGAGTTAGATCAGTTGGACATTAAAATTTCATATTTGCATGCTGAGCTCGAGGAGGAGATTTACATGGGAAAACCTAATAGTTTGTATTTGGGGGGGATACGTGATCATGTGTGCCTATTGAAGAGGGCATTGTAATATTTGAAGTAATATCTTAGATAGTGACATAAATGATTTGATCAGTCTATCCCTAGATATAAACTATATTATGCTTGACTCACTCCATGCATGGTTCACTACCTCCATGCTATATCTACCTTAATACCCTTTTATAATTATCATACTTATTATTTTACATTTTCTAAGGGATATTTGACTAAATCTTTCTCTAGGGTTTTCCCATAAGCCATTTTCCACAATGTTGACTAAAATACCCTTGGGTCTTTAAGAACCTTCCCATGCCATCATATTTAAAATACAATAACTTCTCAATAGTCCTCAAAACATGTGATACCAAATAATAGAATTACACAACATCATATGAATCAAACAGTCATATCCACACATATTCTTACCTTAGATCCTAGTAAGCCAAATTGCCCAAGTAGCCCTCGAACATGTAACATTTCATGCTGGTATTCACATAATACGTGATAAAATCACATAAACACAAGGCCCTAGCTATTAGTGTATCCATACCAAAATGGATCCAAATTATGAAGAAAGAATACCCTATGCCTTGTCTCCTATGGACACTAGTGCAATACCTAAAATTGGGAATACCCAACTTAGGCTAACTTGTTCTTTTTTCCCTTTTTCCCATCTTTCTCTTCTCAAACAAAATAATAATAATAATAATAATAATAATAATAATAATAATAATAATAATAATAATAATAATAATAATAATAATAATAATAATAATAATGAATTTAATTATAACAAACTCAAATTGATGGAAGGAAAGTGGTGTGAATAGAATAGGTAAGAGGAGTGGGGGAGGCAGTGGTGGTACAAGGTGGAAGTAGTTTTTGGTTTCGAAAAGAGTAGGGATAAGTCCTTTCAGAATTCTAAGTGGTGTTGGCACTAGGTAGGATAGTGGGAGGGAGGTGGGTCATGAAAGTTGCTGGTGGTTGTGAAACCGAGAGGGAGTGAGGAGGAAATGGGTAAAATGGAAGGGAAAAGCTAGTGGAGAGGGATGGTTGCACAGGGTGCGCACATGTACAAGAGGTTGACGTGTGGTGGCAGTGCAGGGAGAGGAAAATAGGCTACTAAGGGTGGTGTTTGTGTGAGGTGGCATAGGGTGGAGCAGGGTGGTGTGACCTACCCATTTTATAAGCTATGGGTGGGAAAAGGAAAGGGGAGAAAGAGGGAGGTAAAGGGCTCAGTAGGTGTAAGGAGATTCAGGGAAGGAAGAGAGGAGGAGCTTAGGTGATGCCATGGTCTTGCTGTAGCAGTGGCAGCTGATGAAGGCAAAAGCATCAGAAAGGTTTAGGGTGAGGTTGATAAGGGAGAAAGCGAGGAGAGGCTTTGTGCGGGTACTTATAGGTTTCGGGGGAAGATATGGACAATAGGTGTAGGGGACAAAGGTGGTCGGCCATTGGGCAGCACGACGGTGGTAAAGGGAGGATGGTGTGTAGTGTAGTGTGCTGTAGGGGGTGTGGTAGGGGGTTATATAGGGGAATGGGAGCATGTATGCCCTGCATGGCTGGAAAGGGAAAAGGGGAGGGGAGGTTGGCTCTTGGCAGGTCATGGGGTGGGCAAAAATGGAAAGGGGCATGTTGATCTATAGAGTAGGAAGTAGGGGAAGGGGAGAGAATGATAGAAGGAGAAATAAGGGGGGTAGAAAGAGGGAAAATAAGAAAATAGGGGGCGTTTGGGCCATCGCTTGGGGGAAAAAGAAATGATAAAGAGGAAGGGAGTTGGGGTATTTAGGGGAGAAAGGAAAATAAGAGGAGGGGGAGTGCTTGGGCCACTACAATGTAACCTAGGTGGGGGGAAGAAAAGAAAAGGAAAAGGATAATTAAAAAGAAAAGAAAGGAAAAGAAAACGAGAAAGAAAAAGGGTAAAGTGAAAAAAGAGAAAGAGATGGTGGGATTTTTAGGGTTTTAGGGATATATAAAAGTAATTAAAAATTGTTATATTTACCTATCATTCATGTTTTGATAAATAATAAAAATAACACTCCTAGATAATAATATTATTATTATTATATGTAACTATATTTTATTTTATATATTATTTTGTTCTTTATTCTTAGGAAACATTTTACGGTATTTTACGTGGTTAATGGACTTGGGTTTAGGTTATTCCCTCCATTTATTTTATGTGTATTGTAGCTTGGGAATTTTGGTTCACTCTCTTGTATATTTAAATATTTAGAGACCCATCGAGATCTTACTTCGTTAATGTTTTCTTTCAGTACTTATATATCATATTTCTCTCCCACTCTCCTATTGTTTTGGTTAGATTAGTTTTTTATTGTTATACCTAATATGGGATGGGTGGTATGTGTGTATCTTGTGCTAAGTACGATGGTAACACCCTATTTTTCTTGGGTGAGTTTGGTATGTTTCCACTTCCACAATGTTTTAAAATATAGTTTTTTAGTAGTAAAAATTAGGGGTGTTACAGGTTGGTATCATAGCTCTCATTTTAAACTACTCCATTTTTTAATACTTTTGAACTAATAACTCAAGTTGGTATTAAGACATTTTCTGAATGTATTTTCTTTTAAAATGCTTTAAGTCGGCACCATCAATTGCTTTATCAATTTCTTGATTACCTATAGTATGTGGCTGAAAGTTGAATTGCTTTCAAACCCAATTTGTTTTTTTGAATGAGAGTGGGTTGAGATCATGCCATAAATATTTTTTTATATAATCTTACTGGATAAACAATAGAGCTAGATAATGGAATTGTTTCTAACTAGTTCTAGTCTTTAAGAGTCGTTGGCTATCAATTGTCGTTACGAACAAATTAAGGCATTTATGGATACTGTTCACACCAACATTGAGGGCTAGATTTGAGCAACATAGCCACCACTAAAGCTAGTACCCACCTTAGTTCTATAGAATTAAATCAAGAGGGTCATGCATCATCATCCACTAGTCTTTGAGGGTTAGGCAACCTCTGACATCATGGATAGATGGGTGAGGGACATGGTGAAGACTTATACTAGTTTTGGGTGTCCATTAGACAAGAGAGTCAATGTTGCAGTGTACTACCTTAAGGGATGTGTAGGCACATTGTGGAAGCACGTTTAGCATAAATGCTAAAGGAATACTTTTTGGGGACCTTTCCTTGAGGTGATTCAACCTCGATTCTACCCCACTCATCTATGTATGAAGAGTGAAAATGAGTTCATGGCCCCTTGGCTGGGAGGCATATTGATAGAGGATTACTCCATGAGGTTCAAGGACCTGGTCCAATGTCCTCTTGAGGTACAAGCTAGTGAGGTGATGTAGGTTCATCGCATTAAAATCGGCCTTGGGGTCAGGTATCAAGAGTTATTTCTAGGATTTACATCATTAGATATGGTAGGGATGTAAAATAAAGACTTGAAGGATTCCTGAGTGATTTAGGCTAAGAGTGACCAGTTGGGGATAAGAGGAAGTTCAAGGATAGCTAGAATCATAGTGATAAGAATAAGGCTTACTCATGGGGTAGCGTGTCACTAAGGTATGGTTAGACTATGGGGTCCACACCCTGATACACAAGTTGGGTTAGAGGTAGATTCTAGGAGAATTACTATCATTGCAAGCGTTTTGGAGTAGATCATCTTGGAGTAGATTGCAAAGGAAGGAAGGTGACATGCCATGGTTGTGGTTTGATGGGACATAACACTTATAAGAGTCATGTCAGAGGCATTAGTATTTAGAGGAGTCATACTCAATCTTAGAGGACAAGATCTATCCAAGATCCACAACCATAAAATAAGAGAGTTCTTCCATTACTAGCTAGCATTATTAGTTGGACCATTTCACCCAAGGGTTATAAGCCCCACATATTTCAATAGCTAGCATTCCTTCATACATGCGCTTGAACGTGATTATTCAAATTGGAATAGAGCATCAAGCTAGTGTGGTCATTGGTATGCTAACTATTTCCACCTTTTCAACATTCATATTATTTAACTCTAGTGCATTACATTCTTTTTATTCTTACACACATAAAATTATAGTATCATAGTTTCTTTATCTCCTCCTTGTAGTATTTCTACTTCAATTATATTGCCATAAGTGGATAGAATTAAGTGCTCTAAAATTTTGAGAGTGATGTCCTTGATAGGTAAGGGATTAGGGCTTCCTATAGATCTCATATAACTAGAGTTGCATAATTTTGACGTGATGCTAGGCATGGAAATCTTGGATAAGTATCAAGAAATAATATATTGCATATAGAAGCTTGTAGTTCTTCAAGGACTAAAGAGTGTTATGGTCTTTTATCAAAACCTTGAACCTTATCCTCCATGATGGTCATTTCAACAATGATCTTGAGTACCCAAATTTGATTATATAGAAGAATTGTTGGAGAAGGGATACATTAAAACAAGTGTGTCACCATAGGGAGTGCTAGTTTTATTCATTAAGAAGAAGGATGAGAGCTGGAGATTATGCATCAACTACCGAGGGTTTCATCTTGTTATGGTGAATAAGTGTTATCTGTTTCCACAAATCAATGATCTATTTGACAAAATTAGATGAGCCACATTATTCTTGAAGATTGATCTTTAGCCATGTTACTAACAATGGAGGACAGTGGAGAAGGATATTACAAATATGGCATTTGGGACAAGATATGACCGCTATGAGTTCACAGTAATTCATTTTAGACTCATTAATGCTCTAATAGCATTTATGTCGCTCATAACTAGATACTCTGACAATTTTTTGATCAGTTCATCATGGTGCTCATCGACGTAAACCTCATCTAATCCAATAATCTAAAGAAGCACAAAAAAATTTGATACATACCTTAGCATTGTTAAGAACACACAAGTTATGTGCCATACATTCGAAGCACTAGTCTTAGCTAGATCAATTAGCCTTCCTTGAAGAAGTGAACTATAAAGATGGTGTGCTAGTGGATCCTTCCAATGTTCAAGCACTTTCTAAGTATCCAACTCAAACAACTATCAAGGACGTGAATTTTTTTTGGGATTGGTTGGTTACTTCTATACATTTATTGTGTACATCTCTAAGATAGCTCATTGATTGAATAACTTGTTAAATTAGGCTAAGTGTTTCAAATAGGATGATTGGTGTTGTGAAGCTTTTGAAGAGTTGAAGAGGTGTTTGACTTTGACTCCTGTGATTACATTAGTAAGTGGACTAGATTATTTTGAAGTGTATAGCAACACTTCTAATCATGGATTAAGTTGTGTGTAGATGCAGCATGCAATAGTGGTGGCATATGCTTCTGAAAAACTAATGGTGCATGAGCAAAACTATCCGATGCATGATTTAGAGATTGCCATAGTGGTGTTTGCTTTAATGATTTATTAGCATTATCTCTATGGTGGTCATTACAAGTTCTACATTAATGATAAGAGACTCACGTACATTTTCACTCATCAAGAGATGAATTAGAGATAGTGCCAATGGATGGAATTGGTTAAGGATACAACCTCGAATTTACCTACCATTAAGGTAAGTCTAATGTAGTGGTAGATATTCTTAGTTGAAAAACCTTTTATTCCTTGAGTATAATAGTGTGATCTTATCAAATATGTCAAGAGATCAAGGAGATGGAGATATAGTTGATCAGCACTTGTAGTATAGAGGCACGGATAATTGCACTCACCAACACACCTTTGATCTTTAAGGAAATTTGAGATAGTAAACTTAGTGATGTTAAGCTCAGGAGGATCAAGTGGGGTATTAAGAAATGAGAGCCAAGGGATTTTAGATCAATAAGGATGGTAGTGCCAAATACTATAGTAGGTGGTGTGTAACATAAGGATGTGTTGATCTCAAGAGCAAGATTCTAGAGGAAGGTCATTGTATTCCCCATTCCTTCCATCCTAGAGGGGATAAAATGTATAAGGATTGAAGAAGGTATATTGATGGCCCTGTATCAAGGGGAGGTTTTCGAGTTTGTTGCTTAAAGTTTGACCTATCAAAAGGTTATGATCGAGTATAAGAAACTAATAGGGTTAGTATAGCCATTAGAACTTCCAGAGTATAAATGGGATAACATATCTATAGATTTTAGGCTTAGTCTTCTGAAGCCTATAGTTGTTTCTATCCCATCTAAGTTATTGTGGATCATCTTACTATGCTGATTGCGTTAATATAAAAGAAGATAAAATAGAGTATGGAGCATTTTGCTAAGTCTTACAAGAGGTAGATTGTTAGATTGCATGGTGTCTTTAGAAATATAGTGTCAAATTGAGACAGTAGATTCTTGCTGTACTTTTAGCAAAAGTTTCAAGTAACATTTGAGACTTAGTTAAAGATGAGTATTACTTTTCACCTAGCTATATATAGTCTGATAGAGAGGACCATTCATAAATTAATGGACATGATTTGAGCATTTGTGTTGGGTGTTAGGATAAATTGGGAGGACAATCTTATCTTGATCGAATTCTCTTACAAAACCACTTATCATGCAAGTAGTAAGATGAAACCTTTCGATACCTTATATGGAAGGAAGTGTCATACTATCTTGTATCACCAAGACAATTATGTTGGGACAAGGCATAATGGAGGAGATAATGAGATAAGTAAGAGAGATACAAGAACATATAAGAGAAACCTAGGATAGGCAAAAGGGATACACAGATTTTAAGAGACAAAATTATGGGTACATGATGGGTGATAATCGTTTTAACAATTTCTCCCACTATGCCCCCAAAATTTACTAGTAACAATTCTCATTTTGAAATGTTACATGCGGAAGTTAAGACAATAAATTTTAGGGTGTTACTGCCACACTTGATATAAGATTAGTTTTCTCTACCATTCTATTACCAAGTTTTAAGACTAAAACATTACTTCACTTAAATTTGATAATAGAATTATAAATCAAAGTCACAAAATAGGTTGAAGGAGATTAATTAACCTTTCAAATAAAACCTATTAGTAATGGTTGAAAAAATGTAAGTGAAAGGAAATACACAAGATTATGAGAAATATAGAACTAACGGTTCAAGTCACGGGACAAAACTCCAGATAACCCTACACTCTTGACTTAAATGATACCCTTGAATAGAGATTTTGAGCTAACCTATAAAGGTCATTGCCCATTAAAAAAGTTGGAGCCAAATAAGGGAACCCTTTAGTACAATGGTACTAAGTAACCCATTATGTAAGACTAATATGCAAGGTCCGTATGGAACAAATAAAATGCATCATAACAATGCATCAACACTTAATTATGAGTAGTTTATTATACATATATTAATTGAAATATGATAATCATACATATAGCCACATAACATCAAGACCATATACTACCAATTCTCATTCATCTCGAAGTAGCCAAAACTTACTAATGGAGAATCTAAGCTAGGCTCTTTGTAGTATAATTAGAAAGCCGCATCCTTCTCAAGTTATAACTATAGGCACCATTCTCATAGTCAACCCAAAATTAGCATAACTAATACACACACATCATCACAGGTAGGCACAATTCTCATAGCAAACCATAACTTCTCGATACACGGGTAGGCCCATCGACACAATCGATACACACACATCTTCACAAGTAGGCTCAAAGGCTACTACCAAACTACAGGTAGACACAAAGGTTGCTACCAAACTATACGTTGGCATAAAGGTTGATACTAAATAATAAGTAGGAAAAAATGCTACTACCATACCATAGGTAGGCAGAAAGCCTACAACCAAATCACAAGCAAGCAAAAATGTTGCTACTAAACCACAGGTAGGCACAAAGACTGCTACTAACCATAGTTTCATAGGTGGCACAAAGGCTACTACTAAACCATATGTAGGCACAAAGGCAGCTACAAAATCATAGGTAGGCACAAAAGCTTTTACCAACCCATAGGTAGGCATAAAGGCTACTACCAAACCACAGGTAGGCACAAAGTCTGCTACTAAGCCACAAATTGGTATAAAGGTTGCTACCACACCTAAAGTAGGCACAAAGGCTCCTACAAAATCATAGGTAGGTACAAAGGCTACTACCAACTCACAGGTACGCAAAAAGGTTGCTACCAACTCATAGGTAGGCACCAAGACTAATACCAACTCATTCTAATAATCATTTCCATTCAATTATTAAACATTGCCATTTTTATTTACTCAGAGAGAGATCAAAAGATCCTAGAGAGACTAATGTACCTCTATAATATTGGTGCATAAGGGAAACATAGTATCCTACCAACTATCAACCAAGGGATGTAAAGGTACACTAGTAACACTATTATATAAAGGCACACAATACCATACCAACATGGACACCTAATGCCTAAGTATGAATACCCCCTACTTAGGGCTATTCAGCTAAATAGAGTAAGATATAGGGTTTGGTAGGGGCACTAAGGCACACTAGAGAAATCTATAAACAATCGTTGGGTAAACCATATCTTTCGGGTAGTGAACCCTAAAGAGCTACCATTTCCAATCTCGAGATCTTTAAGTTTAAGTGTTAGTATTTTATAAGGGTGACCACAAAATTGAAATATTAATCTCATATATTCAATTCTTCATACTTAACTATTTTTTTTCATTTCCAACATTATGAAGTGGAAAAATCATGATCATTATCAATGTCAATATCAGAAGTCCACTAAATCCATCCTAGACTCAACTACTCACATTTTTGCACTTTTAGTCAAAATGAACAAATTATCCCTAAGGCTAAAGCTGCCACTTTACCATTCATTCCTATTACAAATTCCATTTTATTTGATCAACTTGCCATAAAAATGATAACATAACATAATGAAAATATGGATCATGGAATTAAGTTACCTACTACACCAAAAGACTATTTTTCCCTGATACACCATTCGCCATATAAAAACCTAACATGTGCTCCTAGAATATTAGAACTCATATTCACATGTTTCATCAACAAATAATCCACATCTTGCATGTTTAGGAGAATAATCATCATGACATACTCCAAATTACAAAAATACCAGTATACCATGAAATAATAATATTAATCATGCTAACACAAGAAAATTTAATATAACAAAACCCATATACTTGTGCTTGATAGAGAACAATACATATCACGTATATTTATTAGAATATTCATCATAGTAAACTCTAAAATACCAAAATACTCTTAGACCCTATAATATTCGTAGTTATGTAGGAAGATGTGGTTCTAAAATAAAAAAACCTTAATTCTCATACTTAACATCAAATATTACTCACTATGCATGTTTATTTGAATAATCATCATGGTACACTCAAAATTACCAAAACACCCTTAGATTATACAAATTTTGATAATCATGGTAAAACATGTGCTACTAACATAGAAAGCCCTTATTCTCATGCTTAGCAACAAATAATATTTATTATGTATGTTTATTAGAATAATCACCATAGTACATTAAGGATTACCAAAATACCCCTACACCATATAATATTGATAATCATGCTGAAACATTTGTTACTGAGTCAACAAAGCTTTATTCATATATTTAACATCAAATAATACTTATCATACAAATTTATTAAAATAATCACGATAGTACATTTAAAAATGCCAAAATGCCCCTATACTATATAATATTGATATTTATGCTGAGATATATGCTTTTAAGACATCAAACCCCTATATCAAATCTTAGCAATATTTATAACACATTAGACATTGTAGTTAGGGTTAAATATTATAATATGCTTAAATGACCAAATTACCCCTAGGGTACATGGTAGTAATAATTTTTCTACAAGTGTGTTTAAACATACTTAACCTAACATTTTTATAGGCAGAACATATAACATCACTTTCAAATATTAGAACCCTTCTTAATCACACTTTTGCATGCATGACATTTTATATAGGATAACATGCAGTCTTAATCAATTTTCCAAGATAACATTAATAATCCCATAGTTATTTGTAACAAGTCACGTCGAATACAAATTAAATGCTAAAACCCTAATTTGCTATTATACGATATCCAAACATTTTAGTGGAGTATAAAGGTTACCCAATTTAGAACAAATGTAAAATTTATTGGTAATCACCTAAAATATATTAGGCTCCGCTAATAAAAATTTTGTATGTAAAATTATACCACAAAAACCTTATTTATATTTAACCAATAATATAACAAACTTTTATTAATATATTAATTAAATAAAAAATTACAAAAATACAACTACTATTAAAATGGGTAGCAAAAGTTTTAATACAATCCTCATAGTTCCTATGTAGCGTGAGTCATGTGCTTGAAGGGGGTGGCTATAAGGTGGTTAGGTGAGGGTGGAGGCTGAGGCAGGTGGTGTTGGTGGAGGAATCAATGTTACAAATGGTATAAGAGCAAAATTGCGACTATGAGATGATCTTTGATAAGAAAGTAAATCATTTAGCGGAACAATTATTAGGATAAATTATATTGAGACTTGCTTGAGGCACAATGACGATGTTGTATTCTTTGAGAAGTGCTAAATGTAATATCTCAAATTAAGCAGATTATTATAAGGATTTATATGGCCATTTACATCAACATGATATACCATCCTTTTAGTGATTCTATTCTAAGAACTCCATAGTTAAGTGTGGTAGTTGTGGAGAAAATTTTTAAGATTGGAGGCTATCCTAAGAAGTTTCAAAATATTTATGAAAATGTCTCAAGAAGCGCATCAGTGGGGGAAAACGTGCTAAAAATATTTGTGTTGACCTATGGGGTCAGCTAATCAATCTAAAATCCCTCCACATAGTCATATCAAGGTGGGGTGTTACACAAAGATTTGAATAGAAGAATGGAAACATCATTATCTTTAAGTGTAGAATGATGATCCAGATTCAACCATGGATAAATATTTCCATGGAACCATGAAATGGAGGATAAAGAAGGAGGAGAATGGTGTAATACCCCAAAACTTTATTTTAGGATTTAAAAATGAAATAAGGATTAAATGGATAAGGTTTATTTAAATATACCATTTTTAATAAAATAATGATATTATAATATTAATGATTAAGGCCATAAAAGGAGGAAAATGATATAGGGATCAAATTAGTGGAGGCTAGAAATATTTACTAAAATAAAATAAATTTTAAGTACATCTTAATGATAATAATTTCTAAATAAATAAAAAAATATTTATTATTCCCAAAATTAAAAATAAATCCCCAACTACCTCACTTTTCCTTTTTCCTTTTTCTTCCCCTTTTCTTTTTTTCTTTTTCTTCCTTTTGTTATTTTTTTTGATTCTTCCTTATCCTTCACCCAAGCTTAATCTTTTCCCCACCCTCTTCTTTCCTTTCCTTCCTTGGCCCACTCTCCCATATTTTTTCTCTTCCTTCACGCTGCCTAAAGCCCTCGTAAACAGTGTCCCCCTCTTTTCCCCTTTTCTCCCTCCTTTCTTTTCCATCTTCCTTTTTTACCCTTATCTTCAACCTCCCCCTAATCGGAGCTATATGCATGGTTGCTTCGTAGCTCTGTCACTCTCTCTCCCTTCACCCTCTCCTTGTCCGAACCTATACGGTGGGAAATTGGCACTGCCCTACATAGGTCCTCTACCTCCTATAATCATAGAACACTTACCTAACCCCATGCAACCCCTACAAATCCAATGCCCGATCCCTTATTGTGCAAGCTACATTGTCCTACATGCCAGCCAGCAGCCAATCGCCCCTCCTTTTGTGTTCTTCCCTCATTTTTTCACTTCACTAGAAATTTTCCCAATTAAATGTGCCTCCTATGCCCTCCATTCCCTCTTTTATGTGATTTAAAAAGCACACCCCCGCCTTATGCACACATCCTCTTTAGCTGCCTTCACTACAATGGTCTTCCTATGCCACCATTGCTAAACCCTCCCTTCCTCCTCCCTACATCACCCTCCACCTAATGAGATATTCCTCTACCCCTAAATCCCCTTCATCTTCTCTCCATACTTGTGCAAAGTGGACAACACGAGCTACCCTTTTGCACCCATCTTCGCCTCCTACACCATCCTATGTAGCCCTTAATGTAGCAACTACCACCCCCATTGCCACCCTTCCTGCCCAAAAAACCTTTCCTTACCTTTCCACACCACCTTTTCCCCTCTCCTTGCCCTCATTCCTCCTCCTTTTCTCACTTTCCTTTTGGCCACTACCTCATCCACTACCTATATAGCCATTGTGAGACACCACCACCACCATCACAACCCCCTCTGACTTAGAAACCCTACCACCTCAGAAAACCTAGCTCCTCTCCTTCTTTCAAACAATAAGACCTCTTATTTTCCATCACCAACACCACTATTTCCATTCGCTACTACTGACAACCAAGAAGGGTGGAGTTTTTGTGTGAAGGGAAGTTGTAAAAGAAAAGAGGTGTATTAAAGTGACCAAATAGTTTTTTTATCACATATGAAATTAGAGAGTAGGGTTGTGATGTTTTGAGTGGTTTGAGTGGGCTGATGGTGTTGGAATCAAGGGGGAGTATGGGTTATATAGGAAAAAGAGTGGCTAGGGCCACATAAACCAATTTATGGTTTTAAGGAAAAATCTTAGTATGTGATGGTGAGCCTAGATTGAGAAATGGGAAAGTGAGCCTTGGCCCACATGTATGGGGGATTTTAGATTCATGGTAAGTAAGGCGGAAGGAGAAAAAGGGGTCCTAGAGTCTTTAGGATTGTAGAGGTCCTATGTTATGGGATAAGGTCATTCCGGATGTCTGGGGTGGAAGTGTGACAATGAGTTAGAAAGTCTATTGGGGGCATGCATGTCTAGCTAGGGGTTACTTGTGGAATAAGACACTAATAAAACACTAATTACTTAAAGTGAAAGAGTATTGAGTAAGGAAAATGCTTAGGATGGTTTCCATTCCACCAGCTATAATAGTGGCTCGGGGCAATCTTACCTTAGAGATCGTTCCACCTGCTATAATAGTGAATAGGTGCGATATGCCTAGGAGTAGTGTTTCCAGTCCACTGGCTATAACATTAGTTGGTCGTGTTCTACCCTGGAGTAGTATTTCCATTCTAATCACTATAATAGTGGCGGTTTGAGTTCGATAAAAAAAACTTTAGATGTTAATAAATCATGGAAACGACAGTAATTATTTATAGTAGAACACCATGTCTGTCAAAGCTAGTTTAGGATGATTTTGAGTCTGAGGCTATAATAGTGGCCAGAAACGTATTTCCTTGGATACCATTTCATTAGTTATAATAGTGGTCAATTGTGTTCTAGACTAGAGTAGTTGTTTTCATTCCACTAGCCATAATAGTGGGGTTACCGTACTCACGCAGACATAGTTCAGGAGATGTGTAAACACGGTATTAATGGCCTAAATTCTAAATGTTGACTAATCTTGTTGAATCACTTCATGCATTATCTTCCTTTTATATGTTATGTTCGTTCTTAATTATGTGGTTACCTTACTTAGTACGTAGTATACTAATCACCCCTTTTATGGGTGCGGCTCATTCCCACGATCAGTGGACCATCTTAAGTCTATGCTGGTAAGAGATGATGGATATGATGATTTTGATGTTCATGATGCCTTAGGTGGGGTAGAGTGACGATCTAATATACCTGGCATGGGTTCTAAGAGGGTGTTCTCTGGACTTGTTGTTTTTCATTGTTCTTATGATTTTTACTTCCCTATAGTGGGCATTGTTTATACCTCATTTTAGTTCTATATTAACCCCAACAATTGTAAACTTTGGTTCTATTTATGAATGTTAAACTATTATAGTTTTTATTGATCACTCGTCTTAATCATGTTTGTACCTTTAGCCTTATGGTTAGTATGAGATTAGCCTAGGGTCAACCTTGTACTGATTTTGGTGGTAGCTCCCCCTATTTTTGGTACATGGTTTGCCATAAAAAATAAAAATTATCAACTAGGAATTTGGGGGGGAGGGTTAGAAGTTGGTATGAAAGAGTTGTTTTCATTGACCATGCTTTACTTTTTGAAAATTTTTTGGATTAATAAGATTTTCCCTAGTATTGAAGATGTTTTATACCTAAAAAAGGTTTTTTTTTTATTTTAAAAATCCTATGTTTGGGTTTACTGGTGAGGATACGAAAGGGTAGTCTAGGAATTTTTTAGAGTGGAAATAATGTGTTGTAAATGTATCAAACCAATAGGTTTCCTCCTAACATGTCTTTTCTTTTGCAGTGAAACTATATGATGAAAGGAAGGGTTGCATGTTTAGAGGAGGTCTTCAAGGCCTTCATGGAGTTTGTCTAGAGCCAGTCGATGGTGTAGCCACTACCCCTACACCTATAACATCACTCTAAGGGTGCTAGGGAGAGCGAACTTTAGAGGGTCACCGAGCATCATCTTTCATTGTACATGGGTGATGAGGACCCCATCATTTTGGAAGGGTGGATCTGAGACATGGATCTCACCTTTGAGGCCATGGACTACCCTCCAGGTAGCCAGTTTAGCATTGCTGTTTTCTTTTTGGGGGGCACCTCACTCAGGAAGGTCCCCAAATGACCTCAAAAACTTTTAAGGCTACCCCACACATCATATTTTACCTAAAGAACACTAAGATAGAAAAGCTCAAGGAATTTATGTAGCTTATCCAAGGAAACATGATGGTCTAGCAGTACTACTCTCACTTCACTAAGCTGCTTAAGTTTGCTCCGGGGATTGCTTCTAGTGAGGCCATAGTAGTGTTCCAATTTGAGCAGGGGTTGAACTTAGTATGGGCCACAAGATGTGAGCGGTGTCCTTCTCAAACTTTGTCACCTTATACAAGTGCACCTGCATTGCCGCCTTTGGTCCAGGAGTAGGCATCCATATTAGGAAAGAGGAGACTAGAGAGCCAAAACTATGGGAGTAAGACCTAGCCCTCAGCAAGAGGACCCTTGGGATATCAATGGAGGGGTCAGTTACAAGGTTAGGGACCACCGAGAGAATCCTCCCGTAGACGTTGTGGTAGGAGACACCCAGGCTGAGACTATGAGTGCAGACTCATAACTTCCCTGATCTGTGGCAAGTTAGATCCCTGCTCTTTTAATGTTTAGGGACCACAACACTTCCAGTAGACCCATGGTGAGCAGTAAAAGTAAAGGTTTCCCTTGATGCCCTAGTTATAGGCTTACGAGATGCACACAAACACTTCATCCCCATATATCTAGTAGAGAGAACCTGCCTCACCTGGAGCACCAGTCTAGGATTTCAAGGGAAGGACTTAGGGATCATGGCCATTCCCTCAAAGAGAAATTAAAACTCAAGGCTTTAGAATATACCAAGGAGCCTACTAGGGAGGTCAGTCGAGTGGGCAGCTGAATGTTATCAACTAGGCAAAAGCTAATCATCATGTGGATAATGTCTTTGCTATATTAACTATAGTGTGTTTGCCAATGCATGTTCTATTTGATTCATGTGCATCCCTTTTGTTCATTTCCTATTATTTTTTGCTAAGGCTGAGCTATAACCATCTACTATTGTAGCATTATATGTGACGCAACCTTAGAGTGATAGGATGCAATGTATTAAACTTTACTCAGATGTGGCCTTAGTCATAGGAGGGGTAGGCTTCTTAGTGGACTTGATTGGTATGGACTTATGGGATTTTGATGTTATTCCATGAATGTCTATGCTTGGGAGGTATCAAACAATGATTAACTATGCTTAGGAGAGCGTGGTACTACGAGGCTAGAAGGGTATTAGGATTTTGTACAGACATACCAAGCCTAAGCCCACCACTAAAGTGGTATTTGTAGTCACACTACACTTCTTGGTTTAGAAGGGGCATCCCCTATATTTATTTAGTGTGCAAGAGTTAAACAAGGACTTAGAATTTCAAGAAGGTGTTCTTGTAGCTAAGAATTTTTTGGATGTATTCCAAGAAGAAATACTGGGTATGCCTCTAATACGCGAGATTGATTTCACAATTAAGCTTGTACTAGGAGTTGAGCCCATGTCAAGAACACCCTATTGGATGGCACCTATTGAACTAAAGGAACTCAAGAACTAACTAGAGGAGTTGTTAGACCATGGGTATGTTTAAGTAATTGTGTTAACCTAGGGAGCATTGGTCTTGTTCATAAAGAAAAAAGATGGGAACCTACATCTCTATGTAGAGTATTGGGGGTTAAACCAGTTGACAGTAAAGAACCGTTATTCACTTCGGAGGATTGATGATCTCTTTGATAAGCTATGGAGGGCTATGGTTTTCTCTATGGTTGACATGAGATTGGGGTACCACTAAATGCTTATAATAGATGTTGATATAGTGAAGACCATATTCCAAACTTAATAAGGACATTATGAGCTTATGATGATGCCTTTTGGGCTCACCAAAGCTCCTGTAGTGTTCATGGACTTAATGATGTGGATCTTCAAGCCCATCCTTGATCGTTATTCATTAATGACATCTTAGTGTACTCCTGTGGGAATGAAGAGCATGAGTAACATCTCCACACCATATTATCCCTACTATGAGAACACCATCTGTATATAAAGTTGTCCAAGTGCATATTCTAACTTTAGGAAGTGGCCTTCCTTGGGCACATAGTGTTAGCTAGGGGATTATATGTTGACCTAATGAAGATCATGGTAATCACAGAATGGAAGCCTCCCATGAACATGTCAAAGGTTCATAGTTTTTTTTAGACTGGCTGGGTATTACCGTCGTTTTATGTCCCCTAACAAACCTCTTGAAGAAGACCACCAAGTTCTAGTGGGACAAGTCTTTTTATGGGGCCTACCAAGAATTAAGGAGATGGTTTACCACCACATCTGTCTTAACTCTACCAAAGGGTTTTGAGGGTTTTGAGGTCTATGATGATGCATCTAAGCATAGACTTAGGTGTGTGCTGATGTAGAATGGTAGAGTTATTACATATGCCTCCTGATAGTTGAAGCAGCATGAGCACAACTATCCACCCATGATATAGAGTTAGCTGTAGTGTCTTTTGCCTTGAATATTTGGAGACATTACTTTTATTGGACTAAGTGCAAGTTCTTCCCAAATCACAAGAGCCTCAAGTGCATATTCACCTAGAAAGAGTTGAACATGAGTCAAATAAGGTGGTTGGAGCTAGTCAAGGTCTATGATATTGAGTTGACCTATCATGAGGGTAAGGCCAATGTGGCTGTAGATGCACTAAGTAGAAAGACTACACACTTTGTAAACTTTTGTGTGGTTGCTAACCGAATGCTGGAGGAGTTGTTTGACCTTGATATCAAGCTGATTCAGCATGGTGATCTTGAGGTCCATACAAATGCCTTGCTGATCACCACCATAGTATTTGAGGATATTTGGATTAGGTAGATTAGAGATGCCAAGATTGAATCAATCCATTAGAAGTTACAGGAAGGTTAGGTTGAGGGGTTTCAGATACACAAGGATGGTAGCCATTTCTACAAGGGCCATTTGTGCATACCACAAGGTTGTTTAGAGTTGAAGTGCCAGATCTTGGAAGGGGGACACTAGACCCCTTACTTTTTCCACCATGTAGGGGATAAGCTATACAAGGATCTCAATAATATGTATTGGTGGCCCTGTATGAAGTGGAAGATAGCTAAATTTGTGTCTAGATGTATGACTAGCCAAAAGGTGAGGATTGAGCACCGCATACCCACAGAACTACTTCAACCTCTAGAAGTACCAAGGTGGAAGTGGGATTCAATATACATGGACTTTGTTAGTAGGTTGCCAAGGACTCAGAGAAACTGTGTCACTATTTGGGTCATTATAGACAAACTGACCAAGTTGGTTGTGTTCATTCTAATGAAGTTAACCTCATGCACCGATCAGTTGGCTAGTGCCTACATACAGTTTGTGGTTAGTCGGCACGGGGTGCCTGAGGATATTATCTAAGATAAGGACTCAAGGTTCCTCTCTTATTTTTGGGGAAAGCTATAGGAGGTCCTAGGAACAAAGTTGAAGATGATTATAGCTTCCCATCTATTAACAGATAGGTAGATAAAGAGGACTATAGAAACCCTTGAGGACATGCTGCAATCTTGTGTCTTAAACTCTTAGGCTTGTTGAGAAGAGCGTCTATATTTGATAGAGTTCTCGTATAACAACAACTACCATGTCAGCAAAGAGATGGATCCCTTAGAAGCATTATATGGATGAAAGTGTAAGACCCCATTACGCAAGAGTGACATAAGCGAGACGGTGGTCTTGGGACCCGAGATAATCAAAGAGATAACTAGGTAGATTTGATAGATTCAGGATCGGATGAGAGCTTCTTAGAGACGATAGAAGAGTTATGCTAATTAGAAGCACTAGGATGGAAACTTTGAGCCTAGGAAGAAGGTACTATTGAGGGTCTCTCCCACAAAGGGTATGTTGAGGTTCAGTAGGTAAGGCAAGTTGAGCCCGAGATGTATCAAACCTTACAAGTTCTTCGAGCAGGTTGAAGAAGTTGCATACCGGTTGGAACTCCCACTAATGTTGGCATGAGTTCACAAATTATTCCATGTCTCATAACCACAAAAGTATGTTGCCGATCCTTCTCATGTGATCCAACCCGATGAGGTCGAACCTGATGATTCTTTATCCTATGAGAGAGACCTATGTGGATCCTTGACACCAAGCCCTAGAAGACTCATGAGAGGGTGGTCCCACTCATAAAGATTCTCTAGAGCTACCATAAGGCGAAGGAAGCTACCTAGGAAGCCAAGAAGGACATGGATGAGGCATATCCAGAGCTCTTTGCCTCATATACTACAATTCCTAGTAAACCCTTTTTTCTTTAAGGGGGTAGTAGTATCGCGTTTTATGCTTCCATTTGTCAAATCGCCTTAGGGATGCTTTTCCTTATCCCTTACTTCTAGAATTAAACTGGCGAATTTAGGGACAAATTGTTTTGATGGGGTAGTGATGAATACCCCAAAGCTTTATTTTAGGATTTAAAAATAAAATAAGGATTAAATGAATAAACTTTAATAAAATATATAATTTTTAATATAAAATATGATATTATAATTATAATGAATAAGGCCATAAAAGGAGAATAATAATAAAGGGATAACATTAGTGGAGGTAAAAACTATTTACTAAACTAAAGTAAATTTTAAGTAAATCATAATAACAATAATTTCTAAATTAATAAAAATCTATTTTATTATTGTCACTAATTTTTATTATTCCCAAAATAAAAAAAATCCCAAACCCTATTACCACCTCATAGTTCTTTTTCTTTTTCCTTTTTCTTCCCCTTTTCTTCCTTTTATTTTTTCTTTTCTTCCTCCTCTTTGTTTTCTTTTTCCCCCTCCCTTGCCCGATAGGCCAACGGTTAGTGTAGGCCCAACCGCTTTCCCCCTCCTCTTTTTTCCTTTCCTTCCCTAGCCCAATCTCCCATCTTTTTTTCCTTTCCTTTGCACGACCTAGCACCCCCACCCATAATTTCCCCCTCTTTTCCCATTTTCTCCCTCCTTTTCTTTCCTTCTTCCCTTTCTGCCCTTATCTTCAATCTTACCCCCTAGTTGGGGCTCTATGCCTGGATGCTTTGTAACTCCTTCCCTCTCTCTCCCTTCACCCTCTCCTCATCCGGACCTATAAGGTGTGTAGCTGGCACTATCCTGTATTGGTTCCCTCCCTCTTATAACCCTAGAACTCTCACTTAACCACCTTGTAACCCCTGCAAATCTCTTATCCTATACCCTGTTGTGCAAGCAACATTGGCTTATGTGTCGGCCGGCAACTAACCACCCCTCCCCTTTTCTTCTTCATTCATTTGTCCACTTCCCCACTAATTTTTCCCCTATAAATACACCCCCTACACCCTCCATTCTCTTTTTTATACCATTTGAAAACCACCCCTAGCCTTACCCACACAGTCTCTTCAACTGCCACCACCATTGGCACACCCTCTCTTTCTGTTCCCTATATCACCCTCCACCAAATGAGACCTTACTCTCCCCCTAACTCCCCTTCCTCTTTTCTCCTCACTGATGCAAAGTGGCCAACATGAGATACCCTTTTGCACCCATCTTCACATCTTGCATCTCCCTGTGCTTCAACCACTATAGCAACCACCACCTCGTCTGCGTCTCTTCCTTCCCAAAAAACCTTCCTCTACCTTTCCACTCCACCATTTGCCCTTTTCTTCTCCTCCTTTTCTCAACTTTCCTCTCGATGACCATCACAGCTGCTGCCTGTGTAGCTTTTATGAGACACCACCACCACCACCACCACCACCACAACCTCCTCTAACCGAGAAAACCTAGCTTTTATACTCTCTTCCAACCCTATAACCTCTTCTTTTCCATTTCCACCAGCGTGCAGCGCTACTGCCACCCCTTGCTTATTGTCCCATTTTGGTTGTGCCCTTATCCCTTTTACATATTATATTTTATTTTAAATATTTTATTATTATTATTATTATTATTATTACTATTATTATTACTAATGTTTAGTTAGGGAAATAAATGAAAAACAAAAAAGGAGTAGGAAGAAGGTTGAAATACTAGAGTTCCATTTCTTATAGGTTGTGAACCAAACCCTTCCCATGAGGAGGTGTAGGATTCGTACTCTACGTCTGATGTCTTATTAGGTAACGATATGGCTGAGTCTTATTTTTGCTATAATTTATGTGCTTATGAGTGTAATGATATGTGTTGTGTACTTATATGTGAATGTTAACTAAATATGTATGTAATGCAGCTTGGCATGCAAGGAGCTGAGGTATGTTGTGTGTGATTTATATTATGTGTAATATGGGTGATATGACTTATTATGGTAAGATATTCATGCTTAAAGGCCTTAGGTGGGTTGAGTGATTGTGGGGAGACTAAAAGAAATAAAGAGAGTGGAGTGAGTAAGGAGAAGTGGAGAGAAAGCCTAATTTCTAAAATATAAGTGAGGAAAAAAAGGAAGAAAGTAATAAAATGAGGATTTAGGGCAAAAACACTACATGGGAAGTTTGATTCTTGCTTGGGGAGTTTAGAATTTGCATGGAGGAAAAGCTTATGTGGTAAAAGTTAGTTTGAGGTTTAAATATGGGGAAGAAAGAGTATTTTGCGTGATTGGACTATTTAGGGAAGAGATAGTACGTGGGTCGGTGGAAGTATGGATGAGAGCCTAACTAGGGTTTTTAGGGAAAAACCCTAAGTATGGGGGTGTTACGAGAGAGAGTTTATAGAGGTTTCTTGGAATTTTGGGTTCTGATTATGAGTGCATCAGATAAAGTGTGTAAGTTATGTGAAAAGGATGGTGGAGTTTGTGTGTGAAGGGAAGGTGTAAATGAAAAGATGTGTATTAGGGTTTTAGGGTGACGAACTAGGTCTCTTTATCACATGTGGAGATTAGAGAGTAGGCTTGTGATGATTAGAGTGGGTTGAGTGGAGCGATGGTGTTGGAATCAAGGGGGAGTATGGATTATATTGGAAAAAGAGAGGCTAGTGCCGTATAGGACAATTTAGGGTTTCAAGTGAAAACCCTAGTAAGTGATGGTGAGCCTAATTGGAGAAATGGAAAAGAGGGCCTTGACCCACATGTATAGGGGATTTTGGATTCATGGTGAGTAAGGTGGAAGGAGAAAAAGAGGTCCTCGAGTCTTGGGGAGTGTAGAGGTTCCATGATAATGAGTAGGGAAGTCAATTGGGAGCATGCATGTATAGGTAGGGGTTACTTGTGGAATAAGACACAAATAAAACATTAATTACTTAAACTAAAAGAGTATTGATTTCCATTCCACTAGCTATAATAGTGGCCATGAGTAAACTTGCCTTAGAGAGTGGTTGACCTACTATAATAGTGGACAGGTGCTTTCTACCGAGGAGTAGTATTTTTGGTCCATCTACTATAATAGTGGTTAAGTGCATTCTACCCTGGAGTAGTATTTTTATTCCATTAGCTATAATAGTGGGGGTTTTGAGCTCTATAAACCAAACCTTGGATAGTAATAAACATGGAAAAGACACTTATTACTTACAGTATAACACCACGTGAATCTAGGCCAAGTTAGGATGATTTCTAGTTTACCGACTATAATAGAGGTTAGGAGCATATTACCTTAGAGACCATTCCATAGGCTATAATAGTGGCTAGGTGCATTTTTCCCTAGAGTAGTTGTCTTCATTCCACCGACCATAACAACAGATTTCCCGTACTCACATGGATATAATTTGAGAGATGTGTAAACAAGGTATTAATGGCCTAAATTCTAATAATGATGACTTACTACATGCCTTATCTCCCTTTTACATGTTATGTTCTATTGTAGTCATATGGTTACCTTACTTAGTACATAGCATACTGATAACCTCATTCATGGGTGCTACTCATTCTCACAAGTAGTGGCCCCTCCTAAATCTATGCAGGTAGGAGATGATGTCCTTGATGATTTTGATGTGTATGATGCCTTAGTTAGGGTAAAGTGATGACATGATGTAGTTGGCATGGGGTCCAATAGCTGTTCTTTAGACTTGTTGTTTTCCATTTTTCATATCGTTTTACTTACTCATAGTGGGCATTGTTCATGCCTCATTTTAGTTTTGTATTAACCCTAACTATTTTTTACTTTGGTTTTATTTATGAATGTTGAACTATTATGGTTTTTATTGATCATTTGTGTTAATAATGGTAATATCTTTAGCCTTATGGTTAGTATGAGATTAACTTGGTGTCAGTCTTGTAGTAATCACAGTGGTAGCATCCCCATTCTTGGTACATGGTTTACATAACAAAAGAAAATTTTAAATTGTAAATTTTAGGGATATTACAAATGGTTGTGTGGATTTTCACAGAAGAGAAGTGAAATGAAGATGGGTGTTCAAAAATGGGTGAAACTAAGTAAAGTAATTGGGATTCACTTACTTAGTAATGATTTGTTTACAATCATTAAGTGGACAAATAAAGGTGGTTGTGTGGCATGAAGAACCAAAAAGAGTTCAGTAGCACCTAGGAAAATGAATAGGTATGCAAAGAGGGGATGTATTGGTAAATGAAGAAGAGGTTTATGGGGGAGGCATAACATGTATTAAAAGAGGATATATTAAGGTTAATAATAAAGGAATCTATGTAATGATTAAAGAGTATTATTGCACATGGGGTGAGATAACATATTGAATGTATGACGGTAAGCCTATGTGGCTTGTTAGGATAGCTACAATCAAGTGTTGAGCTATATGGATGGTTGAGATTAAATGTCAAATGATAAAGATCAATATTGAGGTATTGATGAGGGGCTGTATAGTTAAAAGTGGCATGAAAGGTCTCATAGAAATTAAATTAATGAGAAAGAATAAGAATTCTAAACTTGTTTCCAAAAATGTTGCCAATGTTCCAAATGTTTTAATAAAAGGAAATAAAACATGAATACAGAATAAATTTATCTCCATGAATATATATCTCGAATTAACTTAGATATTTGAAAATATAGGGTTTCATTTCTATTATATACACTATCACTTGTGAATGAAAAAGAAAAAGAAGAAAAGAAAGCAAGGAAATTATGTACTCTTTTGGGACCTTACGTAGGAAAATTATGACCCATGTGTTATAAGATATATATAGGTCATATGAGGAGTTCTAGAGAATTAACTAAAAGAAAGTTTTTCCATACCATCATTCAAATGTTCCCTTAAAAACTATTAAACAATTTATAAAAGGTTTTGGCTCGTATAAAATCGAAAGAGCAATATCTTAATTTTAATTTAAATTCTAAAGTCATATTTATCTTAAATTAGTTAAAATAACAATTCTTGTAAATATAAATAGTGCTTATTTTTAATTGAAGAGAGTAGAAATAGGTAAAAGAAAATGGCATCAAAGTTGTCCAATTTTATATTATGTGCCTTTTCAATTTGCATATGGCTAGAATCAATCACACATTTTGTATCTTTAGAGTGAAAAACATGTGTTAGATTCCAAGAAAAAGAAAGAGAAATGGTTGGAAAAAATTAGAAAAATGGAGTTTTGTGAGCTCTGTATATATAATAAAAATATATTAGGTGGTAATAAAAAAATTCTATTATTATTATTTCATTTTTGTGTTCAATTTTACACAATAATCATTGTACATTTTCTTATATATGTGAGTGTTAATAACGTGAAAAAAATAGCGCCCAAATTCTGCATCATACTTCTTCCCAAACGTCCCAAGATGAATCTAAACAATTTTCAAGTACAACAACATTAAGAGGAATTTGATCCTCAATTGTCAATGAGAGAAACTGAAATGTGGGAATGATTTAAACTAAAATTTCAATACTCCCGGACCCTTATGACACAAAGACTAAGGCATGGTAAAACCTAGTCACCAAAAAGATCCCATAAAACCTTAGGCTAGGGAGAAAATGCTTCACTTCATTTTTGGACAAATTAAGGCTATCATAACGGTGTCATTTTCCCAAATATCTATTTGTGACTTATATTTATTAAAGCTTGTATAACCCATATTTCTTGGAAAATACTATTATAATCATCATGACCGTTAAAATTAAAATAAAATATTTAGTAATATATAAAAAGAAAATTAAATTATTTGTGTCACTATATTTGTATTACCATAGCTTTTAAATAAGTATTATTTTAGTAATGTTCCTTTTATTTTAAATAAGTATTGTTTTAGATTTCCAATGCAAAATCTATTCTCATTTTTAGAATTTTTCCTTACACATTACAAGTTTATCCTTCTTTTTTTTTTTTTACGATAAACATAATTTGATGAGATATATTTGATAAGAATATATTTGACAAAATATAAATATTTTGAATAAGTACAAAATATTGTACACTAACTTTAATACATAATGAGTGCCATTTTATCTTCATCCACACAAATTAAGAATTGAGTACTCAAATGACTAACATATCCCTAAAAAATTTAAAATAAATAATAATAGGTTATAGAGAATATAAAATCTAAAGAGAAACATGAAATGATAATTGTGGCTAAATTAGAAAAAGAATATCAATACTTAAATTGAAGTTCTAAAATAAAATTTATTCTTGATCAAAGAAGAATAATTAAAATAACACTTAATGTAAATAAAAAATAATACTAATTTTGAATGAGAGATAGTAGACATAAATAAAATAAAAAGGGATTCTCAATTTTGTAATTTTATCTCATATTCCCCTTCAATTTGCATATAGATGGAATCAATCTCATATTTTATAAGATTCGTGTGCAAAAGAGTGTGCCATTTTTCAAGAATAGGAAAGAGAAACATTTGCATAAAGTTCTAAACGTGAAGTTTGTTGATCAATATATATATATATGTATCATAGATTAGATAGAAATAAAAAATTTCCATAAGTATTCCATTTTGATGCCTACTTTTAAGCAATAATCATCGCACATTTTCTTGTATATATATATATGCGTAACACCCCTAAATTTATTACTTAAAAAAATTTATTTCACTAAATTGATAATTACAATATAATAGGTGTTATAGCCACACTTAACATAAGTCATGTTTTCTTACCTTCCGTATGTCAAGTGCTATGGTATAAAACAAGTTGGATATAAATAATTAAAAAAAAGGTAGTGGAAAGAAATAGGGAATAGCATAGATAAAATGTTATAAATAAAAATCCACTATACAATAACAATACTTAAAATACAAAATGGGATTTAAGAGTTCAAAAGAGAATAGACTACACCAAAATTTAGCGTCCAAAGGTAGGACATTGGTTTTCTTCAACTCTTAGACCCACAAAACCATTCAGAGAAAAAAAATCTCCTTATAGGGACCCTATTCATCATTTCCATGCTTATATGCCTCGTGCCACTCCACGACCTATATATAATCATCTCATAAAAAGTAGTGTGGCTAAGACTTCCTTATACTGAGTGTATAATAATACCTCACAAAAGGTAGTATGTTCACATTACATATACTCATGTAATAAAAAAACACACTTAAAGAACAAAACCACATGCAAGAGAAAGAGTACGATTACCATGTGACACCATACACAACATCAAATCCTTATGCTAAAATATAAACGTACATAACATTTCACATCAACCTCATATCATACAAAACTTATACTATAACCCAGAACAAGAAAGGTAGTACACCAAGGCTCTACCAAACAAGCAACTAAAATAATTTCAATTACCAAAGGTAGGATAATGAGGTAACTAGAGAACAAACAATTTTTTATTTTACTCAAGGAGAGATGATAAACATTCAAACACTAATGTACACCTAGTCATACTAGCACACTGAGGAATCATAATACACTTAGAGCATAGAACCCAGGGACACTAATGTATGTTTAGCCATAGTAGTGAAACAAGACAACACAATATTTAGTCCTCCTCAGTCATCAAATCCTTAAGTATCGATACCCCTTAAGTTTTTAAGAGAATTAAGTAAAGTAGATATAACTCCTTACTAGAGCACTAAGGCATGCTTGCAAAACAAATCAAATTGATGGACAAAATTTATTAGTAGGATTGCTATCCCTAAAGAGCCACCACTTCTAAACTTATGGCCTTCCAGTGGAAATATTAATGTTTTAAAAGGTGAAAAAAATATCACACAATACACAATTATAATTTTATACTTAATCATTTTTCCTTATTTCCAATTGCCAATGGTCTAAGCTAATGTCAAAATCAACCCTAAGGCTAACCTATCAATATACTATGGCCATCCTATGTTTAATTATTCACATTAGGTGTATTAAGTCAAAATAAACAAAATGCCATTAATTTCTTAATTACACATCATTATCTAATACGGTACCAAACATGTAGATAATTTGTAAGGCTTAATGATTGGCTATATTACCTTTTATGTATGCATTTCAAAACCTACCCACACCTTCCATGAAATATATACATGTAGATTTATATCAAGAGTCAACATTTAACATGGCAAATAGCTATCATGGTGCATGTAAGAAGGCATTTCTAACCCTTGAGCATGTGAATAACAATTATTACACATTAACCCTAGTCAAACTTACATATTATCATGCTATTTATATAAACCTTATCAACAACAAGATACAAGAATCATGAAATACTTAGCATGCCATAAATATAGTAACTTAGCAATGTCACATACCCTACTTGACCCTGGTAATGCATACATTAAACTTTCACATATTTCACATGAATATATCTTATATTTAAGAAAAAGTCAAACATATTCTAATTGTTTAAGATCATGCTTTCAGCTTCTACATATTTTCATAACACCTGCATAAAATAAAACCCTAGAATGATTATAGATCTAAATAACCTATCATGTTCATAGACAAAATATTCCTTCTCATGAGTAATTTGATTTACCTAAATCCAAGCAATAAAAAATCACAAAATTTTACCTCAACGATTACCAAAGAAAGTAACACCCAAAAACATATACTCACATCTAACACAATACAATAATACGGAAAGTTAACCAAAAGTAAGAAAAATTATGGAATAAATGACATATAAGGTAAAGGAAAACTATGTGAGGTAGCAATATAGCAAATGATTTTAAATAGGTCAAGCTCACTATCCAAGCCCATAGGAGCATAAGGTCTTCATGCCAAAAGTGGATAAATAATGTGAGTTGCTCATATAATAAGTCTTCACCACTCTAAAAGAGGGTAACTAATGTGAGTGGCTCATATAGAATAGGGGACACAATGTGAGTTGCTCATGTAAAAAGGGGAGGGAAGTTTCAATCGGACACACAATAAATGAGGCTCAATAGGTAAGACTCACATAAAAAAGGAAGTGGTGAAGTCTCATGGCATAATGTGAGGTTTGAATGCAAAGGGATGGTATCAACGTGAATTTCTCACATAGGAGAAGAAAATGAGCATAAGGTTATAGGGTTTCAACACAGGTGACTTTCATAAAAACTCAAAACCATGAAGTGGAATGACTTGAAGGCTATAAGTGGAAGCTCGAGAGAATGGGGAGAAGTGTGAAAATAAAATTGCTCTAATTTTTGCTAGATAAAAAACTCATTAAAGAGGGTGAAAGGAAGGATGATATAGGATAGGCAATATATGAATGGCCAATAGGGATGGCAACAGGGCGGGTTGGGGACGGGGACTCCATCCCCATCCTCGAACCCGATAAGGAAAATAATCCCCGAACCTAACCCAATCCCCGATATTTTTTTATCGGGGATTCCCCGACCCGATCCCCGCGGGGATCAAGTCCCCATACCCGACCCGATCCCCGATCTATTTTTAATCTCCAATTTATTCCCCATTCATAAAACCCGACCCGATCCCCGAAACCCGACTTTATACCCGATCCCCGATCTCATCCCCGATCCTCAAACTATTTTTTTATATTATATTTTTAATTTATATTCTATAAAAAAATATATATATGTATATATAATTATATAAAAATATATATGTAAAAAAATTTCGGGGCGGGTTCGGGGATGGGGACCCCAAACCCGTCCCGCCCCATCCCCTAAAAATCCCCGTTAAGAATCCCCGAACCCGAACCCGATCCCCGAATTCTCTCCCCGAACCCGAACCCGAACGGGGAATCCCCGACAGGGCCTCGAACCCGCGGGGAAAATTGCCATCCCTAATGGTCAAGATAGGGTTTGGCTAGTGAAGTCTACCTTATCACATGATTTGGTATAGAAAAAAATTTAATGGTAGAGGTGGCATAAGGATAGAATGATATGTAGGGTGGAGTGTGAAAATGGTTAAATTTATAATTTATTTGATGTTTCAAGTTATAGAAATCAAACAACAAAAAAATTAGGAAAGAGTCAGTTAAATGGTTAGGGTTCCATGGTAAAACAATATATAAGTTAGGTTTACCTAGGCTAAAAACTAAAATTTCAAATTCTATTAATTTTTAACATAATTAAATTTATATCTAAAATTTCATAATAATACGTTTAACATAGAAAACCATATAATAATTATCATAATTAATTAATCTTATTTAATAATTTAATAATTTTATAATTGGGGTTTCTAAATTAATTCTTTTATAAATAGGGTATTAAAAAAATATATATATATATATATAGAAGTAGGATCCTGTACAAACTTTTTTTTATACAAACGTAGGAATGATTTTCAACTGTTGGATCTGAAATATCTGATGGTTGAAAACTCATCCCTATTTTATTTACTGTTCCCCCATCCCTCTATCCCGCCCCGCCGCTCCCCCTGTCTGCTTATCTATCCCGACCCAGATCCCCCTTCGCGTTCCCTCTCTTAATCGCAACCCCCGTCTCCCTCTCTCTACAACTCCCGTCTCCCTCTCTACACCTCCCGTCTCCCTCTCTCTCCATCGCATCTCTCCATCGCCATTACTGCACCTGTTCACTTCAACCATACCTCACCTCCTCCATTCTTCAACACAAGCCACTACACTATTCCACCACATAGGGGTCGTGGACAAGCACCACCGGTGGTGCAGCATAGCGGCGCACAACCTGAGTAGGAGCTCCATCGTTGCTGCAGCTAGAACAACCAACGCAGCAGTCCAGCACACAACCACCACGACCACCATCTCAGTCCACACCATCGGTATGATTCCGAACTCTCCCCTCCAATTCGTAAGTTTGTTTACCTGATTTGGCTTTTGTTAAGCCAAATTAGTTGATAGGATTTGTTTTGTAATTGTTGGACAGCAAGCCGTCTCTGTCGCGCTCTTATTTCCTGGAGGGTGGCCGAAGGAAAATTGGTATATCACATCTTCTTCTGCTACTCCTCTTCTTTCTTTCTCTTTGTCCTTCGATTTCCTAATTGATTAGTTGCTGGGTTTTTTATTATTATTTTCTTTCATATTTATTTAAGTGAAAGGAAGAGGCCGGTCCATCGACCATCCTCTAGTTTAGGAGCTTGTGGAGAGGTCTTCAGGGAAGTCAGACGACACCACTGTCGACTATGAAGTGGTTCTGTTCGAGTATTTGCTGTGTATATTGGATAATGCCAATCCTTAGCCTGAGTCATTGGACGAGCTTGTTGAGTTCTATGATTGTCGGTAGAGGATGACGAACACGCATACCGAAGGCATACATTTAAGGGTCTGGTATATGTAAGTTCTTGGAATTGAAAATGGAGAGTAGCTAGCCTGGCCTATTTTCAAATTGCATTTAGTATCTAAGGAGGTGAGGGAGAGCTAAAATTATGGTGAGGGAGAGCTAACATATAATTTTAATGGGCATTAATTTCCTTCTCGGCTTGATCTGTTGTATGAGTTGGCTCTTGTTTGTTTTTACGTCCCTTCCTACCCTATGTATCAATTGTATATAGTCTATTATCTATTTGATTATAATAAAATGCCGAATAACTTTTGAAAATTTATATTTATTGTTGCATTGGTTTGTATAACTATTAATTAAATATCACTATTTTATACATTCACTTTTTTTATTATATAGTTTTTTTTAAAGCTAGCCACCATAGGAGCATGCATATAATACTTTATTTAAGGTAAGATAAAATAGGATCTTATATCTTAAACCTCACATATATGATAGATATCATTTATAGACATCAACTTTATTTTTAATCACTTTTAGCTTTAGACATGATGTTGATAAGTTTAGAGGGTTTAGGGTTTAGAGGGTTTAGAGGGTTTGGGGTTTGGGGTTTAGGGTTCAAGGTTTAGGGTTTCGGGTTTAGAGGGTTTAAGGGTCAGGAGTAATACCCCAAATTGAGGGAAGTGTTATAAGGATTGATCTGGCTACTTATATCAACATAGTATACCATCCTTTTGGTGATTCCGTCCTGAGAACTCCACAGTTAAGCGTGCTGGCCGTGGAACAATTTTAGGATGGGTGACCTCCTGGGAAGTTTCGGAAATTTTCTGAAATTTTCTCATGAAGTGCATGAGTGAGGACAAAGCGTGCTGAAAGGACTCGTGTTGATCTGTGGGGTTAGCCGATCAATCCGAAACCACTTCAAGGTAGCCCCCCGTGTGGTCGTGTTGACTCGAGGTGTTACATTAGGGTTTAGAGGGGTTAGGGTTGAGAGGGTGTAGGGGTTAGGGTTTAGAGGGTTTAGGGTTAGGGTTTGGGGTTTATAGGGTTTAGGGTTTAGGGTTTAGGGTTTAGAGGGTTTAGGGGTTAGGGCTTAGAGGTTTTAGGGTTTAGGGTTTATGGTTTAGAGGGTTTAGGGTTTAGAGGGTTTGGGGTTTAGGGTTTAGATGGTGTAGAGGGTTTAGGGTTTAGGGTTTAGAGGGTTTAGAGGGTTTAGGATTTAGAGGTTTAGATTAGTTTTTTTGTTTGGTATTAATAAAATCTTGAATGTGATTAAATTTTGATCCAATGGATGAGATTGGTTCTTATGTTTGTATATTAATAGTAGTTTGTATGTGACCCCTCCCCTATATATATATATATATAATGTAAAAGGTTAAATTAGACCATATGAATGAGTAAAATACTATTTTAGACCCTATAAATTCTTTTATTTGTTTTAATACTTTTTTTGAATAAATAAAATGACATTTTTTTATTCTTCCTAGATTTACATTCACAAATATTAGTCCTTATCTCACTTGCTAGATAACAAATATCTAGTTAAATAATATTCTATTCTGTAATCAACCTACCCTACCACATAAATTAATAAATCATTTTGACTAGATTACATCATGTTTTAAAATCAAATCTAACAAGACAAGACCTAACTCAATAATTACAAATTGAATGAAAAAATCATTCCCAACCCTTCTAATGCCTAACTCAACCTTTTTACTTGCTTCTTTTTTGATATTAGTGAGATTCATTGAAGTTTGTGGATTCTTCATTTGTGAATTTTATAAGAATCAATATATTGACATTTTATTGTTAATGTATATTATATACAATAAAAAATTATATTATTATAATTATCTTATAAAATAGCCTTAGAATTTAATAGATTTGTTTTATACATTAACCAAATATCTTATTTGGAAGACCAGTCATCTAGTTCATTTGCAATTTCACTTTTTTAATTTTTAGGACCAAGTCAACTAGTGGGCAAAATCTTGTTGATTAGTTTTACAAGAATAACTCATTTTGGTACTATTTAATTGAAATTTTTTTAAATTCTTATTTTATTTTAAGGAACATTTATTATTCAATTATATAATCATGAAATGGTTTTTTGTTCATGATATATTTTATGTTATTTTTGCTTGAGAAGTGTGAATTAGTTATATTATGATTCTTGAGTATGTTGGATGATTAAGGATGAAATATGTTTTTTGTTTGATATATTCAAATTCCGTACACTTTCATTAGGCAAAAATATGTTTAGAGTATCTTTAGATGTATTTGGAAAGTAGGAGATCCTCAAGTTCATTTTTCCTTTCAGGACTAGTAAACTATTCCAGAATAAAACTAATTCGCTAGTTTACTAGTCTATTGGTTTTGAACCACTTTTATGATTAGTCTCAACCTATAGTAGACAACTAAATATACTTGTAAGTAGGTAATAAATGACACTAGTCAAGTTATTTTCCCATTCCAATTGATTGGTTTATCCTTTTTCCTTATTTTCTCTTAGTCTTCTCTTCGTCTGTTTTCCATACTATAACACTACTTTATAGAACCAATCGATTGATTTGCTTGGGACTTTTGGTGATATTCTTGAGGCTTAAACTTTAAATTTTTCCTTTCGTTTTTTTATTCCTAACTTCCTTTATTCATGTTTAAAATATGAATAATTAGTTTAAGTGTACACATTTGGCATATGTTATAGTGTTGGCCTAAAATAAAATATTTATGATTAAGTAGAGCATAGTGAAATTTCATGTTACATTTCTTTATTAGATCAATTGGTGGTCTTATTTCACTATTCTTTAAGCTAAAATGGTTATATATATTGGGTCAACTAGTGGTTTTAATTTACCATTTTGTAACCTATGTGAACTTTCTATATTTGGTTAGTTTGTGGTTTTAGTCCACCATTCATTGACTTACATTATTCATCTATATTAAGTTTGTGGTTTTACCGCACCATTATTTTAGTTGCATTAGGTTTCTATATTGAGTAAGCTAATGGCTTTTTCAAACATTATTTGAGTTACAATAGTTTTCTATATTGAGTTTGCTAGTGGTTTTAATCCACCATTATTTGAGTTGTGCTAACTATCTACATAGGCCAATTTATATTAGATATGATGTGTGTAGGAATATGTACTTATCATTTGGGTGTTATTATGGTTCAGTTAGGGTTGTAAAAGGTATATGATGGTTTTAAAGTGATGAAGAGATGATGATGATGATTCGACAAAGTAGAATTAATGATGATAATACTCGAATGATGAATGGTTTACAATGGTTTGGTTCATTAGGGTTTACGATTAGGGTTTAGTTGTGATGGGAATATTATGATGATGAATGAATAGAAAAATGGTTATTTGATGATTAGATTATGAATTTAATATTTTGATGACGATCTTATGATAATAACAATAACATTTTTATCTTAAGTTTGGAAATAGATAATATTATGTAAGAAAAATAGGTTTAAGATGAATGTTGAAGATGATAATGATGGAGTTGAATACAACGATTAGGGTGTGGAATGGCATGGTTTTGTGGAGGGTTTGAAGAATAGATATTAATCTATAATTCATAGAGAAAAAGAGATTAAGGATTTTAATAATAATCACTCACACAAAATTAATTAAAATTGAGAAAAACTCACAACGAATTTAATTAAGGAAAAACTTGCAAATTTCATTCAATTTCATCTCCTTTTTTGTCATGTACCTCTAACATTTTTATATTCATTAAAACTCCTTAATATTAAAAAATAATCCTCCTAAAAATTTGATAAGAATCAATAAAAAAAGCATCAACTTGCTCCCTACTCTAAACAGAACTAAAATTATAGAATCTGATATCCCTAAAAAATATAATTAAGCTACTTTTTGACTAATTAAACTTTCTTATCTTTTTAATTAATATCAACTTGAAAATCCTCAATATTACACATCTAGATTGTTGACTAAAGTCTCCTCATGAGATATCATGTTCATTCCTCCCACACAACACACTTTTTCCTTCCATGCACACACCTCTATTGTTAGTGACTTATTTTGAAAGTTTCGTCCAGAACTAGAAATATAGTCATCCATTTGTCTTCAAATTTATAGGGGATCTGCCATAAATAGAAGATAATAGGTTCCATAATAATAAATGATAAGTCTTGAAAATTTGATCCTGCATCATTCTCCCCTAGTTGATTTGAATTTCCCTCAAATTTGTATCTCTATAGTAAGGACTAATATAGCAAACATTGAATGTTCTAGAAACCCCACCATATGAATCGGGTGAATCTATTTCATACAAACTTTCTACAAATTTGTAAGTACTTTAAAAGGACCATATTCCCTCTGTATAATCTTATTTTTCCTTAGATTAGGAAATCTCTCATTCCTTATGTGTAACCATATAAAATCCCTCGGTTAAAGTATATGCTGACTTCTATGCTTGTTTGTTCTTTTCTTTTTTACTTTGTTTGCCTTTTTAATTTTTTTCTTTATTTGTTGATGAATTTTATACAATAACTCCACTCTCTCTTGGGCATCATACTTCTTCACTTCCCCCTTCTTCAATGGAACAATATTAATCGGTATATATAGATTAATACTATATACTATCTCGAATGGACTAGAGCTTCTTGTAATTTAAGGACTTTGATTATAACCAGACACTGCATGTGATAACTTAGCATCTCAATCATTATCTCTCTTACTCACCAATCCCCATAGAAAAGTACCCAAAGTTCTATTAGTAACCTTAGTTCGGCTACTAGTTTGAGGATGATGTGATGTATTAACTAGAAGCTTCATTTTGAGCATACGCCATAACATGCTCCAAAAATAACTTAGGAACTTCACATATCTATCTAAAACTGTACTTATTAGAACTCTATGCAATCTCATGATCACCTTGAAATACAAATACGTAATATGAGTAGCATCATCGATCTTGTTACATATATTAAAATGAGCTATCTCAGAAAATCGATCAACCACCACCATGTTAGAATCTTTGCCACCTTGTGTCCTTGGAAATCCCAAAATAAAATCTATATTTACATCTTCCTATAGTTAATTAGGAATAAGGCACATATAACCCTCTGTGGAAGAAACTCTTACTTTTTTGACATATAGCACACCTCATAACAATGGCTTGCACCCCCTTTATATTCTTGGCCAATAAAAATATTCTTACAACAACTCTAAAGTTTTGTGAACTCTAAAGTTTCCTAAAATACTTCCTTCATGCACCTCTTTGATTAGAAAATCTTAAATTCAAATCTTTGGCACCCATAATTTGGAATAAGAGTCCATCTTGAAGAACATAAGCTCCAAGACTTCTTTCATTCTTAAAATCTTCAAAAATCAATGAAAAATCATCATTATTGGCATATTGACTTTTCAATATCTCAAACCCCTAAACCTTTGCATCAATCATTGTAAGTATCATAGCCCTTCTAGAAAATGTATCTGCACCAACATTCAATTTGTCGTCCACATGTCTTGTAGAGAACATAAATTTTTGCAAAAGCTAATCCACTTGGCAAGTCTTGGCCTCACTTTCCATTGACCATATAGATACTTCAAACTCTCATGATCTGAGTGAAGTATAATAGGCTTGGGTCCCAAATAATGACTCTATTTTTCCAAACAACGAACAATAGCATAGAACTCCTTATCATAAGTTGAATAATTAAGTCTTGTAGTGTAACACCCCAAAAATCGTGACTTGAAAATTTCATTTTGCAGAAGCAATAATTACAAAATAGTGGGTGTTACTGCCACACTCAACATAAGTCTGGTTTTCTCACCTTCATTATGTCAAGTGCTAAGGCTCAAAACAAGTCAAATCAAACAAAAGCAAGAGAAAGACGATACGTAAACAAAGGTTTTGCAAATAAGATATTATCCATACAATAAGATCATCTAATAAATAAGTGACATAGGAGCTTGAGAAAAATAGTAAAAAAAGGGCACACGAATGTGTGATAGTGGTTTGCCCTTACACTCACCCGGTCCATCAAATATTACAAGAGAAGGGGGAATAGGGACAAGTTCCACTCACTCCCTTAGTCTAATTAGTCGTCTAGATGATGCTCCTCAAAATCTTTCAGCCACTGCATGGCATGAATGTACTCCTCTAAAAAGTGATAGTATCAGTACGGCTTCCTAGTATTGAGTAAATCACAATGCCTTTGGAGAGGTAGCATACCCACATTGAAATTAATATACAAATAAGGGATCTATACGATCACATGCAAAACCGAAATTTCATAACACAAATGCACATGATAGTTGACAATACTAGTTAGATCAAAAATTCCTAGAAAGGGTACTAAAAAACATGCTTCGAATTTTAAAACCATTTCAAGGTCTTAACAATCATACTTTAAACATAACGGGGAAAGTTATTGATATTCTAAGCAGTCCAACCAAGTTCTAGCCATGCTTAATCCAATTATTACAGATGTATTATGGTGGGTATCTAATCAAGTTATATCATTTATATATCAATTCTCGAGTGGAATACAATCCCATATCGAAGAGAATGATCGGAAAGGAGGTAGTACCAAATCAATTCACTCAATTCTAGGGCAAAGCTTGCCAAGGAAGCCACATGACATATCAATCGCCCATACTAAACCTCAAAACCCAAGTCCTTAAGTACGCGTACCCCCTATAAGGTGTATGGAATGCCTATAGAGCAGAAGTGAGCTCCTTGACCCGAATGCCCAAACTATGCACTCGGGGGCCAAATCCGAGGCACAACATTCCTTTCCAAACTCAAGTCTTCCTCTTTAAGTGGTTAATGTCTTATGAAATTCTAGGTTATTAATTTGAGAGTACCAAGGTCTATAATATTACAACATAGCCATCAATCAATCAACCAAAGCCAAATCTAAAGGATCACAACAATTCCAAGCCAATACGACCAAGGGTTAGGTATCATGCCATAACCTGAATAATTATCCAATCCAATTATTTAATCCATCCATTTAATTATTTCCAAAATTATTCTAAGGCAAACACTTAAGTTAACTAGCTCGAATATTCGATTTCAAATCACATTTTTCCCTAACGACCAAAATACACTTCAACCTATACCTATCACATATTCCTTTTGCTTTATTACCAGGTTTATCTCTATAGGATATTTGTCATGAAAATGCTAACATAAAATAGCTAATGATAATTTATCATACAATAATTTCTTTCGGTACGACAAAAGACGATATTAACCCTAAACATTCACGATACATAGTACATGTATACACTCCTAGCATGCATTTCTAGTATCTCATAAAATTCATACAATTTCCCTTAATAACTTTCAAATATGAATCATGGTATATGAAATTAACATTTTTACCCCTAGAACATGAAACACATAACAATAACCATTTAAGCACATTTATACTCTAAGTTAACATGCTATACGTCTACAATTATCTAAAATATCCAAGGGACACATTTAACTCATTTGTTGGTCTACCATGAAACATGATAAATTTCTGGTTCGACTCTAACCCTAAACATGCACATTTTTAATTAGCATAAACCATATATGTTGTCATAAGCATACACTCTCAATTTTTAGAATACGACCTAGGCATATAAATATTAGTATGGTAACATATATTAGTCTACATATCAAAATATTCACATAGAAACGAACTACAACATGCTTCCATTTTACAGCAAAATACAAGTTATTTGATAACCTCTACCTAGCATGATTTTTATCCTAGAAAATTAACCTATCATTTTCACACAAGATTCTACCGTCTACGGATTAGTTGGATTTACCTTTGAGCTAAGAAAAAAATACCATGGAAATCTTCTTCCAAGGATACCTTAATAGAGATCGAGATTACCTAAGAATTAATAACACCATCCACACAACTATACATGCATTAATATCTATACTAGATAAAATAATAAGATAACAACCTATGATAACTAATGCCCATAATAAGATTAGGGAATTAACCAAGGTTGGCGGTGTATGGAACTACCATGTACCATACACATCGGAGGGTAGAATACTTATGCTAGAAGGAGTTGCTGGTCGATGAGGCAAATCATGAGGGGAGAGGGAAGCTTGGCAAGGCTGCAGGTTGGGTAATTATTAGCAATGGGCTCAGTGGTGAAAGGGAGCAAGTTGGGGGCTACAAACAAAGCCACCCGGTGTTGGAAGTTGGGGGAGAAGGAGGGGAATTTTAGGAAGAAAAAGGGAGAACCGAAAGGGAGAGGGAAGGAGGGATCTTTCTATAAGTTAGGGCTGAAGAAGGGAAGGGAAAAATAGGGGGAAGATGGGGTGGCTATAGGATTTGGATGGGTTGGATGATGCAATTTGGTTGATGGCGTAGGTGGGTGTCGAATGCATGGGAGAAGGGGAAAGCTGTGTAAGAGGGCAGGCTATTGCATCTGAAAGGAAGGAAATGGATGGGTAGCTAACTGGGAGGGTCGAGCAGGTGCACAGGCTAGGAAGAGAAGGAGAGGGATGCTTTCGATTGATTGGGGGGCTGGGTTACGTGTGTGGGAGCTGCTGCATGTTTCTATGTTGGGTAGGGAGGTCGGTTAGGCTAGGGCTACTGTGGCTACTAGGGCTGGATGGTGTGAGGGAGGAGTGTAGCAAGGAGGGTGATGGGATGTGTTTGGGGAGGAAGAAAGGCTGCATGGTTTGTTAGTGGTTAGGATGAGTAGGGTAGAGAGGTGGTGCACATACATGGAAGAAGGATGATAGTAGGTTGCATGGGAGAAGAGGGGTGTTCGAAAGGTTTGAGGTAGGATTAGGCTGAGATTAAGGTGAAATAAAGAGGGGGATTGAGTTAAAATTAATTTACAAGAATACCCAATAGTATTAGGCTTCTATAAGTATATTAGATACTAAGGAAAATCCTACCTATTCAATGCTTTATTATCACCATGATTCTCACTGTTATTATTATCTCGATTATTATTATTATTATTAGTTTTATTACTACCACTCTTTATTATCATTATTATTTTTAACATTATTATTCTCACAATTATTATTATCGACATTATTTTAAGAGTGTTATTTATCATAAGGCTATTGTTATTACCATCCTTTCTATTTTGATCACTATCTATACTATTCTGATTATCGTTGTTATTATCGTTATTAATTATTATCTTCCTTTACTTATATATACACTTGTCTGGGTTATTATCATAATTTAATAACTAGAGACTTACTCATAATAACGAGACATTCATCCTAAAATAATCCTATGATTTATTACACCTACTAATCAAATTTTAAGCTTTAGATATTTAAATTAAGGATTTATTAAATTGGGGTATTACATGCACCGTTCAACATTTCATAGAGAAATGCAACTGGCCTCTTCTCTTGTGAAAGTATCCACCCAATGCCTATACCACAGGCATCACAGGTTACTTCAAATAATTTGTCAAAGCAAGGTAAAGATAATACTGGTGCATTTGAAAGCTTTGTCTTCAAGTCTTGAAAAACTTTTGCTGCCTATTTATTCCACTAGAACTCTCCCTTCTTAATCAATTGTGTGATAGGTGCTACAATTTTGGAGAAATCTTTGATAAACAACTTAAACCACGAACCCAAAGGTCTCCACTTCATCGTTTTCTATCATAAAATCACACTGGTCATCATAAACCACACTTCTCCATTTTATCATAGAGCTTCACCTTCCTAAGATTATCAAATAATCTTCTCAAATGCTGCATGTGTTCGAACTCACTCTTGCTATATATCAAAATATCATCAAGGTAGATAATAACAAAGACTCTAAGGACAGGTCTAACTACTTAGGTCATCAACGTCATGAATGAACTCGGTGCATTACATAAGCTAAATGGCATCACCAACCACTCATATAACCTATATTTTGTCTTGAAATTAGTCTTCCATTCATCCTTGTCCCTTGTCCTCATTTGATGGTATCCACTTGTAAGGTTAAGTTTCAAATACACAATTTCCTCATGCAGCTCACCTAACATATCATCCAATCTTAGCATTAGAAATCTATATTTTTTCTGATATTGTTGATTACTATAGAATCAATGCACAACTTCCATGTACCATCCTTCTTAGGCACCAATAAATCTGGTACACTATACAAACTCATACTCTCTTGAATATAGCCTCATTTCAACAACTCTTGCACTTGTTTCTACAACTTATTTGACTCCCCTGAATTGCATTGATATGCTGGCTTGTTTGGTATTAGAACTCCTACCATAAAATAAATAGCATGCTCGATACTTCTCAAAAGACATATTCTAAGTGGAACCTCATTTGGAAAAAAACATCTACATACTCTCTCAACACTTATTGCAATTTTAGATTCTTGTTAGACACCCTCCTTGTTAAACTTCTTTCACTACCAAAACATAACATATGTTCTCACTCCTTATAGCTTCAATCATCTCTACTCCTTCAAGATCAAGAACTACATGCTACTAATCTTTCTCCCTCCCTTACTTTTGACATCTTCCTTCTTTTCTTCTTCCTCCCATTCACCCTCAATTCTCTTTTTTTCTCCTATTTTTTGATTCCAACCCTTGGTTTCCTCCTTCCTTTCACTCCTTAGAGTTGAACTCTCCCTAAATATATTAGGCTTGAGTCTAAACTTCTTGTTGCCTTTGCTTACCACATATTATTCATAAGGACTCCATCATGTGTAACCTGTCTATTAAATTACCAAGGTCTCCCCCAAAAAATATTACAAGCATATATAGGTATAATATTACATAAAAATTCATCAAAATAATTTCCAATTTTGAAAGAGATAATAGCTTGTTTGGTTACCCTTACACCTTTATCCTTGTTGAGCCATTGAAGTGAATATGGCTTTCGATGATCCATGGTCTTCGATCTGAGGTTGCTCACCATTCTTTCACTAGCAACATTGGTACAAGAGTCATTATCGATGATGACTTCACACACTTTGTCTTCTACTCTACACTTAGATTTAGATATCTTCTCCCTTTGAGTATGTTGAGGTTGTTTCTGCACTTGAAGCACTCGTTGCAATACATAGAAATCTACATTAGCATCTTCTAAAGCATCTTCTAGATCTTCACTGCCTTCCTCAAGGTCTTTATGTAGTTCTTCATCTTCCTCATCAGAACCTTCCACACTTTCTATCTCTTTCAAAGTCATTTCCCTTCGATTTAGACAATCCCAAGAAAAATGACCATAGCCTCTACACTTGATGCATTGGTTATTCACCTTATCAACCATCTTTTCCTTGTTCTTTTATTCACAATTAAATCTTCTAGTGTTGTCTTGAATTGCAGCTGAAGAGGATGATGGCTTTAACACCCCCTTGAACTTTGAACCATAAGGTGCATTGGTTGCTTTTTTTGGTGGCTCTATTCTCTTCAATTACTTCTTGAATTTGAATGCTAATATTTTCATGTTTTCAAATAACTCATAAGGATATACCTCCATGTTCTCTCTAATATTCATATTTAGACCTCTAATAAATCTAGCACATCTTTGATCTTCCCTTTCTTTCACATCACAGATAAGAGTTAATCTTTCAAATTCTTATGTACTCCTCCATTATGAGAAACCCTTGCCTTAAAATACTTATTTTTATGAAATTCTCTTGCTCATAGTCTCTAGGCACAACTGTTCTTTTTAAGGGCTTTTTCCATTTCTCCCATGATATTATTTTTACTTTTCCCTCTCTTTCCTTTCTCCTCTTGAAATTTTCATACCATACTCCAGTAAACTTCTTCAATTTTTATATGGTAATTTGACATCTTTTCTTATCATCAAGCTCCTTATAATCAAAATAAATTCAATAATTTGCAACCATTCAAGGAAAGATACCATATCGAGATTACCTACAAAATTAGGTAGGTTAAATTGAATTTTCTTCTCCACATCATCATAGGATTTATGTGAAAGGTCATGAGCTCGTACATAGTTTCCTACACTTTCTTCTCCTCCTTCATCAATTCGATCATGTGCTTCCCTTCTATGATTTTCTTCTCATTAACCTCTTTGTATTTGATGTTAGACATGTGATCCTTGGGCTTTTGAGGCTTCCATCCTACCCATATACAACTTAAATTCCTTGATCTCCTCCACCAATACCTTGATAACATCTCTCAATTCTTCTCCTTGGCTTCCTATGCCTTCTTTACGCCAACGAATGATGTGTTTCCACAAATTCCCTCTCAAGTCAACTAAAATTAAAATCTTGGCACCTCCTTGATGATTTATTAAAATAATATTGAAGTAGGAACCTTGTTTATAAAGAAAATTGGAGGAAAAATTAGGCCTTGATTGTGTATATTAAACTAGATCAAAAACATATGCTCTGATAACAAAATTGATGTATGTAGGAGTATATACTTATGGTTTTGGTGGCATTATTGTTTTATTAGGGTTGTAAAAGGGATATGATGCTTCAAAAGTGATAGGGAGGCAATGATGATGATTCAAAAAAGGTAAAATTAATGATGATGATGCTCGAATTATGAAGGGTTTAGAATGGTTAGGTTTGTGGGCTAGGGTTAATAATACAAACCCGACTAGCCGGATCGTACTCGATCCGTTAAACGGGGGTCGGGGACGTACTCGTCTCCCGCTGAACCAGAGTAATCTCCGAATCAGACGTTGATACTTCAACGGATTTGGTGCGAATTAGTAGGAAAACCCGAGAAATTTCATTCCAAAAACCTTCAACCTTTACAAGCAAACCCCGCCCAATATATATGACGGGAATCGAGCACCAAAAGGAAGGGGGAGAGGGAAAAGGTGAGAAAAACAGTTGACCTAGGGCCTCAGATTTGGTGTCAGGGACAAGATCCGGGGCAGGCAAGGGTGGACGTGCGTCGATGGTGACCTGCAACGGTCGTCGACAGGGCAAAAAGAGAAACGGGGTCGAGCCACCAAGAGAGGAAAAAAAGAAGGCAATCGGTGCTCCCCGAAGGAGGAAGAGGACTTAAATAGGTAGGTAATTAGGGCACGACGGGTCACCCGCCGATTGGGCCAAAACTTGGGCCTAGGCTCAAGTTTTGGCTCAATCCAAACTTAGCTTAAAAGGAGGTTAACGCTGTTCTCCTATTTTCATTAGATTCAGGAGGCGATTATAACGGGATAATATCGATCCTGAATCCAATGCAAATAGGGAAACACGACTAAGTTACCCATACTCATTTAGGCTTGAGGGCGGCCATTGATAACCAACTCCGCCTAACCCGAGACTATCAATGGGATTTCCAAAAATTGGGGTAAAATCATCATCGGCCACTAAACACACACACCCTACAAAAATATTAATGTTCCAACCATGATTACACATGTTACACATTCAAGCTTAATTAATTACAAAAATACAGTTCAAAAGTGCTTCCGCCCCCGCTTGTTACCTCCACTCCTCAATCTAGCTTCGGATCCCAACATACCCTGAAGATGGAAAACGTGGAATTATATGAGTGAGGAGACAACAGGGTTCGATTATCAGAAAGTAAAATGAGAGGAGTAGTTGATGAAGTGCGGTCCGTATCATCCCCCCCTTCTTTAGAGGGTTTCGTCCCTGAAACTTGCGCTAAGTGATCAAAAGGAGAGAGGTCAGAAACATTAAAAGTTGGGCTAATAGCGCCATACTTATCAGGAAGGTCTATTTTATAAGCATTGTCATTGATCTTTTCTAAGACAGTAAACGGGCCATCCCCCCTTGCATCCAGCTTACTCTTGCGATGGGTGAGGAAACGATCCTTTCGTAAGTGTATCCAAACTAAATCCCCAGGCTGGAAGACAACCCTTTTTCTATGGTGATTAACTCGGGATGCCACGGCCTCATTTCGTATGTTAATCTGTTTAGCCACAGATTCATGTAGTTCTTTAATCATCTTGGCTCGTTTGTCAGCCCCCAAGGACACATATTGAGATGGGGGAACGGGAGAGAGGTCGAGGGGAGTTAAAGGATTGATTCTGTAAACAACTTCAAAAGGACATTTACCAGTGGTGGAGTGGGAAGTCCGGTTATAAGCAAATTCAATGTGTGGCAACGGTGACTCCCACTGTCGTGAGTTATTGTCAAGAAAGGCTCGAAGCATATTGCCAAGTGTGCGGTTAACAACTTCTGTTTGCCCATCGGTTTGAGGATGGCATGAGGTCGAGAAAAGAAGTTTGGTACCCAGTTTCCCCCAAAGGACACGCCAAAAGAAGGATACGAATTTAACATCACGATCTGAAACAATGGTCCTAGGAACTCCATGTAGTCTGACAATATTTGAGAAGAAGTAGTCAGCAATGAGGGAGGCATCATTCGTTTTGTTACATGGAACAAAGTGGGCCATTTTTGAAAACCTATCGACAACTACCATAACTGAATCTTTGTTCTTGTTAGATCTGGGAAGGCCAAGAACAAAGTCCATTGACACATCTGTCCAAGGTTGGCTAGGCACGGGGAGGGGTGTGTAAAGGCCATATGGATGTGTTGTCGATTTGGCTCGTTTGCACGTCACACAATTGGAGCAAAAACTTTGCACATCTCTTTTCATGTGTGGCCAATAAAAGTGTTCTTTTAGGACGTCTAGGGTTTTGGCGTACCTAAAATGCCCCATTAAGCCGCCAACATGAGATTCAGATACGAGGAGTTCTCGGAAGGAACATCTAGGGACACACAAGCGACTTTCTCGAAAGAGGTAGCCATCATGGACATAAAATTTATCAAGGGCAGTATTTTGACATCTAGAGAATAAATCTCCAAAATCCTCATCATCGGAGTAGAGCAGTTTTAAATGGGAGAATCCTAAGAGCCTAGCATCCATAGTGGCCACAAGGGTGTGTCTTCGACTTAAAGCGTCGGCTACCTTATTATCTCCCCCTTCTTATATTTGAAAATGTAGGGGAAAGACTCAATAAACTCACTCCATTTGGCCTGGCGACGATTCAGCTTGTTTTGGGTTTTGAGATATCCCAAAGCTTGATGGTCGGTGTGAATAATAAACTCTTTTGGCCATAAATAATGTTGCCAAGTCTCTAAAGATCTGACAAGGGCGTACAGCTCCTTCTCATAGGTAGAGTAGTTGAGACAGGCGTCTTTCAATTTTTCGCTAAAGTAGGCAATGGGTCGCTTTTCCTGGGATAGGACAACACCGATGCCTACTCCCAAAGCATCACAATCGACCTCGAAAACCTTTTCAAAGTCAGCTAGAGCTAGAAGTGGGGCCTTAACTAGTTTTTCTTTTAATTGATCAAACGCCTTTTGCTGGGCTATGCCCCACTTAAATTCTATGGATTTTTTGACAAGATCGTTGAGAGGGGCAGCAATGGTACTGAAGTGGGGAACAAACCTACGATAAAACCCGCACAACCCGTGAAAGCTCCGGACTTGCGACACATTTTGTGGTGTGGGCCAACCTTGAATGGTACTAATCTTTTCCTCATCTACCCTAACACCATCCTTGCTAACCACAAAGCCTAAGAATATAACCTCCTCAAGGCAAAAATTGCTCTTGGAGGGATTAGCAAACAAATACTCCTCCCGGAGTACACATAACACACTCCTCAAGTGTGATATATGCTCATGATAATTCTTGCTATAAATGAGGATGTCATCGAAGTAGACGACAACAAACTTACCGATAAATTGCGCAACACATGGTTCATTAATCGCATGAAGGTGCTGGGAGTGTTGGATAGTCCAAATGGCATAACAAGCCACTCATATAACCCAAAGTTAGTTTTGAAGGCGGTTTTCCACTCATTGCCGGGTTTCATTCGAATCTGGTGGTATCCACTTTTGAGGTCGATTTTAGAAAAAACGATACTCCCATTTAATTGGTCAAGCATTTCATCTAGGCGAGGGATGGGATAACGGTATTTGACCGTGATTTTTTTGACCGCACGTGAATCCACACACATGCGCAAACTCCCGTCCTTTTTGGGGACTAACAAAACAGGTACCGCACAAGGGCTCATGCTTTCCCGAACATGACCCTTTTCAAGTAATTCAGTGACCTATTTTTTGAGTTCTTTAACCTCTTCTGGGTTGGCCCTACAAGCGGGACGGTTGGGGATGCTGACTCCCGGAATGAAATCGATTTGATGTTCTATACCTCTAAGAGGAGGGAGGCCTTTCGGAACTTCTTCCGGAAATAAGTCTGAGAACTCAAAGAGGAGATTTTGGACTTCAAGGGGGAGAGAACATGAAGGGTCAGTGGAGGACTCGAGGCAATGTTTGTAGATTAAGATGTAGACAGGCATGTTTAGCGAGAAGGCCTGCCCAACATCCCTTTTCTGAGCAAAAAGGTTAGTATGCGGTCCGTTGTCTGACCCGAGGCGGTTATCAACACTAGTGGTGGAAGGCATTTTTCTACGGTCAAACTCATCCTTCAACTTGAGCTGGTCTTCCTTAACCTGAGATGGTGAAAGAGGTGCTAGGGTGTACTTCCTATCCTCCTTATAGACAGTGTATCGATTCTTGAATCCATCATGTATGACTTTTCTGTCAAATTGCCAAGGACGTCCTAGGAGGGTATGGCTAGCATGCATATGTACAACATCACACAAGACCTCATCCTCATATCTTCCAATTCGGATACTTAAGAGGACTTGTTTGTTAACTTTAACTTCCCCAAGCTCACTTAGCCACTGTAGTTTATAAGGACAAGGATGTTTAATGATTGGGAGGCCTAGTTTGTGGACCAACTCTGTACTGGCCACATTAACGCAACTCCCACTATCGATGATTAGGCTACCTTTAGTCCCATTGATATAGCAACGGGTATGGAATAAGTTCTCTCGCTGATCGTAGGAGGGATCAATCCTAACATTGGAGGCAAAGGACCTACGAATGACTAGAGACTCAGAAAGGGGTAACTCCATGTCCTCATCGCTTTCATTTCCTAGTTCCCCAAGCATATTCTCCTTTTCTTCCTCAGAATCAGAGACTAGTTCTCCATCCCTCATCATCATGACCCGTTGGTTAGGGCATTGTGAGGCAATATGTCCATGGCCCAGGCATTTGAAGCATTGGACACTTCTGGAGGAGTTTGGTCTACTTGGGTTGACTACGGCTTTTCCTTTCTAACTTGGTAAAGGGAGGGAAGAAGTTGGAGCGTTATGGTCAGATCTCAGATTTGGGGGAGATTTCCAATGGGACGATTCAGGATTCCTAGAGAAGGATCTAGGTTGAGCTTGAGTTCGGGGTTTAGCCCTAGGATTCTTTATTTGCTTCTCAAGTTTTTCAGCTAGGTTCAGAAGTTCATCCATTTCTACATAGGGATAGAGTTCTACAAGGTCGGAAATCTCGGGATTTAAACCTCTAAGGAACCTTGCCATTGTGGCTTCTCGGTCCTCATCAATGTTTAATTTGGCTAGACACATTTCCATTTCCTTATAGTATTCATCGACCGTTTTTGTTCCTTGTCTAAGGATTTGCAGGCGTTGATGCAAATCCCGATGGTAGTGGGAAGGGATAAAGCGTCGACGCATGAGGGATTTAAACTCAAGCCATGAGGAAATAGGGGGTTCACCGTAACGTTCTCTTTCCCTAGTAAGCCTACCCCACCAAGAACTAGCATAGTCCGTGAATTCAACAATGGCTAGCTTGATTTTTTTATCGTCAGGATAATCATGGCAATCAAAAACTAACTCAATTTTTCTTTCCCAATCAAGATAGGCGTCAGGGTCATTCTTACCATTGAAATGTGGAATTTTTAATTTGATACTTCCTAGGCCCCGATCATGCCCATAATAATTTTTCCTATAGGTGCGATTAGGGGGGGAGTGTGCATAACCTACGGACTCAAGATCGTTTTCTATTTGCTGATTATTATTTCCGGGTTGGTTGATGGTTCTCTCGTTGTTCTGATTATTAGCCATTTCAGCCTTAAGTCCACGGACCGTAGCATCCATGGTATTAAGTCGTTCAAGCATTGTCCTAACCATTTCAGCAATAGATTCACCCTCATCCATTCTACCCTATAGTCTAGGTGGAGGCCAAAAGATTTGTCTGGTTTTAAGTCATTTTTTTTCAGGCAGGCAGCAAGAAAAGAAAATAAAAAGAAAAACGTCAGGTCATGCTTTCAACGAGAACGAGCAGGAATAATGCACAAGAAGCAACAAGGCAGATACGAAACCAAGCAGGACGGAGGAAAGCAGCAAACACTCAAGCAAGATAGGACCGAAACGGGGAAGGGATAAGGGCTTACAGACCAGGAATTAAAAATTTACAAGGCTTCCCTAATTAAATACAACCATACTAAAATTGAAGACAGAGAGAGAAAAAGAAAAAAAAGAAAAATTACAGCGAGGCCCCCGCCAAACTCGCCCTGGCTCGGGCATTGAGTCAACTCGCTGGGTCGAACGAGTTCCCAGCCGAGTTAGCACGACCCAGTGAGTCCGGGCGGGTTGAACCGATTCCGACGCGGGTCCGGCTGAGTTGGCTCCGATTCATGCGGCCCAAGGTAACTCCACACGGAACGAACCACAAGGTTCATTTTCGACAGCAAAATTCCCACACAAACAAGACAAAACGGGACAAGGCGAGAAAATAACATTCACGACAAGGAAAACAACCGAGGAAGGCATCCAAAAAGCACACATAGATCACAGCAGTGAGGATACATCATCGGGCGGATTTCGACTCCGTCCTCAGAGTTAAACCAAGTCAACATAACTTATCAGCTTAGATATACGAGTTCTGAAACGAGTTTACCCGAGTAGTCGATCCAGATGGGGGAGGGGAAGTAACCGAGACTGGCTGCGGTTTCGTGCGGTGGTAGCGCTGTAGCGCCGCCTAAAGCCGCCGTTGGGCCACCAACTCGGAGTCGTTCCGGCTTCGATCAAGGCGCACCAGTGTCCCTACCATAGAGAAAACCCAAGGGTAAGTGTAGATCGAAGAACGGAAGAGAAACAAAAATTATCGAGAAAGATTCAGACTGAAGTACACCATTTGCGACGCCGATCGAGCAACTTAAGCTTTGATACCAGATAATACAAACCCGACTAGCCGGATCGTACTCGATCCGTTAAACGGGGGTCGGGGACGTACTCGTCTCCCGCTGAACCGGAGTAATCTCCGAATCAGACGTTGATACTTCAACGGATTTGGTGCGAATTAGTAGGAAAACCCGAGAAATTTCATTCCAAAAACCTTCAACCTTTACAAGCAAACCCCGCCCAATATATATGACGGGAATCGAGCACCAAAAGGAAGGGGGAGAGGGCAAAGGTGAGAAAAACAGTTGACCTAGGGCCTCAGATTTGGTGTCAAGGACAAGATCCGGGGCAGGCAAGGGTGGACGTGCGTCGATGGTGACCTGCAACGGTCATCGACAGGGCAAAAAGAGAAACGGGGTCGAGCCACCAAGAGAGGAACAAAAGAAGGCGATCGGCGCTCCCTGAAGGAGGAAGAGGACTTAAATAGGTGGGTAATTAGGGCATGACGGGTCACCCGCCGATTGGGCCAAAACTTGGGCCTGGGCTCAAGTTTTGGCTCAATCCAAACTTAGCTTCAAAGGAGGTTAACGCTGTTCTCCTATTTTCATTAGATTCAAGAGGCGATTATGACGAGATAATACCGATCCTAAATCCAATGCAAATAGGGAAACACGACTAAGTTACCCATACTCATTTAGGCTCGAGGGCGGCCATTGATAACCAACTCCGCCTAACCCGAGACTATCAATGGGATTTCCAAAAATTGGGGTAAAATCATCATCGGCCACTAAACACACACACCCTACAAAAATATTAATGTTCCAACCATGATTACACATGTTACACATTCAAGCTTAATTAATTACAAAAATACAGTTCAAAAGCGCTTCCGCCCCCGCTTGTTGCCTCCACTCCTCAATCTGGCTTCGGATCGCAACATACCCTAAAGATGGAAAACGTGGAATTATATGAGTGAGGAGACAACAGGGTTCGATTATCAAAAAGTAAAATGAGAGGAGTAGTTGATGAAGTGCGGTCCGTATCAGTTAAGGTTTACAATTAGGGCTTAGTAGTGATGGGAATATTATGATAACCCTAAAAGAAAGAATGAAGCTACTTTTTGACTAATTAAACTTTCTTATCTTTTTAACCTATATCAATGTGATAATACTCAATATTACACGTCCAAATTGTTGGTTATGGTCTCCTCATGTAGATATCACATTAATTCCTTCCATGCAACACATTTTTTCTCTCTATGCATGCCATACACACGGTTGTATCTCAAGTGACTTACTTTGTTAGTTTCATCCATAACTAGCATTGTAGTCATCCATTTGTCTTCACAATTTCATGGGATCCTCTATAATTAATAGGTAATTGGTTCCATAATAATAAATCATAAGTCATAAACATTTAATCCTACATCAAAATGGTTTATCATTATTTGATATATGTTAACTATTTATACCGGGGTAACTGGTGATAGACAATCCAAATTTATTTGAGTTGCATTGGATATCTATATTGGGTGGGGTATTGGTAGACAAACCACCTATGTTATAATTTTGAGTTCTCTTAATTTTTAATATTAGGTTAGATAGTGATAGATAATTCACTTATAGGAATAGAAAATGGGTAAGGAGATGACATCTTCTTTGTGGTGAGTAAGTTTATAAAAAAGCATGAGTATGAATGTTTGTTTCCCTTAAATTGATTATGAGGAATATATGATAGCATGTTTGCCATCATTGCATGTTTTATCCCTTAAACTACTACTCTCTATGTATTGCATAGTCTCTCTATAAAGAATATTTTGTTTTCTTAGTACATTAGCAGAATGAATACACTTAAAAGTGACTAGTTATAGATACCCGATGAGGGTCACATTAGTTTTTATAACAACATGGTTGGGTATGAGTGACTGTATATGAGTGGGGACTTAGAGTAGGAGTTATTTTATAGCTACTTTAGGATGTTTTGGGACTTATAAATTTTAGATTTTTATGTTTTCATACCCTTTTTTTTTATTCTTAGGAGTTAAACTTCAACAATGATTATGTTACTATATAATATTACATCTACATATTGTATCTATTTTGTCACTTCTTTATAAACCATTTTTGTGTAGGACAATGGAATTTTATTACCAAAAGCAATAATCATAGAATCAATGTCTAACCACATCATTTAAAATATTGGTCCACACACTAGATTTGTAACTCTTAACCCTATACATAAACTTATAAATAATGGATATGAAAATTTTTTAAGAACAAAAGGGGAGGGCCAACTCATGTAGAAGAAATTATGTTTATTCCGATAGTACCATACAATGAATGGAGTATGTCTTTATTATTCTATGGTTATCATGTGTTCTTGGGAAAAAATTGAATTTCAGGCATCAAAGTCTTGAGGTCATATACATAACATATAGAAAACATTAGGGGGAATCAAATATCTCACATAAAAGAGTAGTCATGGAACAAATGCATAAAGCTCTCATTATTAGGTCCATATAAGACACAAAAACAATCAAAACATAATCTAAAATTTCATAAATGATTGTTAGTATAGAGTCAATCTTTAATGGCTTGCTAAAATATGAGTTTGATTTTTGGGGCAATAAAATGAAACCCAACTAATTCCCTCCACCTCACCTTAGGTTTTTTCTATATTAAATAAATGTACATCACTTTAATGATGTAGGTTCCATCTCAAGTGGTACATTGTTTAACAAAAATTAAGGCATTATTTCCTTAGATGTAGATTGAGAGAATTATGAGGAAAGGATAGGAGACAGCTAATTTCGGTGTTGGGAGAAACATTAAAACTCATGTTTTGGTTTTCACATCCACTAATGTATAATTAAAAAAAATTATTCTAATGATTTATAGTGTTACATTCTTATTCTTAATTTTTTTTTAATTTCACCTTCTAAAATCCTCATCTTTAACTCCTTAGTGTTTGGTCTATCCAATAGGGGGTTAAGGTGAGGTGTAAGTTTAGGGAAATACTTAATTTCATTACTCTTATGTTCAACCAATTGATAATAAGGGTTTTAATTCTTCCTATTGAATTTCATTATATTTTAGATCTATGTTATGTTTTCAAATGTATTTTAACAAGAATTTTATTTATATCTCAAATATAACTAAATATTTTTTTTGTTGCTATGAACTTTTTTATTTGTGTTATGCTTCATTTGATGATAATTCATTGCAATTCCATGAAATTTTAGCTATATTGTACTTGGTTACAACTTTTGATCAATTTTGTACGTATATGGGCAACAATATGATCAAATGGAATCAAAACATAGGGTTAGAGATCAAGTGTTGGTGAACAGTAGCTACAAAGGTGTAAAAAGGAAAGAACTAATAATGTTGAAATAAAGGAGAACACAACCTCCTTATCAGTGTTCATGAACACAATGTCTGGTTGAACACCTAGATCAAGGATTTTTGGTACAAGAAAATCGAGAAAAGTAATGCCCGCTCTTTTTCAAGTGTACAACCTATCGTCATAGGTGTAACTAGTGTTTAGTATGTAACAAATCAAGTGCTTGTTTTTCCACTATGAATTACATCACAATTTAGGGGTTAGTTCTTGTTGTTTAGACAAATATTTTCATAAAATATAAGAAGAGAATTATTCACTTTGATCCTATACCGTTCTAAGTACCTTTCTCCATTTTTTTTCCTTTTTAATTCTCCATTTCAAAAAATTTAGGATAGATTAGAGATTTACTAGTGGTTCTAAAGCTCAAGTATTTCATTGTGATGGCTATCACATATAATCTATTGAGTAAACTTCCACTTGAGTCTTGTGATGACCTAATGTGAGGAAATAACTTGCTTTATTCTTGGGTGAAGTGAACGTTCCCTTACTAGAGCATGGTAGTCCCTACATTTATCTAACAACTAATTATATTATTTGTGTTATGTTCAATTCACTGAATTGACACAATTTGAGAGTATTTATTTGTTTTGATTTTCAATTTATGAAATACATTTGAGATTAAGATATGATTTAATGTTAGATTAAATAAGAATACTATAAATTCAATAAGCATGTCAAGATACTAATTGCCTTTCTAGAACTTTAAGGGATTGTTAATTTGGCATTGTTGCGATGTTAGTTATATAAAATTTCAGCTAGTTATAATTAGGTTTATAATTGATGATTGGTCTATTGTAGCTTAAGAAGGCATATTTGTGGTAAAATATTGATGGAATATACTTACAAAATAGGATTTAGATTAGTAATGTTCTTTTAAACTGAAATAAATTAGGGAAAAATACCAAAACTCATAATTTTTTGAATAATTAGATAAAACTTGATTAATCACTCTGCCTCTTTTTATCTATAATTTATCTTTTTTCACAGTTATGATATTAAAACTAAATTTTTAGTCATCTAAAAATTGGAAGTCTCATCACTATTCTAGTTCTTGTCTTACAATCTCTATTATAAAGATACCTTGATTACTACTTTAACCTTAATCACTTTTGGATAGGATCATTCAAGTATTAGGCATCACTAAAAAGGTCACTATTATTGATAAGACCGCCAATAAAAATGTCATCTCACTTGGTCTGACCTAATTTTTCAAAATCCTTTGAAAGAAAAAGGTTGATGTGTAACACCACCCTTTTGAGCACAAAAATAATCCTTTTAAGCAGTTAATTGTGGAATATACATCACTAAAAATGTATAGTGTTACAATGACATTTAATATAAATCTGGTTTCCTCTATTATTTTTTTAACAAGTACTAAGGTTGAAATAGTACAACGGTTAAGTTAATAGCACAGTTACAAGAACATAAAAAAGAGATTAGCTTACATATTATCATAGTTCTAATAGTACAAGATCAATCAATGGTTATAAAAGTTAAAAGAAAATTTCCACAAAGAGGCATAAGAATCTATTGATGTTTAGACCAAAATATACCAAATATAACACTAGATAGTCATTAAATATTGTTACTCCTTATAAATCTTGTAGGCCACTGATTTGTGTACTTGGACCTTATTAGGGAATAGAGGCTCACCAACGACAACAATAAAAATGAGAACGCATACCTCATTTCTAGGGTATCTAAAAAAAGAGATTAAACCATTCGTGAACTCTAGGTATTCTACTTTAAATATTAATACTTTAGTTAGTGACCATAGATATTGCAAAATACACAATAGTTCCAATGTTCTTTCTTAACCATTATTACTCATTTTTAATTATTCAATTCAACCATAAGAAGTCAAACCAAGGTTAAATTAAACACAAAGGTAAACCAAAAAAAATCTACTAGGGCCATCCATGATCTAATTATTTATTTTTAGGTGCATTAGGTCATAAATGAGTTAAATGCCCTTGAGACCATAATTTCCATATCATTATCCATTTTAAATACAAATTTCATTTTATTTACTCATTTTTCATGAAAATTAAAAATTATGATAATTGAAACATTTTAGTATGGTAGTAAATTTTGATATATAGCTAATGACTATTTTGCCCCTATATATAGTTTAGCATGTAAAGTCCTAACATGTATTTCTAACTCATAAATTAATATGCTTCTTATGTAACATTATATACTACACATTAGGCATGCATCTTGGAATAAATAAAACATGGTACACTTAAAGGACCATTTACCCCTAAGGTATGTATACATGATTATGCCGAACATGATCAGCCAGTCATCTTATATGTATACATTATACAAAATTTGTCCAAAGCATTAAACCTATTCAAGCATGCTTTCATAATCATCATATAATAAAAAATTTAACATGATTCATTATTTATGATTAAGTACTTACATTATTATAAAAATAAGTATAATGTAGATATTACAAATTAACACCTCAAAATCCTAATATGCTATCATGTGATGTTGAACATTTTAATAGGGCATATGGGTTACATTATTTCATCAAAAAGCATAGATATAAGTAATTAGGCTGCACTAATCACACTCCTATAAATAAAATAAAACTAAAAACTCATATATGATAATCTAGCTCATATAATAATAAAATATCATCAAAAGAAATAACCAAAAATCAAAATACACTACCTATAAGCTATCTAGAAACAAAATAGGAAAAAATTATGCTATATGGTATGGGAAACATGATTTATGTTTATAAGATAGTGGTTTTACAGATAGAGTTGATGCTACATGGGGATGGCGGCATGGACTACATGTGGCCATAGGCTAGTTGCAAGGGGTTGATGAAGTTGGGTAATGTAGAGACAAAAGTTGCTCAGAGGGTTGTTGGGTAGTAGTGATAGCTCAAATAATAAGAGATGGTGATGGGTGAAATAAGAATAAGTGGTGATGGTGGTTGGTTGCTAGTCAAGGGTGGAAAGGGTGTTGTGAAGCTAGCTGGATGGTTTTTGTAGGTGTTTGCAAGTATAGAACATGCATTGGAAAGGTGGATTTAGTGTTGATTGTTGTGAGCACACAAGGATGAAATATGAGGAGAGGTAGGGACACTTATTTTAGTTAGGTTGAGTTGTGCACAACCTTGATATAGCTAAGTAAGGGGATCATGGGAAGTTCATGTTGAAGGATCTACGCAGTGTGAAAAAGGGGTAAAGTTTTTGATTTTGAGCGAGAAAGAGGTGGTAAAAAAGTAAGCAAAGAAAGGAGATGTTGGCTAGAGGAAGGTGACAATGAGCTTGGTGGTGTGGTTGTTACATGAGAGGGTAGTGTTTGAAGTTGATGGTATGATGTGAAAAAACCTCTAGGAGTAGATGGTTGTGTGGGCTAGTCGAGAAATAAAATGAAAGAAGGAGGGATGAGGATTAAGTTGATGGTATTAGTGTCAAAGGGTGATGTGAGGGAGAGTATGTTGCATAAATAAAAGAATTAGGATAGTAGGGAGAGGGTACATTGATAAGGAGGTGGTAGAGGTCATGTGAAAAGAGAAAAAGGGTAGAAGGTATAGTGTTATTTAGCTTAGTTTAATTTAAAGGAAAAAGGAAAAACAACAATTATGATAAATTAATTAATAATTCATTTAGGTTACAAATAAAGGGTTAACAAAAATAATGAAGCTAATGATTTTGGGTTAGGTTTTGAATAAGATGTTAAACTACCAAAAGATATGGTTATAAACTTTTTGTGTGTTGCATGATGTCTATAAGGGGATAAGAATACAAGAAAGTTTAAAAAAAATTATCTCAGCATACATGTAATATCTTAATTCTAAAAACCCCTAGTTAATTAAGGATATTCATGTTTCAAAATAAAATTATCTTATTCACATATTTTTGTATATCATTTGAGAATTTGGAAACCCTAGTGGTTTTTTGGAAATGATTCATTTTGAATTTCTTTACCTTTCTTCTAGGTTTTATTTTTATGTGATCATTAGGCCACATCTAACTATGAAATTATTTTGATTCATTCTAATTAATTCATATTTTAGTTTCTTAACATTTTGAGTATCCTAGTAATTTTCAAAATGATAAATAGAGATTGAGACAAATTTTATCATTCACATTTATTCACATTTTAAACCTTGAATTGGCTCTTTTAATTATGTAAAAGTTACAAAATGTAGGCTATTCATATATTGCAATCATTTTGAGATTGAAATGAATTAAAAAAAATTATATATATATTTTTTTATTTTTAGGAAAACTTATCAATTTTTGGCATAATTAACTGCTAAAACATAAATTTTGGTACTTTAATATTATCTATTCATTTGATGTTCAATCTAAATTTAATCTTAGCCTCCTATTTTTGGCTAAAAATGTTGTATGCCATCTTTCCCTTTTAGAATGTATTCGCATGAATTAAGTATGCTAACTATATTCCTTAATTAGTATTAAATTGCATATTACTAATGATCTTTACTTGTCACATGGTCAACTAAGACTTCAAATCCATCCTCTATTCCCTTACATGTACTAAATATATCCCCGTTATCTTGCAATGTGATTAAAATTGGAAAAAAAAATACCTACTTAGTTGTTAAGATTACCTCTACTATCATTACATCTCATTACTACCTCCACATGTTATGTCCTCTTGTTAACCTATCCCTACACTTTACTTTCATCATTGTCATTCCATACAACCTTCCTATAGTCTCCTCCTTCTTCCATTTTGCAAGTCCATTACCATGTGCCTCTACTAATGAATCATGATTATCCTTCCAAACTTAAAGATAAGAATTATTATCTTCTATTCTTTAATTCTACCTCCTATTTAATAATTTTATGGGATTAATTTTTAGAATCTTCCTTTAATTTTTTCTAAGATTTCAAGATGGTTTTTTAAGAATCATAAGCTTAATCTTTTTTCTTAATCTTTACTTGTTAGCTAAAACTGCATTTAATGTTTCGTTACTTCATTTTAAGTATGATTTAAAAAATAATTTGGGTTTATTGTTTCATATGAATATATATGTTGTTTATTTTTACTAATGTATTTAAGACGTTATTTTTTCTTTTTTAACGTAGGCAAGTAATTATGTTTTGATGCCTTGAGATTTTTATTAGATAATGTGTTTCTAAAAATTTGAAATGGTGTCTTTAAAAGATCACCAAATTGGATATGAGTTATGGGATGAACTACTCTTAAGTTCCTCAGAGTTATTGTGTAAGTATGGTATTAAATAAAATCTTAGGATTTCTAGATCATCAAAAGTTTCATAGTTCATAAAAAGGTTAGGTATGTAAAAAGGGTTGGAAAATTTGGTGAGAGGGTTCAAAGATTTCAACTTTTATGAAAAAAGAAACACTTAATCTCTACGTTTTGATATTTTGTGGGTTATCATTGTTTTTGGTTAGTTTTTCTAATTACATTTGTTAATTTGTATTTTTCAAATTTTGATAAATAATATAATGAATTTTTTCTCAATATAACAAGATTTTGAAAGGGTATAAATTTGGAAACGTTTAAACCTTAATGAATAATATATTTAATGTTCTTCATATGTTGAAAGAGTTGATCATGATGTTTAAATTGTTATTTTCTAACCACCATGAAAAGTGTTAATGGATAATTAATCATCTTTTTTAGATTAGTAAAAAATTAGTCATGATTAGACACATTATGATCATCATTATCATTACAAAAATATAACAAACATCTTAATAGTTAAAGTTAAAGTACGACCATTCACCAATATATTAACCTTTAACTTTCAATTTTTTCATTAACTGTAACACCCCAAAATTCACCCCTTTTTTTAAAAAAAAAAGCAGAAGAAATTAAATTAGAAACACTGAAAACCTGTGAATTCTGAGGATGTTGCCGCCACACTTAGTACCAGACCGGTTCACTCCTACCGTTCCAGTACCAAGTGCTAAGGCTAAGAGAACAGCTCATAAAAAATCCAAATTCTTAAATACAGTAATTCGGAACGTATAAGTATTTATTCAATTCAAAATACGAAGGTAGTTTTTCAGGGAAAAGAAATAACTAAAATCATAAAATTGTTTACGAGGTTTCCAACATAATTAAAAGAAACTGGAAATGAAATCTCGATGGAAAACCAGCCACTCCACTCTGAAACAGATTCGGTACGATCATCACTCAGCCCCACCTGATGTCCCATAGACATCTATCGCATCAAAATAAACATCTCCTACCTGCAGCAAGTCAGATGGGCCTTCTACTCGTGGGAATGAGCAGCACCCATGAAAAGGGTGATCAGTACGCTACGTACTGAGTAAGGTAACCGAATACTAAGGCCAACACATTCACACATCAAATCACACAGATAATAGACATCATAAAATTCCAACTACACATGTGAAACATCAAAGCATATAATGAAATCCATAGTATAATATCAACAAGTCCACATATCAGGTCCAAAAAGATCTGGATTAATGGTTTAGTCTTTCTTTCATCGTAAGTCGATACACGTCATGCTATTTATTCAATCCATGCGAGTACAGGAACACCCCACTATTATAACTGGTGGGCCGGTCACACATAGAGCATCATGCCCTAACCACTATTATTACCGGTGGATCGGTCACACATAGGGTACAACCCTAACCACTATTCCTGACCGGTGGATCGGTCTGGTTCCTGCTCGCATGGTGTTCCACTGTAAGTAATTAGTATCTTTTAAGAGCTTTAACGATTTTGGTTTGTGTTTATTGAGCTCGAGTCACCCCACTATTTTTACCGGTGGGCCGGTCACATATAGGACCTCATGTCCTAACCACTATTATTACCGGTGGATCGGTCGCACATAGGGTAAAACCCTAACCACTATTCCTGACCGGTGGATCGGTCTGGACTCGGCTCAATAATCTTCCACTTTAAAAGATTTGTGTCTTAAATATTTTATTCATAAATATTTACCAAGCACATACATTTTCCCATTCATAAATACTTGCCATGCACATACATTTGCCCAGACATGCATGACTAAACCCATGTAAACCACACCTCCATGTAACCCTAGCTCCCATGCAAAATCTAACTCCACGTAACTACACTTACATGAAAACCCTAGCTCCCATGCAAACCCTAACTCCACGTAAACATACTTCCATGCAAACCATAATACCATACCATATTACGCAAAACCAATACCCATACCATAACATGCAAAACCAACACCCATACCATATCATGCAACACCAATACCCATACCATAACATGCAAAACCAATACCCATACCATATTATGCAAAAACCTACCACCATACCCCATTTTATGTAAAACCCTAACACCATACCATCTCATGCAAAACCCTATCACCACATTGTTACACTACCCATCATTATTTTACAACCCTAACATGCATGTCTTAAGGCCACATTGCATATCATCACTTACAAATAAAACACATCCCATATAACAACCCAAGATCATACATGAACTCCACATCATATCATATACAACATAATTAATGATGATAACATAGAATACATGGCATATGCAACACATAATACATATAGACATACAATGGCCTTAGTAAACCCTTACCTAAAATTTCACCGGTCTTGGAGCAAGTTCCTATACCACTTGAAGGCTTGGGTTGGGCTTACCTACTATGAAAAAATACTAGGATTAGGTTTTCTCTTAAGAATGCTATTATTTCTGACTTATCCCAAGACCTTATTTTTAATTAAAAATTATTATATTAAAATTAATAATGAACTTCAAAACAAAAAGGTGATATAAGGGTTTCTACCCTTCACCAAAATAATAGTATAAAGATAAAATAATACTGATAATAATAATAATAATAATAATGATAATGACTAAATGTTATAATAAAGGTAATATTACTAATGGTTAATAAAAGTAGACTTAAAAATTCTGAAACACCAAAGTGTGAATATTAATATAGCAATAGGGTCTCATATTTTTCCAGAATAAATAATAGCATAATAATAGTAATTATTGTAATAATTATAATATTAATAATAATAATGATGATGATGATGATAATAATCATAAAATAATTCAATTAATAACTTAAAATTCGAAAATAATAATAAAATTATTTTATTACTACTTCCTACCCTACAAGTAAAATTTAGTATAACTATTATATTAAATAATAATATTATTGTTAGCAAAGAAATAATTATTATAATCCATTAAATACAAATAACTAGGGTTAAGATGGTCTAGGGTTTCACCTTGAGTTGGCAGGAAGTGGCGGCACCGGCGGTGGTGCACGGCGGTGGCCGGAAAATGGGTCTAAGAGTGAAAAGATGAAGCACAAGAGAGGAATAGCAAGGGAAAAATTAGAATAAGGTTATGGTTCGGTAGAGGAGGATTATATGGAGTTTTTGGGTGGTTCAGGTTGCAGTGGAAGTGGCGGAAACGGCGGCGGACGGCGACTTAAGGGTTTCGGGATAAAAATTCAGGCGAGACAGGCAGTCAATTTGGCACGGCTATGGAGGCCCATGCAAGAAGAATCGAGAGGTGAAAATGGTTTAGTTAATTAGAGTGACTTTCAGGGAAGAAAATGAAATGTTTCGGTGGCGCTGAGGTTGGCTAACGGTGGAGAAATCGGCGTCTAAAGTCTCGGTGGTGGCAGCCTTCGTCGAGGGTTTTCGGGGAAGAAAATCTTCCACAACTCCTACCACGAGGCTATTTATAGATTGAAGATGGTATAATAGGGTTTTGGGGGTTGGCAGGAAGCTAGAGGGTGCGAGAATTTGGGCAACCGGCGGCGGAAAACGATCGGGTATCGTTTGGTATATTTCGGAATTTCGCGAGGCTGGGGAGAGGAAACGGGCGAGATTTAACGCCGAATAATTATGCAAATTTATTTTTGGAGTTAAGAGGAAGACAATGAGGCAAGAAACGGCCGGTATTAATCACTGTATCCGGAGATGCCATTGACGGGGTCGAAAGGTGCAGTAGCGTCGACGGAGGAGGAAGGAGGAAGAAGGAAGAAGGAAAGGAGGCGGACCGGTCGGCTGGGGAAAAGAAAAGAAAAGGGGAGAACCGGGCGGTTCGCGCGCCGGTTAGGCCCTCACTTATTGACACGCAGCATCTCGACATTAAATCGTCCAAAACGACGCGTCTGGGAGCACGCAGGAAGAAGGCCAGCGACGCTGGGCCGCGGGAGAAGAAGAAGGAGAAAAAGAAGAGGATTGGGCCGCGCCAGGCCCAATCGGCGGAAGAAGGAGGAAGAAAGAAAAGAAAGAAAAGGAGAAAGGAAAAAGAAAGAGGAAAAAGGAAAAAGGAAGAAAATAAGGATTTGGGTTTAAATAAATTAATTAGAATATTTTGGGTACTTAATATAAAATATTTGAATAAAATAATATTTAAATCCCTTTTTAGGCTAAATTAGGATTTTTAAAAGATTTTCCATAAATTCCATTTTAATTAGCAAAACCCCCCTAATTTTCTTCCATTAAATTATTTACAAAATTAACATTAATTTAAAACTATTTTATCCTCATTATTTTAAATAAAATAATTTATTTAGTTAATTTCTAAAATAAAATCCTTAATTAGCTAAAATACCCATTTTCTCTTAATTAACATACTTATAAATTTATTCTTGATTTTTCCTAATTAAATTCCTTTTATTTTAAATTAAATAATTAATTTAATTAATTTTATTATAAGAAAACCTCATTTAAATATAATATTTAAGATTAGAATTTTTCGGGGCATTTCATTAACCATCAATAGTTATTTTTTGAAAAATGACATATAGCCTTATTTTACAATTTCTTATCCAATTATATCTAATATATTAGCTCATTTGACTTTAATATGGTCTTTTGAGATTAAAATGGAAATTTAGGAGATTTTAAACAATGAATTTTATGTTGATATTATGTCATCAATTAACATTTATGTGAAATATTAGTATAAACAATAATCACGCATAAGATTAGTGATCTAATTTTTTTTTCACCTATAAACAATTTGTATATGAATCATATGGTTGATATGAGATATATGCTTGTGATATTCATCCTTTTTCTTAATTAAAGGTCATAATGGAGCCCTTTGATTTAGTTGATTAAAGATGATGAATTATTGATAACTTATGGATCAAGAAGATATGAAATTGATCACTTGTGGATCAAGATGAGATAACCCTTATGCTAATAACAAAACAAGATGATCCACAACTCTTGATTCTTTCAAGGATAAAGATGATAAGCCCTTTATCACTCAAAAAATAAGATGACATCACTGATTGGTTAACAACCAAAGAAGATGATTGATACCCCTTGATCATTTATGGAATAAGATGATAAACCCATGATAACTTGCAAATCATGATTACATCACCATCTAAGTGATGACAAAAATTTTTGATCAATAACTTTTGATCCTTTTTTAATGAAGATGATAAGCCCTTGATCACTTGGAAATCATGTTGAGGTCACACTATTGTTGATAATTAAATATGATTAATGACTACCCTTGGCCCTTTATGTATCAACATAATAAGTTCTTGATCAATCACACATAAATATGAGATCACCCTTTGGTTGGTAACATGAGAATGATTAATAACCCTTAATTTCTTAAGGATGTAAATTATGAGACCTTTAATCCCCCAAAGACCAAATATGGTTTATGATTAAACCCTTGTTTCTTTTTAGAATAAGATAGTGCTTGTTAATAAGTGGAGTTTTGGAAAAGGTGATTCATATAAACCATCAATTATGGATGAATTGTACGCTTTAACTTGTGCTTGGTGTTATCACTCTAAACACAAATTAATATGTTGACACATAAGTATGTTAAATTATCATTACTTATTCTCATTTGATAAGAAATATTCTCCTTATTTTCTTGTTACAGCATTCCTATATACTTAAATATAAGACTTATTATAATAGCTTATAATTTTGATATTTTAAAAAAGGGAAATTCTTCTACTAGTTAGAGTTTTGATGGTGTTATATGTAGGTTTAGAAATATATATTGGGTTTGATTTGAAAAGGAATTTGTAAAAGTCTGGAAAAATAATGAGGGAAATGATTTTTCATGGTATAGAAGTCAATAAATTCTATAAAATAATAGACTAGTCTATCATTTATTAACTTAAGTTTAGTTAGATAGAACTAACAAACTAGTCTATAGAATAATAGAATACTCTTGCCAAACCGATTGAATAGTTTATAGAGCTATGTATTTTTCAAATTTTTTCTAGGAGCAATGCTTCCATTTAAATAGAAAACTGATAATCCAACTCCTAATTATTCCTCAATAATCTTCAACCGTATTGACGACTTATCTAGCTTTAATTTTAACTTAAGAAAATTCAATGGTTAGATTTTGGCATAAAATGGGGAGGACAACCTCTCGTTTTGTATTCTTCTTCTACTCTCCTCTATATGACTCTAGAACGGATGATTTTTTCCATGCTATTAATCACAACTAGGAGATTTATTTCCCAAACTAATTTGCCCGTTTATTTTTCAGTGTTTGGCCATTCTCTAGATAATCTAAACTTATCTTCTTCATAGAATCACCATTTAAGCAATGAGAAGAAAGCCCCTTAATCCATGATAAATCCTCCCATTCAATATAAACTTGAATTGTAAATTAAGGGTTTTTGATTAGTTGCACTCTCTCACTCATTCCTTGATTGATTCATTGTTTATAAATAACATTGATCATTTATTCCCTTTATCTCTTTTTAGCTACAAAAATGTTATATGTTTTCTCAACACTTGTACTCCGCACTTATCCATTTGGAGCTTTCACTTTAACGTAGTTTACTCTTTTGATCCTTTCTCCATCTCCCTATTATTTTATGCTTAAGTAAGAAGGAGTTAGATTTGTAAGGAAGGTTGAGTTCTTTATCAGCTAAATTTCTTGGAATCTCATTCATGGTGGTAGATATTATTTTCTTCCCTTAAGATGTATTTATTGATTTATAATAATTAAATGGAGGTTTCTCAGTTTAACTTCTTCTTTTAAGGCTTTGGAAGTTAGGATCTATCAAAAAAAGGTTTTATCTTCTTGGCATGGAATTGTTTTAAGATTTTAAGTAAGTTATCATTTCTTTTAAAGTTTGCATGATTAAGCATATGATCTAGTTTACTATGTTAGTTTTTAACATTTGTATGGAAAATTGATATTATTAGTCATTTTGTGTGATATGTTAGAAGATTTAGGAATTGAGAAAATTATGATTTCATAAAAAATTATGGTTTGTTCCATGCAGATACAGCATGAGTAGTAGATAAGCACTTGTAACCTCTATTTTATTTAAATGGTGATATTATGATGTCATGTGGTTGTTTATGGAGCCTTAATAACCTTTAAAATTTATAATATGTGCTATTTCGGAGCACATTAACCAATAAGACCTTAGAATTATCGGCTTGTTAACCCAATCTAATTGATTAGGCTATTTGGGTAACTGATCTTCCTATCTTGTTAAAACTATTGACTGATTTGTTAAAACCAATTGATATATGTTAGAATATTTCATTTGTCTAACGAAGCTAATCAAATGGTTCAAGGGTAAGTCTAGAGTTTGTGAGCCAAACTAATTGATTTGTTCATCCAAAGAGTTTTATTTTATTTCTTTCAATATCTATATGATTGTATATTTGATATTACACTATAATATGTTTCCTTAATGATGAAAACACATATCATGGCATGAGTAAAATAACATATAAGATGGATTAATTGATTCATAATTCATGGTATCTTTAATAAGTGCCTATGGAAGGTTTAATGGGAAATTTGGAGTGTATGCTATGATCCTACACCTAGATGATATAATATAGATTCTGGGCATAAGTGGATTATCTTAATACATATATTAAAGTTCGTTAAGAACTATCGTTAATCCCTCCACTTGGTTATAGGGTAATAATGGTTAGGATACAATGATTCTATAGACATGTTATCTTTGTTGTTATATAATTTTTTTTATAACATAACATTAGATAATAACACATTAATCATTTAATGTGAAAGATGCATGAGAAGTACATGGGTCTAGGTTACCCAATCCTTGATTAGAAACTAGGGATTAGTCTACTTTTAGGGAATTATTGGTGCCATCAAGATTTTCATTGGGCAGGATCCAATAAATCTCAGTACCTTGCCTGCTCTAGTACTAATGATTTACTAAAAGATATCAATAATAAAGGGTTTGTTTATCTATGTGGTTTATTTGCTTCTGCTAGGACTTGATGTCTATTAGTAGTTACTTGGCTTTGGTCGGACTTTATGCCCTATAGTTTTGATAGGCTTACATGGTGTGAAACCATAGGGTGTTAATCCAACTCTTTTCTTAATAAGGATTATTTTCCTAAAAATATTTAGTCTAATAGATTATGAAAACTTAGAAAATGGATACTACTATAAGTGGATAATAGAATTGCATATTGAGTCTTGGAAAAACATATTATTAATTATGTGTTGTTATCCATGGTAGCTATGTTGCATCGATATTCATGATGAGTTATGAATTGTTTAAGAAATTTCATGGCAAAAAATCATGATGCATTATATGACCATGATAGAGCATATATATCTAATTATATTAGGTAAACATGATATGTGTTTAGCATAATCTATATAATGTTATGGCCTTGCATGCTTGTGACCCCTGTTATTGTGGTAACTTAGTTTACTTAGTACGTAACATACCAATTTATACATTTTTCCAGTCACCTACTCAATCCTATGTGCAAAAGACCACTTGTAATATTTTTAGGATGACCGGTAGTTAGCCTACATTGTGTCATGCTTGGGGGATTGAGAGTGTGGACACCTTAAGATTTATTGTAGGTCCTTAATAACTTTTCAAAAACACATACTAGTATCGAGACCTATTAGCATAAGATCATGTGGGATAAAAACACTATCAATCTGCTCCATCCCTTCAAAACAAGCCCTATAATATTCAAATACTAAGGCAATACAACATATGAATAAATTTCACCAAATAGACACTCACATACTTGACCACCCTATAATAACTACGTAATCTCCAAAATCATTCATGTTTATTTACACCTAATATCCACTCATAATCACCAACGTGATTATACAAAAAAAAGGAACATAAATCATGCAAGAAGCTAACTTAAAATGTTTTTTTTTTAAACTCACATATGGCATGCACAATCTACACACACAACATGAATAAACTTTTTTCAACCACCATTCAAATCCTTCATGCAAGAGCATCCAAGAAATTAGCACAAATCATACAAGATTGCCTTGATTACATGCAAAGACATTCAAAACACAAAGACCTTCAAAGAAATCAAACATATTGTAGCAAGATAAGAAGAACTCAGGCCAGAAGATCAAGAATCTTACATGAACTCCCATGCTATCATAGGTTGATTCCGATTTTAGCGCTGAACTTTCCTCTTGAATCATACCACCTATAGCATGCTTTGATACCACTTTTGATGTGGAAGATCATCAACACATAATCATCTACAAATCTAGGAACTTTTCTATAGGAAACAAGTCGTTGCAAATTCATCAAAAATGGTAGAAGTTGGTAGTAATGTCGATAATCCTTGGGAAGGTGCCAAGATCTATTCCTAAGATCTTAAGCCTTCTATTGAGAAATATACTATTTCTCAATAGAATACTTTCTACTACTCTTTAATACACTCAATTGAATAAGGAGAAGACAAGAAGAAGAACACACCTTTAGGGTCACTCTCTCTCCAATTCACAAATGAACTTTCCTGTTATGTCATGTATTAAGTTGAAATCAGTGAGTAGAAGGCTTATATATATGCATGCACCCATGCAGACCCTCTCATTGATAAGCTCACTAATTAGCCTTATTAATGAAATAAACCTGTATGCACATTACATAAAAAAGTTTATAGGTTACAATGACAATTTACAAGTATTACAAAAAGTAAGCAATAAAATAAAAAAGCTACACAACTTAATAATGTAAAACATCGCATAACACCTCATTGTGGTAGTTACCAATTTTGAATGATACGAAGGTATGTTTTATTACCTTGACTCCCTTGTTGGTATTCAATAATTGAAGAGAATAAGGCTTTGGATGTGGCAGAGTTTTCAACCCCAAACTCTTAACCATCCTCTCATTGGCTACATTAGTACAACATATCTCCTACTCTAAGTAGGTTGCTCAGTAGTTTATGCTTGAAATACTCTCTCTAAGATGTAAGAAGCACTCTCTTATTCCTCAGATTCACTAGACATTTCCTCCAAAAGATCAAACTCAGGATCTTCCTCACATGTCTCCATGGCTTCAATTTCTTATATTGATAATACCCTTTAATTAGGACATTCACTAGTGAAGTGTCTAAACCCATGGCATTTGAAACGTTGCTTAATAGAAAATTCATTCACTTTATTTTTGCTTTATCCTCTCTAGTAATTCCGTGTTTTTTTATCAAGATTGGTAGAAGTTGAAGTACACGCTCAAAATTTTGTTGTTTGGCTACTTGAGTAGTACTTTCCGGTTGGATTATTTTGTTTAGTATGAGGCTTAATGGATTTAATTTATTTTTCAAATCTCAGGGAAAGTTTAATCCTTTTGTCTAAAAAATCATAAATACAAGTTTCTAATTTTTCTCTAAACATCATGTTATGGCCTAATAAAAATCTAGCACAAGTTTGCTCCATCCTTTCATGGGTGTCACATGCTAGTGCTAACATTTCGATTTTCCCAACATAATATTTGACACTTATTAATCCTTGCCTAAGAATAGTTAATCTGATATAGTTGTCTTTTTCATACTCCTTAGGAATAAATTTCTTCCTTAGATATTTCTTATGTTTCTTCTAAGATTTTATCGTTGATTTACTTTCTCGTTCCCTAGTCCTCTTTAAAATTTCATACCATATTCTAACAAACTTGGTAAACTTAAGAGTAGCTAGTTTACATTTTTTCTCATCTTGATAATCTTTAAACTCAAAGATAGTCTCCACTTTATGTAACCAATTAAGAAATGAGTTTGCATCAAGTATATTGTAACACCCCAAAATTCACTACCTTTTTTTAAAAAAAAAAGCGGAAGAAATTAAAATACTTAATTTAAAACCCGTGAATTCTGGGGATGTTACCACCACACTTAGTATCAAGCTGGTTCTCTCTGACCGTTTCAGTACCAAGTGCTAAGGATAAAAAGATTAATATAAAACTTAAACTAAGATTTCATAAAATAAATTAAAGAGTTAATAACTTCAAAATTAGAGTACACGTAAAGAATTATAATTAATAATCACAACGAGATATAATTGAAAGTGTAATTATGATAGTAGAATTAAAGAGATATAATTCAATCCACATAAAACCAAAGATTTATTCCATACTAAACCCTATAATATATCCTCTCATACAAAACCATCAATTAGATTATTGCATACAAAACCATTATTAGATTCTCCCATATAAAACCATAAATTATATTCTCCCATATAACACCATAAATTAGATTTTCCCATACAAAATCATAAATTAGATTCTTCCACACGAAACCCTAAATTCCCCCTTTTATTCCTCCACTCATAGATCATTAAAATACTTAGGTCAACTCATTTCCCCTTTAGTCAACTTACTTCCCATTTTCCATTTTCAACCTTTTTCCCACACAATACCACTTTTATACACCCTCACATGCATGTATTATAGGGTCACAACGCATAACATCACATACCATAATATTTCATCATATATAGTACACATGCCATGTAAATACACAAACACGTACTTCAACTCCACGTCATACCATATATGAAATAATTAATAATGATAAACATAGAATACATAGCATACGAAGCACATAATGCACATAAACACACAAAAGCCTTAGTAACACCCTTACCTAAAATGACACCGGTCTTGGAGCATGCTCCTACGCCTCCTTAGGGCTTTGACTGGTTTCACCTATCATAAGAGAAAAACTAAAATTAGACTCCCTCCTATCAAAAATACTATTAATCACTAACTTATTATAAGACTAGGCTTTTGATAAAATGGTAATATATTTATAAGATAACATTAACAAATTATTAACTTTGCTAAAGATTTAGAAATATTATAAAATTTGATAATATAAGGTTGAAGACTTTACCCTAATAATAATAAATGGTACTAAAATAGTAATAACAAAGATACTAAAAATAATATAAGTAATAATATAAATAAGATTAATAAAAATAGTAACAATAATAATAACAAGAAAATTATTCAAAACAAGGTGAAATAAGGGCTTCGGCCCCTTTACTAAAACAATACTACTAATAATAATAATGCTAAAAAAAATAATAATAATAACCATAATGGTAATAATAGTAAGGATAATATCTGAAGATAAAAAGAAGCAGGGTTTCCACCCTACATTGAATAATAATAACTTAATAAATAATAATAATAACACTAATAAGAATAAATACTAATAACCCTAATAATAATAAGAGATGATATTTATAATGATACTAACAAAATTTAAAATAAGCACAATAGGGTTTCAGCCCTATATAAATTAATAATACTAACGCTTGAATATAATAATAATAATAATAATAATAATAATAATAATAATAATAATAACAACAACAATAACAATAACAATAATAATAATAACAACAACAACAACAACAACAACCACAACAACAACAATAACAACAACAACAATAATAATAATAATAGCAAAACTAATAGTAAAGTAGTTTTAATATTAATAATGGGATAATAATAATAGTAATTTGAAATAATAATAATAATAATAATAATAACAATAACAACAACATATTAATATTAAAAATAAAGATAATAACAATAATAATACTACTAATAATAATAAAATCAAATTAAAAGTTACAATAGGGCTTTAGCCCTCAACAGAATAATAATAAAAACCTTAATATTAATAACAATAATAATACATATTAAAAATGGAAATAATAATAATAATAATAATAATAGGATTTATATTAGAATAATTGAAATAAAATAATTTAAGGCTTTTAAAAATAGGAAAAAGGGTTGAGAGGGTCTAGGGTTCAACCTTAGGCTGGTGGGGATAGGCGGAACCAATGGTGGTGCACGGAGGCGGCGGCGGTGGCCGAAAAAAGGGAAGAAAAGAGTAAAAGTTGGATGCTGGGAAAAAGATAGGGAGAATAAAGGTGGGAGTTGGGGTGTTTAGAGTTGCCCAAAGGGAGAGGAATAGAATAAGGTGGTGGCGCAGCCAAAGGTGGCGGTACATGGTAGCGGTGGTGGTGGCTGAATGGAGGAGAAGAAGAGAAAGAGAGGAGGAGAGGGAGAAAGAGGAAAGTAAAGGTAGGGGAAGGTAGAGGAGGGTCTGCAGAACATAATGGGAGGTGAAAGAAGTGGCGGAAACGGTGAAATAGGTGGCTATTGGTGGTTCGAAGGGCGGTGGAGGCAGAAAAATAGGTTGGTCGAGAAGGCTACTTCGCACAACCAGGGTGGCTTGTGTAGGAATAATCGAGGGGGATTGATGATTTGGTTAGCTAGAGGGAGGTGCAAGGAAGAGTTTGGTGGCCAGAGATGGCGGCAAAGTTGGCTAGAGGTGGCGTACGAGGCGTCTGAAGGGGTGGCGGCAACAAGGACGAGAAATTATGGGTAGGAGACAAAAGGTCGATACAGGGCTATTATGGGGGGGGGGTATTTATAAGCTTATAAGGGAGGTTAGGGTTCCGTGGGTCGGCATGGGAGTAAGGAAAGTAGGGTTAGGGTCACCGGCGGTGATAGTTGGCTGGTGGTAGCAATTTTTGGGGGAGGGGGTTGTGCGCAGGGGAGAGGGGGAGTTAGTTGGGTGAATGGGTTGCGAGTCAGAAGGGGAGAGGGAAAAGAGTATCGGCCGGTCAATGGTGCGATCAACGGCGAAAAAAATAGGGACGTGGCGGCAGTGACTTTTTAGGTCGTTGGCGTCGACGAGGCTGGGGGAAGAAGAAAGTAGGAAGAAAGGGCTAGACTAGCGGTCCAGGAGAAGAAGAAAGAAAGGAAAAGGAGGAAAGAATCGGGCCGGGCACGACAAATAAAAATGTTCAATCAAATTGTAGAGGTTTGGATAAAAGAAGAATGAAGCGTAATACAAAGAGGGATGAAGAAGGGCGAAAGCCACGTGGCTAAGCTGGCCGAAGGAAAGGATGAAGGGGAACTCGGCCGCTGGACTGGCCCAGTTTGGCAAGGGGAGAAAAAAAAAAGAAAACAAGAAGAAAGGAAAAGAAAGAAAAAGGAAGAAATATATGGAAAAAGGAAAAGGGGAAAATAAAAATAGGAGGGTTAGGTTAAAGAAATAAAATAATATTTAAATCCCTTTTTAGGTTAAATTAGGATTTTTAAAAGATTTTCCATAAATTCCATTTTAATTAGTAAATCACTCTAATTTTCATCAATTATATTATTTATAAAATTAATATTAATTTGAAACTATTTTCTCCTTCTTAATTTAAATAAAATAATTTATTCAATTAATTTCCAAAATGAAATCCTTAATTTGCTAAAATACCCAAATTTCCTTTAATTAAAATATTTATAAAATTTCTTATTAATTTTCCTAATTAATTTCCTTTTATTTTAATAAAAATAAATTATTTAATTAATTTTAATAATAAAATACTATTTAATAATAAATAATAAAATTAAAATTTTTGAGCATTTCATATACCATCAGCTTAATTCCCTTTTCCTCCTTATGTTGATACTTAAGTTGATGGTCATGGAGCTTTCTATTACTTCCACTCCCTATAAGCTCTTCATCATGTTTTATTCTTGAATTTAACTACCTTTCCTTAGCTGGATCATTTAACCTTATAGCACTCCCTAATCAATCTCTACAGAACTCTCTATGTTCATCGGCATTTTGAACCAAATCTTGTTCGTCAAACCTAGAATACTACAACTTTTATAGATGAGTTTGTATTGTAGGTATTTGTCTATATTGAGCATTATTGGAATCTAAAGTCTTTGAAATTTTCCAAATGGCTTCAAATATGGCTTGGAAATTTTATTCCCCTCCATGATTCAACTATTACAATTCTATACACTTAGATTTCCAATAGGTTTCTTTATATTGATTATACCAGAAACACTCACCACTAAAATATAAGCCTTATTTGATTATTGTACAAAAAAGTTTGAATTCAATGAGTCTAACACACAATAAGAAAGAACAATAGAAATCACACAACAAAAGTAACATAACAAAGCACTTATGTTACTAAATTATTGATGTAGAATTTTGTATGTTTCAAAACCTTATGTCTAAACTTCTCAAAATTATTATGCTAGTGTCAAGCCTATTTAGCATAAGATCAAGCAGGATAAAAAATATATCAATCTACAATATCCCAAAAAATAAGGCCTTCAATATTTAAATAGTAAAGCAATAAAACAAATGAGTAAATTTCACTAAACACATGCACACATACTCAACCATCCTACAACATCCAAGTAATCATCAAAATCATGCATGTTTATTTATACCTAATATCTACTCATATTCACCAATGTGATTATACAAGAATAAAGGCAGGTAACCTATACAAGTTTTCATGAAAAACATTAGCTTAGAAGGTTTTTTTAAAACCCACATATAACATGCATAATATACACACACCACATGAATAAACTTTTTTCAAACACTATTTGAATCCTTCAAGTAAGAACATCTAAGAACTTGACAAGAATCTTAAAACATTTCCTTGATTACATGTAAGGAAATTCAAAAAATGAAAAACCTTAATATATATCAAACATATTTCATCAATATTTGAAGAATTCAAGCAAGAAGATTAAGAATCATACAAGAACTCCCAAGCTAGCATAGGTTGATGTCGATTTCTGCAATAAACTTTGCTCTTGCATCTCGCCACCTATAGCATACTTTGATACCACTTTTTATGTTTAAGGACATCACTAAATAAAATTATATAAATCTAGGATTTTTTCTATAGGACTCAAGTATTTTCATTGTCTTAAAAATCTCAAAAATGGTAGAAATTGATAGTAATGTCGATAATCCTTTGAAAGGTTGAAAGATCAAATCCTTAGGTCTTAAGCCTGCTAAAGAGAAATCATCTATTTCTCAATATAATACTCTCTACTATTCTCCATTACAAACAATTGAAGTAGGAGAAGAGAAGAAGAAGAATAACACACCTCTCTTGTAGCTTTCTCCCAAATTCATGAACTTTTCTTATTATATCATTTATTATGTTTAAATTAATGAGTACAGGAGTTATATATATGCATGCATCAATCCATACCCTATCATTAATAATCTTACTAATCACCCTTATTAATGAAATAAACCTCTATGAACATTACAATACATATTTTAAAGGTTACACTAACAATTTACAAGTATTATAAAGTAAACAACAAAATAACATAGGTAGACAACTTAATAATACATGGATGTATTCATATGTAATTCAACTTTTTAACCATGTAGCCTTGTTATTTCTTCCCCTTTGTAATTCTTGTAAGCTAATGTCATTACCTCCTACATCACAAATATTCAATGAACATCAAGTTCTTGTAAACAAGTATAATCCCTACAAGAATTACTTGACAAATTATTAGAAGCATAAGAAATTTTAAGCACACTAATTTCTAACTCCAAGTATGATAATTCTTTTTGTTCTTCATAATTTTAAGAAGAAGATTGAGAGTATTTTAGAGATGCTCCTGCATCAAAGCTTACCACTTGGGAACATTTCCTTAAGGTACTTCAAGCTACAGTTTACCCCACTCATCCCCATATGAAGAGGTATAATGAGTTTGTGGCACTTTGATAGGGGAACATATCCATAAGGGAGTATTATAAGAGATTTATAAGTATGATGCAATCCGCTCCTGAATTAGAACCTAGTGATGCGATGATGGTTCACCATTTTAAGATTAGCATAAGGATCAAGTATTAAGAGTTATTGATGGGATTTGTCCTGCTAAACATTATTGAGAAGTATGTGTAGGCTTGTAGTACCCTATATTTTTAAATGTGTTGAATGAGAAATTATATCATTTATTGAGGTTTGATTTTGATTAAGAACAATGATTGGGTTTAATGCAATGTTTGATTTGAACTGATGTTAGGAAAGAAAGTTTTAAGGTGAACCCATTGACTGCTTCCATGAACTGATTGATTGGTTCATCATTTTAGTTAAATGGTTTTTATTCGACCAAACCAATAAACTAGTTAAGGAATCGATAGATTGATCTATAGAACAATTAACTGGAAGGTCAAGCCGATTGACTAGTTTGTTGAGCTAAGTACATGTTTGAAACTTAACTTTTTGGAAAATTTTCTTGTACTAAAATGGAACCTTGATAAATCTATTTCAAATTGTTCTTAACAGATTCCTAACCTTTCTCATGATTCATTTGGCATATAGTACTACATTAGATTGAACTTAAGAATCTATTTGGATAATTAAGGGAGAAATGACTTTAGCTTTGTCTTTTTCACCTCTCTTCTATTCACACCTCTGCGATCATTGGTTCGATTTTAGACTCGATTATGCTTAGCTTGGATATTTTTTCCATTTTGAACTTTCATTTCCCATCTTTTATTTTGCATTTATAAACTAATCAACCTAAACTTCCCTAGAATCACCATTTGAGCTCTAGATGATATGATAGTATGTCATGGAGAAACTTTTCCTGTTTAACTCAATTTTGAAGGTTTGAATTAGGATTTTTGATTTTTTCCTGACAACACTTATGATGTGTATTGATATGTTGGCTATATACATTGAAAATACTTTATCTCTCTAGCTTTATCCTTCTCCCTTTGTAGTGTGAGCCTTGGATTTAAATGATTTTTCTCTTTTAATCCTTTTCTCTAACTCTCTCTTGTTTTAATTATTCAGCAAGAAAGAGTTAGATTAAGGAAAAACTTAAATGGTTTGGTACAATCTTCCTCTATTTTTCCATTGGGTTTGGTAAGCTTATTTTTCCTTTTTTTTTCTAGTTAGGATTTAGAAAAGTTATTAAATGAAGTTTTAGTTAAAATTTCTGTTTTTAAGGTTTTAAAAGTTAAGGAATTTCACAGGGTGGGTTTTCTCATTTGTGGAAAGTTTTTCCTATATCATTTAGTCATTCTTACTTCTTAAATGTGTTTTGGATATGCTTGTATGTTTCAAAACATTTAAATTTTGATGTTATATGTTGGCTTGTGTATATTACATTTTAGAACTGGTATCACATGGAGACTATGCATCATGATAGAAAAGCATGAGTTTTTGAGAAAAAATTAGGTTGTGATAATTAATGATAAAATATGTATATGTTGTAAGCTATAAATGTGTCATGTAATGTTAATCCATGTTTTTATTAGGTATGATAAATAATTATAAGCATTATCTGCATGAAAAAGCCTATTTTGTTTTGTTTGATGATAAATTGATTGACTGGTTAGGTCTAAACAATCAATTGGGTACAAAGTATTCGATTGATCTACCTAACCCATCAAGTTTTTCGGCATAATTGATGGATTAGTATAGGATTAGTTGACTACTTTATCCAAACTGGTCAACTAGTTTGAGGGAAGATTGGGTTTGTCGAGCCAAATCGATTGACTAGCTGGCCAAAAACGATGGAGTGGTTGGGCTAAACCGATCGATTGGTTAGGTTAATTTGTGTGATTTTGTTTTCTCGGCTTTTATATCCTTTGAGATTGTGCATGGGGCTATTATATGACTATTTAATAGTAAAAATACTTATGGTACCATGGAATTATGACCTAATGAATGAATTTAATGAACTATGATTCATGACATACTCAATGGATGTTATAATTGCCTTAATGGGTAAACTACAAATAAAATGTGATGGTTTTGTGAAAAGGGTGTAGAAATATGGATTGTGTTATGGATGAATTAATATAATGGATATGGTTAATATTGAGCAAGCAAAAATAGATGGATTAACATATGGATATGGTTAATATTAAGCAAGTAAAAATGGAATACACACATATGGTTGGGGCTGAAAAGGATTAATATAGAAGAAATATGCAAATTTCTTGCTTACTTTTTGTACGGTCCTTGAGTGATCATGTAACCTCCAGAATAATTTACAAATCATGTAAAACAAAAGAAAATGGAGCTATGTATAGTTCTAGGTTACTAGTTCTTTTATTAGCTACAAGGGATTAGCTTACCATTAGACTTTTGTTGGTGCCTTTAGGCGGGATTTTAGTAGATCCTGGTGCCTTACCTACTTTAGATACTAAAGATGTACTAGGGGTTATTGATACTAAAATATTTGGTTACCTAGATGGTTGGCCTTAGCCTAGACTTATGTCTATTATGGTTGGATTTTGCTTGGACTTATGTCCATTAGTTGTTACTTGGCTTCCACCTAGACTTATATCCATTGTTCTTATTGGCTTCAGCTAGGAATTTATTTCCTCTTTTTTAAATAGGCTTCTATGGTATATAAGACCATGGGGTGGTACATATTTAGTTGCCTGATGATAAGTATAAAAAGGTTGAATGAACACTTAGATAATGATTAGAATATGTATTTAATAACTCTTGGTATGAGTATTTAGATAACAATTGGAATGAGTTACTGAATGATCATTTGGATATGTGTGTGGATAATAAATTGATTAAGTGCTTAGATAAGAATATAATAAGGATGTAGTTGTGGAGATATGTAAAAGAGAAATAATGACTTTAAATGAATGGCCTAATTGGTTGTGCTAGTCAGAAAATAAATCTAATAAAAACCCTATGAATTAATGGTAGAAACCCTAGTTGACATAAATAACTTTCTAAGTATTTTTCATATGGCTATCTATAATGTACTATTCCGGAGAAAAGCATGATGCGCCTTGAATTACTTGAGTTGTGCATGGTATTAAACCCTAATGCATTACCTCACCATGATAGAGTAAGTGCATGTAATTATATGGCATTGACATAACTCATGTTAAGTATGATTTCCATGACATTTTAAAATCTTGTATGCTTGTGACTTTCATTGAGCAAGTAAATTGGTTTACTTAGTACATAACATATGGATGTACTAATTTACTCAGTCACCTGCTCATTCCCTCTAGTAGAGGGTCGTGTATAAGTTTTTGGGGATGGCTAGTAGTGGGCCTACTTTTTTTTAGGTTTGGGACTTGAGAGCATGGAGACATAGAGATTATTTATGCAATCTATGGTTTTGGGGCCATAAAAAAATTAATAGGGAGAAATACCTAGTATGGTTTTAAAAAAAACTTGATATGCCCAAAGAGAAACATTAAGGTATAGTCGCTAATCTTTATGGCTCAATTTTACGGTTCTTTTCAATTCTTATTTGATTTCCAAATGAATACTTAAGCTTGTTCATTAGTTTGTGGGTAGTAAGTTATGGAAATATAGTGCATCACATGATACCTTTATAGGAGATCTTTCACTATTCTATTGTAAAAATGGATTCATTTATCATTAATCACTGCTCTTAGAACATCAAACCTCACAAAGGCATGAGTTCTTAAAAATTCTACAACTACTTTAGCATTATTAGTGAGGTTGGCTTTAGCTTCCACCCATTTTGAAGCATATTGAACTAGTGAAAAGATATATTTAAAACTAAATGATGTAGGAAAAGATCCCATAAAATCCATACCCTAGATATCAAAATTTTCACATATGGTAATGGGGTTTTGATGTAACTCATTCCTAGGTGTTAATTTACAAGTTTTTAGATAGTTTTAACAAGTCTTATAGAACTCATAAGCATATCTAAAGATGGTGTGCAAATAAAACCCACTTCTAATATTTTATGGGCAATCCTTCTTGGACTAAATTCGCCTCCACATATATAGTCAAAACAAAAAGTGAGAATGAAACAAATCTCATTTTTCAAAATGCATCTCTTAATCACTTGGTCATAACAAGCCTTTGATGGATATAGGTCATCGAAAACAAATTATTTTTCTTGGCTTTTAATTCTATATTTTCTTATCCCTAGTGAGAGTGGGGGAAATTTTTTAAGTGACAAGAAAATTCATTAAGTCTGCATACCATGGAATGTTAATATCAAGCACTTGGAGGTGTTCATTAGGAATTTCTTCATTGATTTTATTGTCATCTTTAAGCTTATCATTTAGACTACTCAAATGGTTGGCTAGGATATTATCTATGACTGTTTTATCTTTTATATGATAATTAAATTCTTAAAGTAGAAGAACCTACTAGATCAACCTAGGTTTTTTCCTTTCTTAGCTAGATGGCCCTTTAATGATGTATGATAAAAATAAATAGTAAAGTTAGTACCTAATAAACAATATCAAAATTAACATAACATAAAAAAATATCTAGAAGTTCTTTTCATGTTATAGTTTAGTTTTTTTAAGATTTAATTAATGTAGGTGATGCATAATAGATGACATGTAGATCTTTCCCAATTTATTAACCTAACACTACACCTACTAAAATTTTTTATGGATTGCACCTGTATTCAAATGGATAGTTCTAATGAAGAGATTGTAGAATTAGTGCATATACTAATTTGTATTTTATGTGATTGAATGTCTCTTTTCATTCTTCATTAAAGACAAATTCGAGCTCTTTCTAGAGAAGCATGCATAATAGTTGGGAAATCTTAAAAATTCTTGATAAATGCAAAATATAACCTTACACAGCCTAAGAAAGAAAGTATTTATCTAACAGTGGTAGTGTAAGGTAGTGACTCTACTTGATAATTTTTTGCCTAATCTACTTTAATACCCTTAGGTGAAATATTTTAGGTTGGAAATATCCCCTATGGAACCATAAAATGACATTTCTTAAGATTTAATACAACATTAGTTTCTAAGAATCATTTTGAAATTAGGGTAAGATTATCTCAATATTGATCAAAAGGAGTTTCCTTGAATACTAAATTAATCCATAAAGATTTCAATAATCCTCTCAAAGTAGTTATAGAATATGTTTACCATACATCTTTGAAGGGTGATAAGGGCATTACATAACCTAAATGGCGTACATTTATAAGTGAATTTTCCATAGGGATATTTAAATATCATTTTCTCTTATTCTTTTAGGGCAATAGGTATTTGTACATATCTCAAATATATGTTTTTTAAATAATATAATTATGAGTTGCTAAGAACTCTATTACTTGAACCATGAAAGGTAGGAGAAATGCTCCTTTCTAGTAATTGAGTTTAATTTTTGACAATAAACAGAGACTGTCCATCCATTTTGTGCACTAGTTGGGACCACTTCTCCTTTATCATTTTTAAATACCATGACTCCTATCGTTTAAGGTACTACCTTTAATAGCCTCACCCAATAGTTATTAGAAATTAGGTAGATAATCCCTAATTATAAGAGTTTTAGAACTTTATTTCTTTACAATATCCATTGTTATTTAGTTAATATGAAGTTGTAATTATTAGAAGGCTTTTCCTCATCCACCATCAATATTCTATGCTTACAAACTAAGGGTTTATTCCCTTCATTTTAGCAATAATCCATCCTGATGTAGCTTTATATTATTTGAGGACACTAATAAGCATCTCTTATTGTAAGGATATAAGATTGCTAGAGATGATGATAAAAAGAGTTTAATTATCCACTAAGAATGCAAACTTCATATGAATGGTTAAGGGTTTTAATTCAACTTCTTAAGCTTTTCTATATATGGTAATGGTTTTCTATCATAATATTCAAGTTTATATGTGTATTTATGTCAATAAGGTGAGCTCTTAAAGTAGAAACACATTATTCTATTTCCTTATTTAGTTCAAATTTTTTCTTTTTCCTCCTCATAGGATTCTATTTCTATCAAATTTATAATAGAAACTTCTAGTGGATAATCCCTTATTAATTCAAAAATGCATGCAAAAAAATTCTTAGTTACGTCAACCATAGAATTAGATTCACAATAAGCAAGATCTCTCATAGAGTTATAAATACTAAAACAAATAGTTTCCCATCAAATTCCAAGTTAAGAACCATGTCATGCATTAAGATTTTAGTTCTAAAAGATTTTAGAAATGTTCTTCCTAAGAGAATAGGAGAAGGGTTAAGGGATCCATCATCTTTCATATCTAGTACGTAAAAATCAATAGGGAAAACAAGTTCATTTACTTGCACTAATGCATATTTAATTAACCTTTTAGCATATGTGCTTGTTCTATTAGCTAATTTTATTACAACATGAGTCTCTTTTAAAGGACCTAGACTTAAAGAATTAAATATAGATAAAGGCATGGCATTTATAGAACTCATAAATTTAGCATGCATTTCTCATTTTTTTGGTTTCATAATTTATATGGAATAGTAAAGATACTAGGGTTGGTGGGAGTTTTCTTTAAAAGACATTGGATATATTCTCTCCTATACAAATTTTTTCACCCCCTTTTAGTTTTTCCTTATTAGTACATAAATAATTAAGAACTTTAAAAACCTTGTCACTCACTTAATAGCCTCAACCAAAGGGATTTTTACCTCCTTTTTAATCACACCACAAATTTTACATGAAAATTTTTACTTTTGTGAGATAGTTAATTAATAAAGTATAGAGTATTATCGCCACACTTAATAGAGGTCTAGCTCCTTGATTTTCTTTTACTAAGTTTCAAGGCTAAAACAAAACTTAACTAGAGTAAATTAGTGCAAATAGAAATAATAAATAATAAAGCAGTGAATAAATATCATAGTATAAGAGTATATCTAAAGTAGAGCAAGGGACATTAGAGTCTAAAGGAAAAAATATGTTAATAAAAAATAGCACCCAAAAGTACAGCTTCTACTTTAAATTTCATTAGTTTGTGACATTAAGTCATGATCTTAACAATATATAATTGGAAATAACAGAAACATTTAAATGATGAACATTATGGTGTGGCTTGAAAGCATTTCTTAGTTGTATTTGATATTTTCTCTATAATCATAATTTAGTCACTTGGATTCCTTAGTTTATATTTATTATTATAAATTAGAACTTTTTTTATTGGTTATTAATGTAATTAAGCTATGATTTATGATATAACATAACAGTTAATAATAACATATTTAAGGGTTTATTCTAGCTTTTTTCTCATATTCTCAAGGTAGCAAAATTGAGATTTAGTGGGTGGATTGTTCTTGTAATTTTTATTTTTTTCATTCAGTACCTATTTTTCTTCTCTATTGGGTTGTGATCAGTAAAGAAGCACACTTTTTTATATGGTATAGGATTAATAGTGTAGTAAGCTAAGACGATGCCTAGCTTAAGCATGTGTGGTATTCACATATAGCCTCCTAGCACTTCGTATGTCCTTGGGTTAGGTGGTGGTGGTATCTCAATTTATAAAATCCTTCATGGAAAATGGACTCAAGGTATAGTGGGTGTGGACATTGTGGTATCTTCTGAAAAGCCCCTCAATGTATTATGACCATGTGTAGTTTGTGTGGTATTCCAATCCTTAGGAAACCTCACAATAAATACACTCAAGGTATAGGGATGTGGTATCCCTTGAGAAATCCCTCTCAATTTATTCTAACCCTATTATGTGGGTGTGGTATCCCATTGTGTGTGTTATGCTGCAATGAACGTTGTTTATAGTAGAAAATGATTGTGGTCAAATCAAACATCTTTATAATTGGAAATTTTGTGCTCACTAAATGGGGAATAATAATAATGTTTATTCTATGTGAACTTGATGAATGATCTTTATTATTATCTCTTCCATGATTGACATGTGAACATGCTTTATTACATTATAACATCAATATTGAAGTTAATTTCCAAAGTATGCTTCATATCATGTTCTTATGTGACCTTAATATGCAACATGATCCCTTACCATTTTTAAGGGAGTTTGCTTTCAAGTACCTCACATTACAAATACTACATTTGTGTGGTGATGATCTAACTTCTGTTTAGGTAAGTAAAGCAAGATTTGTAGGGTTATAATTCATAACTAGAGTTTGTTGAGTATGATGATATGGATCAGTTGGTAACCCTTTCTTGTGTATCAAGATTTATATTTCTACTTTCTAAAAGTTAGGCTAACTTGCATAAGTTATTTTTTCCACTATGTTGGGATGTTTTTTTTTATTCTTTTAATTATTTAAACACTTAGTGTTGATTCTTGTATGTTGATTATGTAAATCTCACTCTCTTTAATCTATATCATTCTCATCTTCATTCCTATTATCTTGTTAGTGAAGACACCTTTTGTTCATTTATTCTATTTTTTCTTGTATAAAGCAAATATTTGATGATTATCAAACATCTCCCATGGTTTATTTGTTTGTGACATCCCCCAGTTTTGTTTTGCTCTACTTTTATAAGATCTTAATAACAAAATTTTGTGTTTATAATTTTTAGGGGGTAGGGTTACAACTATCCATCATTTTTATTGATCTTTTTTCTATTTTATTTCCTTAAATTGTGCTCATTTTTCATCTCCTTTGCTTGTAATTGTTTCCTTCATTTTGTAATGGTATGTGTTGTATATATCATTAGAACTTCTTCCATATCAATTTTGTACAAGTTAGTTTCATGTATGTGTAATGTGTTTCTAGACAAATACTAACCTTTGTATTTTTTTTATATTTTTTGTTGAGATAAATATTATTGCAATTTGTTGATGAAATTTTGCATATTTTTTTTAATTTTAGAAGCTTTCTTATTGAAAATTACATGCTACTTCTTCAATAGAGAAAACATTATTTTTAACTTCAAAATGAGGTCTTTATATTTTGAGCTCTAAAAGCCTGTTTTTTAAATAGCCATCTAATATATGCATATTCTATGTAACTTTTTGACATATCATGACCCAAATTTCTAGATTTTTCTTGAAAATTTAACCCTTTTTCTCAAATTTTCTCTACTAGCCTAAAAGGTAATTTAAATTGATAAAAAAAAAAAGAAAAGGAGCACAATATGAGAAGCGAGCTTGGAATCATGGAAATTAAGATATATTATCATGCATAACCCTAAAAGGGAAGTCATGCGAAGAAAAATCAAGTCTAGATAATCCATAAAAATGAACTATAGGAGCCCTAAATTTATTGAAATACGGCCTCCATTTCCTTGGTTCTCCTCTCACATGCGTCAATAGTTCATCTCACGTGCATAATGTGAGGGAGAAATATGCATGCCCCAAATTTACCAATACCAACTGTATTTTTTTCATAGTTTGGATTTAATTTGTATGGCCTTCTATCTATATATAGAACATAAGTTAGGTGTCATAAAACATCAACATATTGCCTTCTGAACTTCGACTTCATTTTAATTATTTCTAGACCATTCATGTTATTTTGTTAGAGTTATCTAGTTAGTTAGCAAAATTGAAAGATTTGTGACCATACGGTGTTTGTAGTGCTACAATATCCCAAGTTATTTATTTATTTTCTCTACTTTTTATACATATTATTGTATTTAAGTTTATTTTCATTAATAGTTTAACTAATTGAGTTTGTCATTTTATTTAGTTAAGTTTAAGCTTTGTTATGTTTATTAAATTTTATAATTTTTATGTTTTTATAAACTATGGTTTCTAGTTATATTAACATGCTAATCTAGATTAGTACACGGTAAGAGGATAATTGAATGTATTTGGATAAGTAATGGTGAGTTGTAAATTATACTTAATTGTTATTTTCATTTTTGGTTGAATTAATAAATTAAGTTTAATGAACTCTAATCTAAAATTAAGACTTTAATATATAGATTAGCCACTTGGTTAATTTGAGTACTAATGAGATGCTAAGATAGTATAGTAATCCATAAGTATTAACATATACGCTCACAAATAGCGAATAGGTTGGTTAATTTCTAGAGGAAAAAGGTAATTAAATCTATGTTTATTAATCTTTTGAATTACATAATTCATGCAAACTGTAATGATAGTTCTATTTAGCTTCTCTCTAATTCTCAATGACATCATTAATTAAATCTAGGGAACATATCCTAGTACATTAATTGATTATACAATAAATCATAAATAGAACTTGGTTCATTTGCATAAGGGGATGTTAGGATGCAGATGTGTGTGAGCTTCTATAGGCTAACATCAAAGATAATTCATAACCATTTAATTCAATTATCAGCTAATATCCATATACTAAATATGTCCTCTAATCGCTATTATTCCATTATTGTTAGTTAGTTATTGTGTTAGTTCTTAGTTTTTATTCTTTTCATTACTATTTATTAGTTTTTCCAATTTAATAATCGGGAGAATTGATATGATAATAGAAATATATGAATTAGATAACAACCTTCATGGAGTCAACCCCTACTCACTACTTACTATTTATGTGTATGTCTAGGGTCTAATTTGGTGTGTCTATGACAACACATCAATTTTTGGCACTGTTATCAGGGACTAGAAACCTTAGTTCTTATTTTTATTACCATATTTTCATTAACTCTTCTAATTAAAACTCAATTTTCTCTTATTGTATATGTCCAATAGTCCACATTTAAAATCATTTGCTCAAAAGAGCATACATCACCTCATTAAATCGATGGATCCTAATTATTACATTATGATGGAGAACAAAAATCAAAGGTGATTGCAATACATTCATATTATTCCTTTTCCTATAAATGATAGCTCATCATCATTTGAAGAGAGCATTGAAGATAATTTTGAGGAACATTTTAAAGAACCAATGGCAAACCATACTTTGAAGGAGCTTGCAGATCCTACTATTAATTCTAATATTCTTTATATTAGTTATCCTAATTGATAAGATAAGTGTGAGATGAAACCTAGATCGATACATGCACTTACTATTTTTTTGGGTTTTCTAGATATTAGCTCTTTTCAATTAGTCTACATTATATATCTGAACAAATTTATCAAGGAACTTTATATAGCTTGTTTTAGTATGAAACCAATGGAATCACTTGTAGTACAACTTAAATTAAAAGCTTTTCCTTTTGCTTTAACTGATAGTGTGAAGAAAGGTTATATGATATGCTTGCAAAGATCTATTAATACTTGGGTTGATATGCAAAAACTATTTCTAGAAAAGTGCTTTCCATCATCTAGCACCACAAATATTAGAAAATAAATATGTGGTATTACATATGATCGTGGAGTGTATTTACATAAATATTGGGAAAATAGTTAAGAAATTGTGTGGTGTTAATCTTTTCAAAACATTGAAGATTTGAATGGCTACAAGAAGAATTTCGTTCAATGGTTTAATGATGAGGAGTGGAAGATTTAAAGAATAGTATTAATCTTCAATCAAGATTCATGGAAGAATTCAACAAGAAGATTAATTTTGAATGTTTCTCCAACAAGAAATTATAATCATTCTATCTAATATTATACCAAGGATTATTAGTTATAAAATTCACTCACAAAAGATAAAAGATAGCCAAATGTATTACTTCTATTAGATTTTAATATGATTCGACTCTTCCATGTCACAAGCTGTCAATCATTCCTTATATAGGTAGTCACATATTGCTAAATAGCACACTAAGGTATCCAAGGTAATACACACATGGCTAACTAGCACAATAACTAGTAATACCAACATAGCACTAACCTATATAGTACATGAATCAAACGAAAAATATTACAAAAAAATGTAGCTAGTTACTATGTGGAAACAACTAACATGGGTCCTAATTTATAAAATAATGATTACTAGGTCTCTTTGACTTGTATGTTTGACTTCCATGTATAACAGATTCCTTTAAATTGTAATAACTTTTAACATATGATATCTTAAGTATGCTGACAACTTGAAGTGTATGAATCTTCTCCGTGCAAATATGTTATAGATCTGCAAGAATTAGCCAAAATACAATTGGTAAGGTTAGTAAAATTATTAATATTACCATCAAAGACACACTATAATAGGCTCCATCACAAAGCATGCCACATCCTCATTGTCTCAGGAACCCATAGATGCTCCTGCATCACTCTCCCTAAATTAAGAAGAAATTTTCCTCAAATTGGCATCACTATAATAAGAAAACAAATCACTACTATTAAATTTCCTTAAAACACCTCAATAAGATTCTTGAAGTTCATGTTTATAAGCATATTCTCTAAATTTTCTGAGGATTGTAAATTGTCCAACTAATCATGTCATTAGTTTATGTTTTATAAGATTATGAAACATTTATTTTTGCAAATGTAGCTAACATAAATCATTAGGAGAAAGTTGTTATACCCCGATTTTTCACGACCAAAAAATTTTGCTAAAAAATTGTAGAAGGAAAAAATATCTAGGAAAATTGGGGTATTATGGGCATACTTGACATAAATTAGATTTCATCCACCTCCCCCATGTCATATACAAGCCTAAACAAATCAAAACACTTAAAATAATAGAGTGCGTGGAATAACAATTTCATGACAATTTAATTAAACAACTTTAATTGTATTTACGTTGGAGGACCCTACTAAGCTCCGATCAAATCATTACAATATACATGTAGATATTGTATAGGGCTATAATAAAACAAATTAGGGTATGTCTCTTAATTTAAAACCTTGGTTTGCCATGGAGCCCGCCCAAACCTTTATAATATCCTTGCTCTCAAGAAATGACCCAAATAAGGTAGTCCCTTTATTGGCTATCCCTAAAGACCAGCACATGGCCCTCTACTCGTGGGAATGAGCAAGTTACTTAGCAAACAAACTTATCAGTATGCTACGTAATGAGTAAGCCAAGTTGTTTCCTCAATGTACACATGTATACTAATTTACCATACATGATTATAACATAAATCATGCATAATGATAAACCATTTACAAAGCTAAAAGTTTAAAATGACATGCTATCAGGCATAATTCAAATAAAGAAGAATAAATCATGCTTAGATTCATAACCTTCTCAAATAAGCACTTACATGTGTAATAGCAAAGAGCATCCAAGCATCCTCCAGGATTTATTTCCAATTATCTAATACCTTAGGTTATATCATAAATTTATCCATACATGAGGAAGGTTAATAATTTAAACCATTAGCTAAGTGTAAAAACAAATTTTATCCATTTTGGTCAATTATACCATTCACTTGGTTATTATTCATAAATTTCAACCAATATTTAGCACCCATAATTTATTATCATCATGTGATGGACTTTGCACCAACCCATGGTCTCACATACCATAGTATCCTATCCAAATAAGGGACATAAAGTTCAGGCTAAAGACAATCACTAAGTGGGCATAAGTCTAGGTTGAAGCCAACAAATATGGACATAAATTCTAGGTCGAAGCCAACTACCTAGGTAACCAAAACATTTAGTAATGATAACCCCAAGTACATCATTAGTGTTTAGAGTAGGTAAGATACTAGAACCTCTTAGGTTCTCATTTGAAAGCACCAAAAGTTCCTGAAGGCAAACTAACCCTTAGTAGCTAATCGAGGATCAGGGAACCCTAACCCATAATCAACTCGACTTTCTTTCACTTTACATAATTAGTATTTTATTTATAAGGATTGGTGGTCATAGAAGGCCCATACAAAAGTAAGTTAACTTCCTATGTTAATCCATATTAATATTTTTCTTTCCATTTTTCCAACCATGTAGGTTTTCCATTTTTTCTTGGCTAATGCTATTCATAACCACCATATTATTTAATTTAATCCCACAGTGACTCTCATTACTTTTTGTTTCCTCAATATTGTCACTTGTCTTAAATGAAATACTCAAATAGCCATCACATTATTCATAATTTATACCATTAGTGATGATCCATTTTAATCTTTTAATTAGGCCAATCATCCATGATAAAAATCATATTTTATTTCACTAATAATCATGGTATAGTCCCAAGCATAACCTCAAATCATAACCGAACCAAAAATAAACAAATCATTTAAACCAACTAAACTAGTCGATTAGTTTGGGTCAACCAGTCAATCAATTTAACTCAACCAGATCATGTTTTCATTTTAATAGGTCAATTATTTTGGGTAAACTAGTTAATTGTTCATAGACTAGTCAACTGGTTTTGCTAAACTAGTTGATGTGTTTAAGGGGAGAGCAAGACCAAGGTTTATACAGGCTTACCAATAGATGGGTTTTGTCAATCAATCGAATGTTCTAAGAACTAGTCAATTGGTTTGACCTAACTAGTTATCGATTTTCCCTAGCACACCACCAAATCACAATTTCATGCAAATTCTAATATATAAATCATTCTTGATTACATTAAAACGTGCATTAATATAATATAACATATTTCTAACCAAATTAACATCCTTTTATCCCTATGGGATCACCATAGCCTATTTTTACTCAATTTCATGCTTTTTACTCAAATCAAGCTATCTAAACACCAAACCACTTACGAAAATTATATCCCCTTCATTCCAACAAGCAGAAATCCATTAGAGGTAACACCTAACATGGAGGAATACTTACTAAATATTTTAGAAGCAGGGGTCATTTAATTGATGTAGGTCAAATCTCCTTAATGATAGAAATTCCACAAGTGGGAAATCTCAACTTTAAAAACCTTAAAACAAAAAACTTAAACATATACACTACACAAAAACCATATTAAATTTTGAACTTGAAAACAAGAGAGAATAATGACATACTAACTTAAGATAAAACTGGGACGAACTAAAATAAACCACTCAACCTTTTTCCCAAATCTAACTCTACCTTGTTTAATAATCAAAATAAGAGAAAGCTAGAGACATGATCAAAATAGCGTAAAAGGATTGATTGGTAATATTCAAAGGGTAAGAAGAAGAAGGGATAATACAAGATATAGAAAATTTGGTGGCTAAAAGAAAGGTGCATAGCAAGGATGATTGGGGTTATTTATAGCCAACTAGTCAAAGGAAAATACTGCCGGTTTGAGAATCAACTCAAAACCCTACCATTGATTGTTTGAATTCCATTAGAATGAGTGGATATTGTCTAGGATTTGCTGACCTATTCTTTAGAGCTTAGATGGTATCTCTGGAGAATTTAGGTTCATTAGACTAGAATTAGCATTCATGAATGGAGTAAAAGGAAGTCGGTGTGGAAGGAATCTTCCAACTACTCAGAAGAATGTTAGAGATCGAAGCATTCAATTTAATAATTATGTAGAGTAGAGAGGAGGAAGAAGATAATATTGAGGTCATCTCTCCCCCTCAATTTTCCCAATCATCCTCCAAATCAAATTAAGGCAATATTTTTGGTTAAATGCATCATTAAAATTGTTAGAAATCTCATAGGGACAAATTTACATGGGTTGGTAAGGTTCCATTTTAGTGTAAGTGATTTTTTAAAACAAATTAAGATCGAAAACATGACTAGCTTGCAAAGAACATGATGGGTTTAAGTCTACTAGTTCACTGTTCTACCACTAATTAATTAGTTTCTCCCAACAAGTCAATAAATCCAAATTTGAGAAAACAACAAAACAATTGATGGGTTTGTTTGCAAAACTCGATAAATTTCATTTTTTAACATGACATCAAATCAAATTTTATCCCAAACTAAATCATAACATTAAATCAAAATCAAAGGTTTAAAATTGGAATTATTTCTAATTAAACCATTTTATAAAAATATAGGGTATTACAAGAATACCTTTGGAGTGTGATGTTTATTTGCTTACTTGTGGTGCCTTTTATTAGCTAATTCTATGTTTTCTTTGATTTATTGATGAAGCTTTTTAAAGAACTCAACCTTTTCCTTTACCTCATAATTTTTAAACTCATCCTATTTTCAAGGGTTGCATATGAACTAGCATGTCTAGATTCATTACATACATAATCTCGAATGGAATTGAGAAAATAGTACTAAAAGAACTTTGACAGTAAGAAAACTTTGTATAAGATAACTTAATATCCCAATATTTGTTACTATTAATTACCAATCTTCTCAACAAAGTGCGAAGAATACAAACTTTAGTTTATCCATCGATTTATGGATGATGTTAAGTATTATATAACAACTTAGTTCCTAACATGTGCCATAACTTTTTCCAAAAGTAGCTAAGAAACTTAACATCTATATCTAAAAAATACTTTCAGGGATTCCATGTAGGTTCACAATTTCATGAAAATACAAGTCGGAAACATGTGTAGCATCATTAATTTATTTACATGTAATACAATGATCAATTTTAGAAAATATATCTAGCACAACGATAATAGAATCATTACCTCTTTGTGTTTAAGGAAACCTTAAGATAAATTCCATGCTAACTCCTTCCTATGGTTGATTGGGTGAAAGTAATGGTGTCTATACACCTTTGTGAAGAAAAAAAATTTATACTTTTTACAAGTAAAACATCGGTTTCCTATAAGTTGTAGAACCTTAATCATGTATGACTGGCAGAATTTCTCTTGTAATATCTCTAATGTCTTTTTAGTACCAATATTCCCTACTATAGATCTTTCATATACCTCTTTAATAAGTACATCTATAATATTTGATCTCTATGCAAAAAGTTTATTGAGTTTAAAAAAATCCATCTTATAATGTATAATTACCATGATATCCATTTTCATAGCATGCTCAATATTCATCACTAAAACCTTCATCTCTAGGATAAAATTCTTTTAACAATCTAAATACTAGTAATTTAGCATCTAATATAATAAGAAATATAGGCATTCAAGAGAGAGTATCACCTACTACATTTTCTTTCCAATGAAAGTGATGTAGGAGCATCTAATGATTCTCATATTCTTATTGATTCTCAAGGTAAGGAAGAATTAACTTTCTTAATATTGGATCCTATCATATTAAATATTCTTGATAATACGTCTATGCTTGGTATTGAAAAAAATTAAAGTTGTTCTTGCAGGTATGTTACATATTTGTAAGAAGAATATGTTAACACACCTTAAAGTGTACAAGCATTCCAAGCATGCAAAACTATGGCATACATGGGATGATACTTTATAATAAGAAGATATGGTGATGATTATCATTATTTGCATTAACTTGTTGTAAACCCTAAGTGTATTTTATGTAAGCTAGGGATTGATGTAATTTCATGTATTTACCATAGTTGCTTGTGTGGCTTTGTAATGTTAGTCATTAATATCATTTAGATGATGATATTATGAGTAAGTTTAGGTATTATATGGGCTTAATTCAAGTAAGAAAAGTTAGCTTGGATTTATCTTGGATTAAGAGGGGAGGCTGGCTGGGTTAAGGCCATTAATGTTGACTTCCTTCCTTATATATAGCCTACCTTATACACGCATAGAAAGAAAAAAGAAATAAGAAGAAATCATTTGAACAAAACTCAAGTCTAGCACTTGTTTACTCTCTCTTTTTGGAGTATTATCAGTATAGGAAGTGCCTGGGGCATTCCTCCATCTTTCAAAGCTTTGAATAAGCAGCCACATTCAAAGACTTCCCCTCATCCAATCCATTATCGTATATGAAGTTACCTGAAAGTTTTGATGCTTATCTTCCATAAGCCGTGGGTTTTGCATATGAATTTACATCTACTGGATCCTGCACTCAATGAGGAATCGATCCAATGTTTCCTTCCACCTTGATCCACACCAAAAAGTGTTTAATAGAGACTATAAAGGATTATAATAAGTTAATTTACTTTGCATATCTTAGAATAATTTTCTTTTAACCATGTAAATATTTCAAGCCCTAGTGACTATAATGTAATACAAAAGGTTTAGGCCTCAAATAATGACTCCATGTCTCTAAGATTCATATGATGGCTAATAATTCCTTATCATATGTCGAATACATTAATTTATCTCCATTTAACTTTTCACAAAAGTATGGAATAGGTCTTGTTTCTTGTATTTGCCTTTGAAATTCCTTATATTCTTATGGATTACATCTATAAGTAGGTTTATTAGGTAAAGGCATTCCAGGAATTAAATCTATAGCATGCTCTATACCTCTAAAAGGCATTACACAAGGAAGCAAGTCATTTGAAAATACGCCATTATAATTATTAAATATTCTAGTGTGGTTCAAATTGTAAGGCTTTTCCTCTTTAAATCAATATTCATTTACTATATAGGAAACACCCTCCTCCTTAATGAAATTAATCACATATTTTTCATATAAGAATAAACTTTTCTTAGTCTCAATAAGTTGCATATGATCACATTGAGATGGTTTTAATTTATAGTTTTTTATTTTATTTTTAACCATAATATATTCACTAGTTACACCATTATTGAATGCATTTCTATCATATTACCATGGTCTCAGTAAAATACCATAAGAATCGATTGGTAATACATCATCTAGTACTTCATCATGATAGCCACGAATACCAAAAGTAATTGGGGCCAGCTTAGATACCTTAGAACCTTTGTCTTGATTAAACCATAATAATGATTATGGTTTAGGATGATTATTAGTCACTAACCCAATTTGCTTAACCATCATTTCACTAGCAAAATTAGCACATAAACCACTATCTATCATGACTATGAACCTTATCACCAATTCTACACTTTCTTTCAAAAATCTTATCACTTTTTGTACATGGATTATTAGGTTGTATTTATAATATCTTTAAAGCACAAAACATGGGTTACCATATTCTTTATGCATATTCAAGGAATGATAATTTTTTTTTCTAGGTCATCAATATCATCACATGGTTCCATACCTTCTATCTCATTTAAGGTAAAAACTCTTTGCTAAGTACATTCTCTAGTAAAATAACCATATCCTTTACAATTAAACATTTCCTATTTAACACCTCACCCACCTATTTTTACCCCTTTTCAACTTGGATAATTTGATTTTATTATCATTATTTAAAGATACAAGTGTCCAATATTTTGAAGTAGATGCATTTAAATAGTTTTTGGTTGAAGTAGATTTCAAAGCACTTATTTTAGCATAGGACTTGGTATACTTAGTTTGTCTTTCATATTTTAAATATAACTTAGTAAAATCATCAAGAGAACTATAGGTAAATATTTTAACTTTTTCTTTAATCAAATTATTAAGGCCACTTAAATATCTAGCAAATTTTTGTTTTTTTTTCTTTCTTGCATATCATGTAAGAGTATTAGTCTTTCACATTCCCTTGTGTATTCTTCTACACCAATTAGTCCTTGTCTAAGAGTATTCGATTTAATATATATTTTTTTCATACTATTTATGAAATGAATTCTTCCTTAGGGGTTTTTTAATTTCAACCATGACTTGATTTTACTTTTTTCTTACCTTTCATAAGTACTCTTAAGATTATCATACCAAACCCTAGAAAACTTTTAAAATTTGAGAGTTACTAACTTATATCTACGCTCATCATCATACTCTCTAAATTAAAATATGGCTTCAATTTTGTGCAACCATTCAAAAAAATATTTCTACATCTGCTTCATTATAGAAATAATTAAGCTCGAGTTTGATACCTTTATCTTCAATATGATTAAACCTTGGTTGGTAATTTACTTGTCCTCATAAATTATGGATAAAATCATTAGAGCCATTCTCCATCACCCTTTCTTCTTACTCTATTCTATTGTGAGGTGTCCTTATCGTGCTTGGACTACTTTCCTCATATGCTTTTTACTTTATCATTGGTGGCTTCCATGGTGTTTTGCATAAGTTAGGGTGTTCTCTTAGTCAGTTACCATTATCTCCTTCCTTAGGAATCGCTTTGAATGGAACAAAGATGCTGAATTTGTGTGTTGTTAACATGCACACTAGTTGCAAGTTGTTAAAAAGTGTCTAACATACCTTTTATGGACACACTTCTACACCTATAACTATTATTCTTGCTAGATGAAACCTTAGTTATGTATGCTTGCTGCTCCATGTTGGTTCTTAATAGCTTTTGGGTGGATCTTCAAGAATCTTGGAAGCTTCTTGGTCATGGAGATGAATTAGTAATGGAAAGGAATTATTTGAGTGAATTACCACCAATTGTAAATACACAATTAAGGATATTTTATGGATGATAATGGTTGGATCTTACATAATTCAAGGCACGAATGAACTCATGAATGAAGTTGAATAGATACCTAAGAATGGTTTAAGTAATATTCTTTGTGATTCATTGAATGCTAAGATAGGAAGAAGAGGTTGAACATTAAAGTTTAAATGGTATGAAATAAATAGTGAAGTTGTTCTTGCTTTAACTAAGATGATTATGAATACATAGCTGGAGTTCTAATATATGAATTAGGTTTCCAAATACTTGGGAAAAGAAGGAGGTACAAAATATGTTGCATCTCAAATTTTGGACGGATGAAGTGATGATGAAGTTGGGATTGAATATTTAAGAGAAATTAGGTGCAATTGGAAGGAATGATTATGAGGATGTCTAGTTTCTTCAAATTTTGGGGTTGAAGATTCAAAGATAAGTTTCAAAGAAGGTTAAGAAGGTTGTGCTTCCTCACATTGTATACATTAAATGGATAAAAAAAATAGGGAAGTTTAAGGTTGTCTACCTATTCAAATGATGGAAACAACCAACCTAACTTTAGTACCAAAAATGCAGTGAATCTTCTTAGGAGATTGAAGATTTGAGTGGATATAAGAAGAAGTTGGTTTAGTGGTTTCAAGATGAGGAAAAAGAAGGATAATCTTCAAGAAAGATTCAAGGAAGATTTACAGAATGGTATGAATCATCAATAAATATTCAAGGAAGAATTCAACAAAAAGATTAACTTTGAATATTTCTCCAAGAAGACATTCAAATCACTCTATCTAAGATTACCTCTAGTAGTCTTAGTTAGAAAATTCACTCTCAAAAGAGATAATATATCCAAGGCTCTTACTTGTATTATATTTCAATACGATTTGACTCATCTATGTTGCAAGGCTCCAACCATGCCTTATATAGGTAGTCACATTTGCTAGATAGAACATTAAAGTCGATAAGGTTGTACACACATGGATAACTAGCACACTAACAAGTAATAGTAACATAGCACTAACCAATATAGTTCATAAATCAAACAAAACATTATTACAAACAAACATTGCTAATTGTTACATGGAAACAAATAACAACAGCCCTAATTTACTTAATAATAATAACTAGGTCTACTTGAATTTTAACTTTTATGCATAATAGCTTTCTTTAACACATTATAACTTATAACATATGAAATCTTAAGTATGCTGACATCCTGAAGTGCATGAAGCTTCTCCTTGTAACTATGTTACATACCTATAAGAATTACTTAAAGTAAACTTGTTAAGGTTAGTCACATTATTAATATTATCATTAAAGACACATATTACAATAGGGTCCATCATTAAGTATGTCAAATCCTCATTATCTTGAGAATCCATAGGTGCTCTTGTGTCACTTTATGGTGGTTGTCCTAACCTTCAAATTAGCACAAAATTATCAACACAATATTTATACGAGGGATAATACCCATGGGCTATAATATGATTGATGCTGGCAGTGGTGGAGCATTAGTAGATAAGACCCTAACTAAGGTTAGAAGGCTAATATCTAATATGGCATCTAATTCCTAATACATTGTTACTAGAAATAATTCCTCTTTATGTCACCATTTAGAAAATATAATTAATATATAATTTAATGAAAAATTAAATAATATGACTTAGTTGAAAAGGTGGTGAAAGGGGGATTGTTGGCTCAAGTATGTGGAATTTTTATATATGAAAGTCATGCTACTAATGCATGTCCCACTTTGCAAGAAGTGCAACAAGTTCATATGATTGGTGGATCTCTAGGAAACAAACAATAAGACTTCTATGCCCTAACATATAACCTAGGATAGAAGGATCATCCTAAGGTAAGGTATGGGAATAATCATAGACCACCATCATACCAAAATCAATATGGTTATAACCAATACCCTATATCATAGCATATTCCTTAGAACCAACTAAAACCACCAACTATGCAACCACCTCAACTACTAATACCACCACAACCATCTTAAGGAATGTTTTTAGAGGATATAGTTAAATCTTTAGCCAATAAGACTCTCCAATTTCATTAAGAAACAATAAATGGTCTAAAGAACTTATAAAGTTAGGTGTGTTCGTTAACAAATTTTGTAGGCAAATTACAAGAATAGAGTTCATCAAAGTTACCTAGCCATGTAAAGATGAATCAAAGAAAAAAAAGTGAGTGATGTAATCACTTGGAGTGGAAAATAATTAGATGGTCTAAAACAATTTAAAGATTACCAAAGGACCAACCAAGAAGATTAAGAATCAATGAATGTAGAAGAATAAATCAAATAAAAACCTCTTGGGGTAACTAAAATAAATTCTCGTAACCCTTATAAACCTATTTCTCCTTTTTCCTTGCTGGTTGGCTATGGATAACAAGTAAGATCATCAAAATGAGACATTAGAAAGTTTTAAAACATTCCCTTGATAGATGCAATAAAGGAAGTGTATAGGTATGTAGAGTTTTTAAAAGTTTTTTGCACTAACAAGAATAAATTGAGAGGGTATAGGGGATCAAAAAGATAGCATAGGGGAGAATGCGTACCCAACTTTATAAAGGAATGATGCAGGAGCATCCAATGAACCTAATGATTGTCATATTCATATTAATTCTCAAGGTAAGGAAGATTTAACTTAATTAATGTTGGAGCCTATCATGTTAAATATTCTTGATAATTCTTATATGCTTGACATTGAAAAACATTTAAGTTATTCTTGTAGGTATATGACATATTTGCAAGAAGAAGATGTTCATACACTTTGATGTATACAAGTATTAAAAGCATGCAATAATATGACATACATGGGATGATACATTACAACAAGAATATAAAGTGATGATATTCATTATTTGTGTTAACTTTTTATAAACCCTAACCCTAAGTGTATTTTATGTAAGTTAGGGTATTGCTGTAATTTCATGTATGTAGCTTAGTCAATTGTATAGCTTTGCAATATTAATCCTTAGTATCATTTAACCAATGATATTATGATTTGGATTAAGGTTAATATGGGCTCAATTAAACCATGAATAATGGGCTAGATTAAGGGGGAATAATTGGCTGGTTTAGGCTAGCTAACCACCAACTACTTCCTTCCCCTATATAAGGCCTTTGTGCATAGCTTTGTATAAAGAGAATTGAATGAAATGAATCATAATATTTTGATCAAAATTTGAGCAAAGTTACCTAAATTATATCCTCCCTTTTGGGTTGGCATTGAGCAATGAAAATATGGGATTCAACCTTCCTCAATCTATCTTCAAACTCGACACATTTGAAGGCGGTTGAAATCTGTCGAGTATCTTCAACTTGATCACTCAATTTCTTCACATATACTCCAGCAAATTACTTCGTTTCTTTTGCATTAGTTCGTGGGTGAAAGCTTCTAAAAAAATCTTTGATCCAACCTTCCATTACTTTGATAAAAAAAACATCAAGGAAACTCCCATATAAGTGTAATGATTCTCTTATTTTTACAATTAAAATTAGAAACATGAGATATAATAGTGCATGCTAGAATTATGATTCATTATAAATGTCATGCCTTTATCTATTTTTAATACCCTAAGTCTAATACCCTTTAAAGATAACCATGTTGTGAACCAATTAGCTGATAGATTAGTCATATGTCCTAATAGGGTGATAGAGGATATTCTAGTTCAGCTGAATGAGCATGTTTTTCAATCTAATTCTTATGTTATAAACATGCAAGATAATGGATCCCCTAACCTTAATCCTATTCTATTAGGAATAGCAACTCTAAAAACTTCTCTAACTAAAATTGATGTGTATAATGGTGATATTAATATGGAATTTGATAGGAAATAATTCATTATAATATTGATGACTCCATGAGGTATATTGTTGATTGCCAATTCATTTATAAGGATAATGCAATTGATAATTTTTTTGAACATGTTGTTGAATTAACAAGTGATAATCTAGTATAACTTGTTCTAATAAATCTATTAGAAATAAACTCTTATGAGGAGTTAAAAGGAATTCTTTTATTAAGTAAGAATATAGAGGAATGTGCTTATAGTTCCAAAGTTTATTCTACTTACATAGGGGATTATGTTGAAGTACTATAAAAGAAAGACCCCTTCTATACAAAAGGCTCTAGAATTGGATTTGAAACCTTTGCCCAATAATCATAAATACACTTTCTTACGAGATAATCAACTTTTCTTATCATCATTGGTAGTGACCTTACATATTTATAGGAAAGGCATATTATTTAATATATAGAGGAATGTGCTTATAGTTCCAAAGTGTATTCTACTTACATAAGGGAGTATGTTGAAGTACTATAAAAGAAAGACCCCTTCTATAAAAAAGGATCTACAAGTGGATTTGAAACCTTCGCCCAATAATCATAAATTCACTTTCTTACGAGATAATCAACTTTTCTTATCATCATTGGTAGTGACCTTACATATTTATAGGAAAGGCATATTATTTGATATATAAAAGATTATAAAACTACACTACATCATTAAATTATTATCTCAAAAGTGTTAACACGTGTAAAAAAATGGAAAATGAATGGCCATCAACTTAAAGCATTCTACAAATAACATCAAGTGGAGGAATTTTGTGTATGATTTTAACATTAACCCCTATAGTCCCTCTCTTACTCATCCCTAATAAACCCTCCTCTTCCCTACTTTATATTTCTATGATTCAATTATTGAGGAAAAAGCCTATTCTAAGCATATGGGAGGTACTATCTTTATTATATTTATTTGTTTGTAATTTTTATTATTTTATTCTCTTTTATTACATCATTTTCTTTTATTTCTTTTTTAAGTGTGAATTTTATTTATATTTTTTCATTTTTGTGTGCTTTGAATTTTTTTAAATTTTATTAACATTATTTTATTTTTATTAAGGAAAAAAATGAAGGAATAAAAAATCTAAGAGGTGACATCTTGAGAATAGACTATGAAAAAAATCTTTATTTGATACCGTCTTTGTGTATGAATAGTTGGGACTAAAGTTTATTACAACATGCTTCTAGAAAAAGGGAAAAAAAGTGTTTTAATATTTTAGTTGCATCTCACTATTGACGAAATTAAACATGAAATTTTGATAATACTCATAAACATAGAAAATAAATTAGGCCAAGTAGAAATAAAAACCGGTGAGTTTTGGAGCCTTATTAATGGATATAATTTTTATCAAATACACTTTTAATTCATTAGTGCACTTTTCTATTGGTGTGTGAAACTAGAACTTGTCATTATTATCTTGATTAATGTATAAAATTTTTATAGACATTAAGATGATAAAGGAGAAATTCTCTTTTTGTTAACTACTTACCCAAATAACTTATCTATTATGAGTTTTCCTTTGCATAATCCTATTGAGATTTGAATCCTACTTTATTCATATTTAACCTACCTACATAGCTGATTATCCATATCATATCTCGGCCCTTAGGCTATGGCTAGTGGAGCACAATTTGGTATCTATATTGTTGAAACACTAAGCATGGGGGTGTTTTAGTGTTGTTAGGGGAAGAGCGAATTGAATTCTTATAAAAGAAAGATACATACGTGTGTGTGTGTGTGTATTTGAGGTACCAATATGGAAATCGAAGGGTTGATTGTGAAATCACTAAATCCTTGTGTTGAGTAGGATGAAGAATAAAATGCACCTACTTGATGAAATAAGGCTCAAGTTATGAAAAAAATATAATTACCACTCTAGTATATTATAGTAGTATAGGAGGTAGACAATTCATTGGAGAAAAGGTAAGGCTAAAAATAATAAAGAGTTGAATTTGTGACAGTTGTGTGCTTCATTACTAATAGACACGGCACAACAATCCAAGAAGTTACCTTTCCATTAACCCTTGTCTTGTTACAACCAAATAAAATAACTCTTGAGTTTTATATTCTTTATTTAATAAATAATGGTGAATAAAGAAGAGTAATAAGCCTACGGTCGATCATTATCATGGGTATAATTTTTTAGAGTAAACAAAAACTTGAGACACATGAGAGTAAAGTACTTCCAAATTCCTAGAGTGAGAATTGATTAGCCTAATTATTCATACTTGTTCACATTGATGACTTAAAATTTTGATTGGGATGGTGACTTAGTTCTGATGTATGTAACCTCAAATGAGTTGAAAATGATTTTCTACATGTTTACTTTTCATTATTTTGAATCTCAATGGCACTTGTACATTTGGCATATCAATAATAAATTTTATTTTATTTTTTATTAGAAGGGGGAATCATGTGTTGCTTGATAATTAGGACTTATCATATGTTTTATAGTTGTATTTCTTAAGAGAAAGCAATAGTTCAAGCATTTCATAGGTGCATATTCTATGGAAATTTTGACATATCACGACCCAAATTTCTATATTTATTATGATAATTTAACCCTTTTCATTAATTTTCTCTATTAACCTAGTTTTGTAGAAAAAAAAATGAAATCAAGGTAATCTAGGCTAATAAAAAGGAAAGCAGCATAATATGAGAAAGAAGCTTGGTGCTATGGAAATTTGGATGTACTATCATGCAATACCCTAAAAGATAAGTCATGTGAAAAAATTTCAAGTCAACATTATCTACGTAGAGTAAATAAGGGGCCCTGTATTTATGAAAATACGGCTTATGTTTCCTTTTTTCTCCTCTCAACTGCTCCATTAATTCATCTCATGTGCATATTTTTGGAGCAAAAATATAGGTGCCTCGTATTTACCAATTATGTGTTTTGAATGGGTATTTGAGTACAACATAACATTGTGTTAATTTGTGCAACTCTTGGAGAAGTTTAGTGAAGTTTAGAAGTTTGTATGAGAAACATGGTGGTCTCGTGTTAATAAACATAGATTGTGTTTAACTGTAGAATCTTTGATATGTTTTGGGAAAAGATTAGAGTAAGGTAATAAACACGGGGGTCCTATGTTTCTTAAACTTGGACAGTGGTATTCCTCAACTTTGAAACACCTTTTTTTTACTCTATAGGTTTTTTTATTTCTATAAAAGGAGACATATAGAAACCCTAATTGTCGAGAGTCATTTATCCCAACTTCTTCATCTTCTTCTCCATAAAATTCTCCATTTAAAGATAAATTTAGATTTGTATAATTGATTGATTAATTTGATTAATTATTTTTTAATTACAAAAGACCATGAATCAAGATCTCAAATTTTTCCTCAATTATTCAGTTTTGTGATTGAATCCTAAATTATACAAAATCTTGTTACTTTTGTTTTGGTGTGGATCTCTCCAAATCTATGCTTATTCCGCAACAATTTGGTACTAGAGCTATGTTATTTGAAGGGATTCAGTTATCAAGATTTGTTCAAGATTCAATATTAAGAATTTTAATTGGTCTGTCAATTTTAAATTATAAAAATTAAATATGTGAGAAATCAAAATTTATAACTAATTAGAAAAAGCTTTATCCATCTATTTAAAGAAGCCAAAATTGATGATGGATAAGAGATTTGAATAATTAGATCTGAAGGCCCTCTCTACCATATAATTATATTTGTTTAATGAGGTATTGCAGGAAGTGGCAAAGGAATCAAAAGTGGTTGCCTTGTGGCTGAAGTTGGAGTCATTGCATATGACAAAATTAGTAGCAAATTGACTATTGTTGAAGAGTCGGCTTTATGACCTAAAACTAAGTGATGGGTAATGTTTAAAAAGTTATTTGGATGAATATGACTCTATAGTTACGGATTTGCATAATAAAGATGTTAAATGAGATGATGAAGATTTGGCTATTATGTTGTTATATTATTTGCCCACAAGTTTTAAACATTTTTTTGAGATCATTTTATATGGGAAGGTTGAGTTAGACCTTAAGCTTATGAAATCTACCCTGATACAATGGGAGTTAACTATAGTCAATTTATTGGTAGTGGTAATTTAAGGAACCCACATAAAGAGAGATTAGTAGCAAGAGGGAGGATATAAGAGTAGGGGTGTAGTGATCGTAAGGAGTCAAAATCTAATTCAAAGCATTAGGAGAAGAATATGACATGTTATAGGTGTCACAATAAAGGGAATGTTAGAAAGTTTTATCCTAATAGGAACCTCGATGCTAAATATGGTGAGTTATATAATACAAAAGATAGTGTTATAGTTTCCCATGGTGATAGTGATAAAGATGTGTTATCGGCAACTAATAGATAGAACAAGATCAATGATAGATGGATATTAGATTCTTGGTGCACATAACATATATATCCCAACTGGAGTTGGTTTTAGATGTTCAAAGTGGCTTAATGTAGAAGTGTCTTGATGGGTAATAATGTTACTTGTGAAGTTGTTAAGATTGGGACAATGAAAGTGTGGATGCATGAAAGTGTTGTTAGGACAACATGCAATGTGATTCATATCTTGATGATAACCAGAAACCACATCTCTTTGAGTTCCTTAGATTGCAATGGGTACCGATGTATTATTGAAGATTGTACCTTAAGTGTTACAAAAGGAGCTCTAATAGCGATGAAGGGGAAGTAGTTCAAGACATTATATGAATTGGTGGGATACACTAATGTGGGGATAGCTACTATGACATCTTTGAGCTTGTCACACCTAGATGTTATAAGACTTTAGCACATAAGATTGGGACACATGAGTATCAAAGGTCTGACTAAGCTCTCTAAGAGGGGGTTATTGGATGGAAAAGGTACAAGTACTATGGATTTTTATAAGCACTATGTATTTGGAAAGTAGAAGAGGGTTAGCTTTTCAACAATTAAGCATATTATAATAAGGCTTCTTGATTGTATCTATTTAGATTTGTGGGGTTTAGTGAGAGTGTCTTCTAAAGGTGGTTCGTAGTACTTGCTCACATTCATTGATGGCTTCTCTAGAAAGGTATGGGTTTATTTCTTAAAGCATAATAATGAAGTGTTTGTCATTTTCAAACATTATAAGACTTTGATTCAAAAGCAAACTGGGAATTAGGTTTAAGGGTCTCAAGATTGATAATGGTATTAAATTTGTTGAGCAGAATTTCGTAGATTTCTGCCAATACTATAGGATATAGAGACATTGTATTTGTGTTTCTAGACCATAATATAATGGGGTTTTTGAGTGGATTAATAGAACCCTATTAGAGAAGACACCTTGTGTGTTATCATAGGGAGAACTAGGAAAACACTTTTAGGCTGAGGTGATTCATATAACCTTATAACTTATGAATTGGTCACCAGATTACTCCGTTGATTTGAAGACACCAGAGGATTTGTGGTTTGGTAAGCAAGCTAAATCCTCATATTTGAATTTCTTTGATTGTCCTACTTATGCTTATGTGAATGATGGTAAAATTGAGCCTAGAGTTAAAAGGTGTATCTCTCTTAGCTTTACAATCAAAATGAAGGGGTCTAGGTTATGGGACCCAACTGCATCTAAGTTTTTTACCAATAGAGATGTTACCTTCAATGAACCTATGTTCCTATAAGAGACTAAATAATGTGATGGTGGCACTAATGAAGTGGAGTAGGAGAGTGCTTCAAGGTCAGTGATGGTTAAGGTTGAGTTAGATGGAAGAGACCCTTCTAATAGACCCACTATTTTTGAAGTGGGTGGATCTAGGAAATAGGTGGAGAAAAGAGGCATTGCTCGAAACAAAGGATGGAAGATTGTCAAGCCTCTTGTAAGGTATAGTTTTGATTAATTGGTTAGCTATGCTTTATTAATGTAGAGACTATTGTTAATGTGTATGAGCTAGCGTCATTCTCAAAGGTCATTGAGAGTATTGATTCTTCGTGAGTGGGGTGCTACTTTAGAGAAGGAGATGGAGACCTTATTGAAGAATCAAACATGGGAACTTGTGAAGAAATCAAGAAGGAAAAATATTTTTTATTATAAGTGGGTGTACAAGTTCAAATAGGGAGCTCTAGGGATTGAGAGGCTAAGGTACCCAACTCATTTAGTTGCACATGGATTTATTCAAACTTAAGGCATAAACTATAATGAGGTATTTTATCCTATGTTTATATATACTTATATTTGTACTTTACTTGCACTAATAGCTATGCATGATTTTGAGTTGGAGTAGTTGGATGCTAAAACTACACTTTTGCATGGTGAGATTAAGGAAGTGATTTACATACGACAACCTAATAGGTTTGTGGTTGAGGGGATGTATTATCATATTTTCCTAGTGAAGAGGTCACTATACAATTTAAAATAGACTCCTAGACAATGATATAAACAATTTCATTAATTTATACTTCTGAATGTTTTCTCCAAGAATGAGTATGATGGATGTGTGTACTTGAATGAGATAGAGGGTGGAACTTTTTTCTATCTTTTACTATACGTTGATGATATGGTTGTGATAGAAAAAGATATGTCTAATGTTGATAAGGTGAAGGAAATGAAAAAGAGTGAGTTTGAGATTAAGGATCTTAGAGTTGCGAAGAGGATCCTTGGTATGGAGATCATTATAAACCGTGTGTAGAAGCTTTTGTACTTGTCACAAAAGTCCTGTATGAACAAGGAACTAAAGAGATTTCTTATGATGGATGCCGAGATTATGATAACTCCATTGGATGCTCACTTCAAATTACCTACTATTAATGGATACAAATCAAAAGAGAAAGATGATTTTATGGCAATACTTCCATATTCAAATGTTGTTGGTTGTATCATATACATTATGGTGTGGACCAAGCCTAATATTTCTCAAGATGTTTAGTTTTGTCAATTAATCTATAGTGAATTTTGAAAATTCTCACATACAAGCAGTTAAGTGCATCCTTAGGTAATGAACTCTGATTATTGTAGAGACCTTGATGAACGAAGATCCACCAGTGGATATGTTATATATTTGGTGGTTCAGCTATTAGTTGGAGATGATCCTTATAGGATGTGATAGCCTTATCCACTCCTGAGGTAGAGTATATGGCTATGATAGAGGAGAATTTATTCTCTTTTGTTAAAAAAAAGGATCTGGGAGATTTTGTAATGCTTACTCTCAAACATTTTGTTTATACAATAGTGATATTCTTTTTTTCTCTCCTTATTTTTGGATTCCTATCTAATGATCTAAGGCATAATCCTAGGTGCAAATAATAACAAAGGGGCTTTCCTTACATGATTTTATCACTTTATTTTATCAATTTTCAAGAAGCCGTGTGGCTTGGTGATAGCTAGAGTGCTACCTATTTAGTGAAGAATCAAAATTATTTCCATAATTAAATGAAGCATATTGACAATAGGCATCACTTTATTTGGGAACTATTTTTTTATGTAAAGTTATAATGGAAAGAGTTGGTGCTTTAGATAATTTGGCCATTATGCTAATGAAGCCACTTACTGTGGGTAAGTTCTAGCATTTCTCAAACTTATTTGGTGTTCATTGGCAATGAGGCCATTTTTTTGGCTAGGGTTTTTTAGGAGGTCTTTATGTGTCATGCGTCACAAAGTACTGCATCAAGGTGGAGAACTATGAGTTTTTATTGTGTATTTAAGCACAACATAATATTGTGTTGGTTCATTTAGGTGTGCTGGAGAAGTTTAGTGTCATGTGGAGGTTTGTATGAGAAACACAAGGGTCCTATGTTAATAAAAACATATCTTGTTTCTTTGTAAGATCTTTGATGTGTCTTAGGCAAAGGTTGAGAGTAAGGAAATAAACATGGGATTCCCATTTTTCCTAAACATAGGCCATGTTTTTTCATATTTTCAACACGCGTTATTTTTTTCTCCACAAAGTTTTTCCATCTATAAAAGGAGACATGTTGAAGACTTATCCATCAAAAGTCATGTGTTCCAACTTCTTCTTTTTCTCCATATAATTCTCCATTCAAAGATAATTATAGATTTGTGTAATTAATTAATAGATTAGCTTAATCATTCTGTAATGACATATGATTACGAATAAAGATCTCTACTTTTTCCTCATTTGTATAGTCTTATGGTTGAATCCTAAATTGTGTATAGTCTTCTTAATTTTAAATTTGTTTAGACCTCTCTAAATCCATGCTAATTCCACAATGCCAATACATACCGTATTGGATTTGGTTTATACACCCTTCTTTCTATATATATAATATATATTAGGTCTAATAGAACATCAAAAGATCACAGTGAGAATTCTAAACCATTATCATTTTTTGTTAGATTTATGTAGTTAGTTAGCATAATTCAAGGATTGAAGATCATATAATGTTTGTGCTTCTATAATATACCAAGTTCTTTCATTCCTTTGTTTCTTTTATTGTCTTTTACTTATTAGTATGTTTAATTTAATTTTTATGATTAGTTAACTAATTGAGTTTGTTATTTTGTTTAGTTTAATTTCTTATTTGTTACTTCATCTTTCTATTTTTATTAAAGTTATGATTTTTATGTTTTTAGAATTTGTGTTTTCTGGTTTTATTAATATTCTAGGCTAAACAAGGATGGGGTAGGATAAATGAAGGTTATAAGAGAATTAATCATGATATGTGAATTGGACTTAATTGTTATGTATATTTTTAATTAGATCAATAAATCAAGTTTAATGGTCACCAATCAAAGAATAAGACTTTATTATCTAGTTTGATCACTTAGTTAATTTGAGCACTAGCCAGAATATAGAATAGTATAGTTAATTTGGGCTACTTGGTTTTGCATCTACAGGTACAAAATAGAGTCGTTAATTTCTAGATAAAAATATTAATTTAATGTATGTTTATTAAACTTTATAGTTAAATAAATATAGAAGACTATAATTACAATTATAGTTAGCTACTCACTAATCATTAATTCTATCTTCAATTAAATATAGAGATCTTATTCTAAGTTATTCATTAGTTAGATAATAAATCATAAGAAAACCTTTGTTAGTTTGCATAAGGAGATTCTATAAGCAGACCTGTGCAAATTTCTATAGGTTTACTCAAACACACTTCATAACCATTTTATTTGATGATTGGTTGATATCCCTACACTAAATATGTCCTCTTATCCTCATTGCCCCATTATTGTTAGTTAGTTGTTGTGTTAATTGTTAGTTAGTAATCTTTTCATCAATAATTATTAGTTTTCCTGATTTGTTAATGGGGAAAATGTATATGATAATAATATATACGAAATAGATTATAGTCTTCATGCAATTGTCCCCTACTCACTGCTTACTATTTATCAATATGTTTAGGATTTAATTTGGTTTGTCTACAACAACATGTCACCATCTACTAGTAGGACACATGAACAAGTGTAATTTTATAACCCTACCATATTTTCTTGTAAGAAAATAAGATCATTAGAGTTATATGTATTTATATTAGTGTTATATTACAGGTGATAGAATGTCTAGGTAGTGAAATATATTTATAGGAGCCTTCAAGAGATGTTGATGAATGGTGTATGCCATTGTTGGTGAAATTGTATATTACTTCTTATTGACATATATTAGTGATCAATTTTTGTTTTGTTGAAATTTATGTTTATTTAATCCTTAGATAATTCCATCAAGGTATGGCACCTAATTATCATTATGAAGATTTAGGGAGAAAGGTGAAAAAATGAGATGAAGAGTTTAGATGAAAGAATTTGTGAGAATGCAATTCATATGCTGATGAAAGACTCTAGAATGTAAAGATTGATCAATGAATTCTTTAACAATCATGTTGTAGTAGGAGCAAATGATATAGAGAATAATAGTGATAAAGATTCTTTAGTGCTAATTAGAAGGGAACAATGTGTAGTTTTCTTGATGAAGATATGCCTTTGTTTCCTATATTGGCAACTTTATGTTTTTTTGTATGTGTGATCATAGTAGAGCTTTTTATAAGCCCTTGAGAAGTGAAGATGTCAACATACATATTAATGAAAGAGCATCTAAATCTTATTCTAATTAATTTTAAAATGTTTTGGAGTTAACATACTTAGATATGGGACCTATCAATTTTGAAACCCATCCCCAGAACCCTAATTCTAATAATCATTTCTTAAGTAATTTTTGAAGCTATTTTACATATTTTCAAGAAGCATAATTCTTCCAAAATACATAGTGTAAAAGACAAGGATAAGGGAAGGATGTAAACAAGCAATGTAGAAGCCAAAGCTTGGTTCCACAGCTCATATATTTGCATGGTTAAGGCTTTGTTTAGCATCGTTATTTTATGTATTCTTTGAAATTTTTAACTTGTAATTGTGTATGATAATCCATATGTTATTTACGTGGGTTATAGGGGATTACAGGGTTTTGTTTTTTAATTATATGACTAGAAGTTATTCATGTTTTAATGTTAATATAGAATGGCTAGTTTAGTTATATGTTAAAAGATATATTTTTTAGGATGAAATTTAGTTGGTTAATTGAAGTTACAACACACAACAACCTTGTATATATATACCTACATTCCATCCATTGTACGCTTTATCAAAGAATTGAATAAGAGCCATAGAATTAAAAAATTAAATTTTCTTATCCAAATGAGTGAGTGCATGAGATTTTAGTATGTTCTAAGAAGAAAATTATGTTATTTCTTAGAATGATTGTATATTCATTGAACATCAATATAAACATCTAAAGGTCGAGAATATCAATTTAATCGAATCAACACATACCAAGACATTGATTTGAGGAAGATAAAAAGATTATACCACATCATTTACAGTATCAAAGATAAGCTTTCTTTTCACCTTTGAATGACCAACCATTAATGCTGGTTCCTCCCATAAAACCAAAGCCATTGCATAACTCCAACCAACAACCACAACCAGGTTCTTATATGGTTTATTCATTGTGTCAATGGATTCTTGATAGCATTAGTTGCAAATCCTTGTGTGTGATTTGTGTCTAGATTTAAGTACTTGTTTAAGTATAAATATCGATTCATGTTATCTATTAAATCCCTTTGATGGTTTTCTTGATATCGATGAAAACTTTCATAGATATATGTTAGGTACATGAAAATGGTCATTTATGGTTAAACAAGTAGGAATATGTTTGTTTGAACCATATTTTCCTTGTGTGTCTTGATATTGATATGCGTGAATTTATGTCTCTTAATTACTTGATTAGTTACTTGTCAATTGTAATGAATTATTATTTCACAAACATTATGAAAGTACCTTGTTATGGAATGATCTATGATTATTGGTTTGTTCTTTGATTTTGTTTCTTCTTTAGCAGTGATTTTGTTCAATAATTTTACATGAAATGGAATAGAAAAATTCATGGTTATTGAAGCACTGTACCGAGTAGGATGATTTTGGTTTTACTTGTTTCTATCTCAATAACTTAACAGGAAACATATTTGTTGCTGTATATACCCCATTTTTGTGATATATTTGCTCAGTTGCATAGTTATTAACTCATTGTTTCCTTGAGTTATGTTGGGGGTTTAGTCAATACCGAATGGAGGAGGATCAAAATTATCAAGCCATTTTTTAGTCCAAACAAAAACTTTAAACAAATTTGGATGAAATAGCTTCATGTAATGCAAACCTAAATATTGGGAATGGAGTCTTAGCTTTTTGAGCAGGATACGGTCCGAAACATGCAACAACAAGGAGAACTTGATACTCCAGCCAAAGGAAGACATTTAAACTAACATGTAGAGTATAAAGAAGAATCATAAGGAAGTAGAAGCCACCAAACCTTCTATAAAAATCAACCAATATAATATCATCAAGAATACAAAGGTATTTTGATCTACCATATTTTGATGGAAAACTTGATGTTGAATTATTCCTCAAATGGTTTCATGACGTACCATTATATTGATAAGAAAAAATATAAACTAACCACACTTAAGTTTAAGAAATTTCTAAGAATATTATATGATACATTGAAGAAAACAAGAGAAAGGGAAGGATATTGAAAATTAAGTCTTTAAATAGCTTAATAAAAATTTAAGAGAGAAATTCTTACCTAAGGAGTATGAGAAAAATAATTATATCAAATTAAGTACCCTTATGCAACAAATTCTAAGTGTTGAAGAGTTTGTTAGAGAGTTCGATAAATTAACATATATATTATATTCATGTGAAAAATGAACAAAAATGTGCTAGATTTCTAGGAGGCCTTGATAATATGACTAGAGATAAAGTTTAAAATTATATATATGACTCTCTTGATGATATGATTAAGCTATCTTTGCAATATGTAAAGCAAATAAATTACTCTATGCCTCTCGCTAAGCAAAGTACTTCTTCCATAAAGTACTACTCAAATGCACAAGCTATAAAGTTTTGTTTAGGATCCTCAAGTGCTTTATAAAGCAATTTTTTAAATGCCAAGAATATGGACGCTTTGCTCCCAACTAAATAGTGTTGTCTATACTAGAGATTGAAACCATGGATGTTTGTAATGAACACCTTGCACACAAATCAAGTGAAGTAATTACAAGTGAAACTAAGAATGAGGGAAATGCTTTTTATGTGTTCTAAATATTTCCTCAATTACAAGATAATGAGCAGCCTAAACAATGAGAGAAGATATTAAAGACTAAAGGAAGAATAGGTGATCTAGTTTGTCGAGTTATCGTTGATATTTATTGCGTACAAATAGGATCAATGAGAGGATGGTAAAGGATTTGGGAATCAATATAACACCGCATCTAAAGACTTATTCCCTTTTATGGCTTAATAAATACAAATGAGTCAAGGTAACCAAAAAATCCCTAATCTCATATCAAATTAGTAATTATTATGATGATGTGCCATGTGATATTTAGCCTATGGATACATGTAGAATCTTATTAGGTAAATATTGGCAATATGATAGAAGTGTTATTCATAATGGCATTACTAATAAATATCGCATTGAGAAATATAAGAAAGAACACAAACTTAACCCTTCTAAGTGTGATGATACTATAATAGTCAAGAATAAAAAGAGTTTTTTTTTTTACATGCAAATGAATGATAGAAGGAATTAAAGAATAAGGAAATCATTTTTCTTTTATTACCAAGGAATCCTTACAAAACGAGAACAACATTTACCATCCTTAAATACATGAGATTCATGGTGAATATAATGATGTATTGCTTGATAATTTACCACTGAGATTACCACATAAAAGAGGAATATAATATGTTATAGATTTAATACTTGTTATGTCCTTACCTAATTGACCTGCATATAGATGTAATCTAGAGGAATCTAAAGAATTATAGCAATAAATAGAAGAGCTTATAAGAAAAGGATATGTCAGAAATGGTGTGAGCCCATGCTCTCTACTTTTATCACTTGTTCCAAAACAAGATGGTACATGCCACATGTGTATTAACTATAGGGCTAAGAAATATCAATTTATTATTCTTAGATTAGGTACATGTTATATTAATTGTGTTAACCTAAGGTATTCTCTAAAATTGATCCAAGGAAAAGATATCATCAAATGATGAAAAGGAAGGAGGATGAGTGGAAAACTACCTTTAAAACAAAACATTGTCTTTATAAATGGACTATGTAATGCACCTAGTTTTTTAATGAAACATACAAATGAATTTCTTCATCCTTTACTTAGAAAATTCATTAGAGTGTACTTATATGGTATACTTGTGTATAGTAAAAATGAGCACGATCATATTATTCATTTGAAGTGATTATTTGATAAAGTCAGGGAAGCTAAACTGTACAGAAAAATGTAAAAATGTGACTTTATGCTTTAGAGTGTTGTTTTCTTTGGTTATATGGTAAGTATAAAAGGTATAAAAGTGGATCCCAAAAATATTCAATCTATTAAAGATTGGTCAAGATCTAAATAAATTCATGAGGTAAGGAACTTTCATGAACTTGCAAGCTTTTATAGGAGGCTTATCAATGAGTTCTTAACTATTGACATTCTAATTACACATGTCATGAAGAAATACAAATTTAAGTGGGTTGAAGAAGCAACTAAAGCCTTTGAGGCTTTGAAAGCCAAAAATATGTAATGCATCTATATTATCCTTACCTAATGTTGATAAATTATTTGATGTTATATGTAATGCTAGTGGGGTAAGGAGGAGGAGGTGTACTCTTATAAGAAAAAAAATTCTATTGTAATATTTAGTAAACTAAATAAAGTAGGCTAAATTGAATTGCTCCACGTATGAAAATAAATTCTATGCCATAATAAGAAGCCTAGAATCATGGAGTCGCTATGTAAGACATAATTTGTTTATTTTGCATTCGGATAATGAAATTTTGAAATAATTTCATGGAAAAATGAAAATTAGTCCTAGGAATTAAAAATGAGTTATTTTCTTACAATCCATTATGTTTTATGTTTAATATTTTGATGGTAGCAAGTGCATTATTGAGATGATCATTGATACTTTGTAATACCCTACCCCCAAATCCTTCATATTGTATTTAGAATTATGTTGATATAAAATAAATGAGTTTTGTTTTCAAAATGTTCTTAATATTATAAAAATAATAATATAAATTTCAAGTGTACTAATTTACTAGTTTACATAACCAATCGATTGGTGCGCTGGAGAAATTAACTTTCTTGTTCTCGATAAACCAGCGAACTCATTTGCCCAAACCGATCGACAAGTTTACCTATAATTCTAGATCCATTTCTTATTTTGACTTAAATTTCATTATAATGATTATGAAAACTTTTGATTAGATCTAATTTTGCTAATAAGAATTTTTTAGTTATTTGGTATTACTTTCACATCATTTAGTTCATTACATAATTTTAATTAGCAATTTTTTTTTCCAACAAGCAACTTTTAGAAGCAATCTTCCCCTTTTTCTTCTCCCTCACCTCTCCCTCACCATTTTGGAAGATGGGATTGTGAGATTGAATTTTTGCACCCTTCCTTGACTTGCCACTGCACTACCATACCCATTTCTGACTACATTCAACCCCCACCACCTGATTAAGTCAGCCCTCACTTCTTACCTTGCCCACACTCAACCTCACAAGTCTTAATCCCCTTTTTCTCTATGAATGTTAACCATCCTTGCCCCTATACTCCTCATTGTTGATTCACTCTCATTCCTCACTTGTTTTCTTGCTCCCTTCTCCCCACTCCTTCTGGAATTTTCCCAAGTGTTGAGCATCCTTCCATTTTTCGCTTATCATTCCCTTTCTAAGAAACACATAGGTTCTCTTTGTCTTTCTCCTTTGATTTTACAAGAATTGTGTTACTTTCTCTTCTTCTAATATTCGTATTAGCACTCTATTGCTTTCCTTAAGCAAAGAAGAAATAAGACTTAGAAAGGTTAGAGATTCCAGTTTCCCTTTTGACTATGTTTTTTAGCAAAAGATGGTGTTCTGTGACTCTCTTCTTCTTCTTATTTTCTTGGTTTTTAATGAAGTTTTGAAAGAGTATTTTAATAGTTTTTACTTTAATTCTCTTAGGAATTAAAGTTTTATTTGAAAAAATATATGGTAAGAGTTCTGTGCTAGAAGAATTGCTTTATGGTAAGGTATCATTATCTTTAACATAATTAGGTTTCTATTGTATATTGATGTTCCATGTATTAATGTTTATATGAGCATGAGCTAATTATGTTCTATGTTATAAGCATGTAGTATCATTCTTCTCAAGTTAGTATTGCTGGAATTATTTGATTTTAAGTATAAAATGGGTTGTTTAAGACTGATTTGCTTAAGTATGTACATAACCATATATCCATATGATTCCATATGTGGAGCATGTATTTTTATGTTTTTTTGAAATAGAAGCATGCTAGGAGTAATATGGCCAAGTGTGGAAAATTTTGTTGGTGTGTGTGTGTGTGTGTGTGTGTAATGCCCCCCAAAATTTACTACTAGAAAATTTCGTATAATGAAATCGGTTTAACAGAAGAAAAATAACAAAACTGTAAATTCTGGGGATATTACTGCCACACATAGTATCAGACCAGTTCACTCCTACCATTCCAGTACCAAGTGCTAAGGCTGCATAGGATTAACACAAACACAAGTCATTAATTAAAAATAAGAATTCATGAAAGAACTCAGTCGTCACTATACAAAAATCAAAGTGTGGTTAAAAGAGTTACAACCCAATGAGTAAGTAACTAAATTTTTCCAAAGACGTAAAATACTGTACGACAGAACATAAGTACAATAAAAATGATAGAGGGTAAAATAAAAGAAAAGATAGAGTCCAGCCAGGTCACTCTTGATTCCCAGGCCAAGTCTAGGCTCATCTCTCGGCCCTGCTCAATACCTAGTAAGTGTCGTAGGCATCAAAGATACCATCTCTTACCTACACAAACTCAAGTAGGTCCTTTGCTCATGGGAATGAGCAGCACCCATGAAATGTGTGGTCAGTACGCTACGTACTGAGTAAGGTAATAATATAGCTAAGGCTAACATATAAGGCATATAACACAAGCATGATCATATAGGAAACATACAATAATATAGATAATGAGGCCAGATTATTGTCCAAATAAACTTGTTCTTTAGTTTGATGGTCAACATGCTCCTTTCACACATACTTTATATCAATCCATGCAAGTGCGGGAACCCCACTATTATAGTGGGTGGAACGAAATACATATAGGGCCAAACGCTCCTAACCACTATTATTGCTGGTGGACAGGTCTCTAAGGCAGAACGCTCGTGGCCACTGTTATTCACCGGTGGACCGGTCTAGCCTTGACTCACATAGTGTTTCACTATAATTATTTAGTGCCTTTCCTATGTCTTATCATCATTACATTTGGTTTTTTGACACAGAAACCCCTACTATTATAGTTGGTGGACCATAAATCATGCAAGAAAAAACGCTCCTGTCCAATATTATTCACCAGTGGATAAGTATGAGCCCGACTCAACAATCTTCCTCTTTAAATAATTAATATCTTATTCATGTCTTATTCAATAATATTTCACCCTTGACATGCATGTCATCAACCTTCTACTTCTATCCTCCTAAGAGGACATGTCCCATATCTTGAGACTTTTACGCCTTCTATTACACCCCGTTATCCATTCCCTTTCCATTTACTCATAATGAAAATAAACTCCTAAGGGCGAGGATTAAGGCCCATCACCTTATGACCTCCAAATTCGCTTATTACCCCTCTCTAGGGTTTTCTCTTGAAAACCCCAATTGGACCTATGTGGCCCAACTTCCTCTTACTTACACTACCATTATTTCATTTATCACCCTACGCCTCGTCTCATTTATATTGAACCAAATCATATCACTTTACTCATTGATTTCACATGCAACCAGAAAACCCTAGTTGGCCACTCAAACCCTAGCACATTTCTTCCCCCACAAGTTACCTCTCTATTTTCCACTTAACATCTATTCCTTCCCATGGCATCCATATTCATCCCTCATATAATAAGTTTCCACTCTTATCCCATACTCCACTCTCCCTTAGTTATTTTTACTTCCACATTATCCCCTAGATTTGGGGTTTCCTCCCAAAACCCTAATCAGGTCCCCTATACACCCTTACACCAACCTACGTACTATTTTTCATCCCAAGTCTCCAATCACTCCACAAATTTCCCCTTACCTTACTTACAACCTAAACAAACTTTTCTCATGTAAAGATCATCCCTATGCAAACTCCATCCACCCTATGCAAACTCTAGAAATTCTCCATGCATGATTCACATCACTTATTCATTTTGATCATAACCTCCCTTTATTTTCCTCTCATAGATCATGAGATAGTTTGGTCAACCTTATGTCCCCTTTAGTGTACTCACTTCCCATTTTCTTCCTTGTTATCCTTTCATCCCCATATAATATTATCAATCATCCTAGCATGCATGTCTTAGAGGGTCACATCATATCACATCATAATCACAACATATACATATTATACTTATTCCATAAGAAAACATATGAACGTACCTCAACTCTAAGCTGCGTTACACATAAAACAAGTTTAATGATAATTATATGATACACAACATAACATGGTACATAACATCCAAGGCATACAAGACACACAATACACATAGGCCTTAGCAACATCCTTACCTAAATCGATGCCGGGCTTGGAGCACGCTCCTACGCCTCCTTAGGGTTTTGACTTGATTCCCCTATAAGAAGAAAATACTATTGGTTAATCTCCCTCTTACCAAAATTACTATTATTCCTACCCTACCCTTATCATATGATATTATTAGGGCTAAGAATGATAATAATAGTTTTATAAGTAAAAGTAGGGTTATTATTCTCAAAATCGTTAATCATGCTACTATTAACCTAAATAAGTCTTAGTAGCTACCACAGTTTATGTTAAAGTAATCATAGCAGTATTCATATTAGTAAAGGTAATAGTTTCAATATTACTAATAATAATAATAATAATAGTTTTAGTGATAATACTAATATCAACACAAATCCTAGTAATAATAATAATAGTGATATTAGAAATATAAAACTAGTAATCATAATAATACTAATAATGATAATATTAGTAGTGATAGTAAGGTTAGTGATATATGAAATGTTAACAGTAATGACAAGATAATAATAATGGTAATAGTAATAATATTAATAATAGTTCCAATCTTAAGAATAATATTAATAAAGGTCCTAATAATCATAATAGTTGTAGCCTTGGTGATAATATGGTCAAGTATGGTAATAGGGATGGAAATAATAATAATAATAATAATAATAATAATAATAATAATAATAATAATAATAATAATAATAAGAGAAACCAAATAATATTTTAAGGGTTGTTAATTTTTTGAGTGACTCTTTGCATCTGCTCTCCTGCTCCGGCGGCCTACATCTGTTGTCCTTAGCAATGGCCTGTAGGACGCGGTTACAACTCAGGAATCAATCACAACCCACTAATCAATCAAATAGCCATAATCATCAAACAAGTTTTGCAACTGTAGGGGAGGAAGGATAGATTCAATGTAGCAGCAATAACCCTAGGGTTTTAAAGAATAATAATAAAAGGGGCAATGCAAAAATCAGATTAGAAGATCAGATATCATAATGGAATGCCATGATTGATCAAGAGGAAAAATTCAACAAGAACCCCAATTGCAAAAATTGGATGCCGATGACAATCAGATGAAACCCGGCTAGTCAAATGTTCAACAACCAAGAGGTAATGTGTAGGAGAATTTTGATGTTTCTCAATTAAATTTTGGATTTTGATTATCGTATGTGGAACCAAAGGAAATTAATGGAGTGAAATTTAGTAATATTGATGAAAATGATATTGAATCAAATTTAAGATTTTGGAAGCTACCTATAATTTTTTTTATATTGGGTGCAAATTCTTTGTTCTCTAAGATTAATGGATTTGTAAGGCGAATTTGGAAAAATATTAAGATCGATAGTGTTGTTTTGTTGAAAAATGGCCTCATTTTGGTGTTATTTGATTCAATCCAAACAAGGGATGAGGTTATTAGAATGGGTTTATTATATTTTGATAAGAAACCTTATCCTGTGAAGCCTTTGAATCCCAATTTTTCTATGTCCAAAGATAAGATTACCATTGTGCCTATATAGGTTCAATTTCCCGAGTTGGACCTCAAATATTGCGCAACTAAATCACTGAGTAAGCTGGCCAGTTTTTGGGTTTTTTGTTGAAGGTGGATAAGGGTACTGAGGTAAAAGCGATGGTTAAATATGCAAGACTCCTTAGTAAAGTGGACATAGCTAAAGAGTTACCTAAATATGTTAATTTTTTCTTTGAAAAGGGTGTTTACAGGAGATAAAAGTTTATTTTTAGTGGAAGCCTATTCACTGTGGCCATTGTAAAAATTTTGGACATGAGGAGTCCTAATGTCGGAAGAAAGGGAACTTGGTGTGGAGACCGAAGGCTACATCAACAACTGTAGGTATAGCCACTATATAGCAAGAGGAGTGGCAAGTTGTGGGAAGATCCAAGTGCAAAGTTAGTCAGCAACAAAGGTAACCTATTCCCAGTATTTTGGGAGTTAATGGACAACAAGCTACTAGGAAAAATGTAGTACAGTGTGTCTCTGGTACTTAGTATAGTACTAGTGGGCAGCAGGATGTGGCATAATATGATATTGCAATCTAGCAAGATACACGGGGCAATAGATTAATAGGCAGGGCAAGCTAACACAAGGGCGCAGGTTGTTATTGTAGGGGCATAGTGTGATGCTGCGAATTAGAGGAATGGACAGCGTACTATTGAAAATGGTAATAGATTTTCTATTTTGGATTCAAAGTGTCTTGAAATTGGGGATGAGGCCCAAATTAAGGGTTCTCAATATGCCCATCATGAATAATTTTGTTGCTTAGAATATAATAGGGCTCAACGGCCCTAATAAGTAAAGAGACCTGAAACTTTTTTGCAATAAATATAATATAGCTTGTATAGGTCTTATTGAGCATAAGCTGAAGGAAAAGGCTATTGATGTTGCTAAATTTAAAATGGTTCATGATTGGAGTGATGCTCATAACTTGAGATATCACCAAAGGGGGAGACTATGGATAGTGTGGAAGCCTAACATCTTTGATGTTAATATTGTGAGTATGTTTTCTCAACACATACACTGTGAAGTACAGCTAGTGGGAACTAATGTTCACTTCTCATATACATTAGTTTATGCTAAAATTGTATTAGAAAGGACGTTACACCTATGGGATACTCTCAGATACACTGAGGGCCATGTTAGGGGCCCTTAGATTCTTATGGGCGATTTTAATAATTCTCTTAATATGGATGATAGAATAGGTGGTAATGATGTTACTCCCAATAAGGTGATGGGATTCTGTTAATGTGTGGAGGACTACAATATTTTTGATCTGAAATGGAAGGGCAGTAGATATACATGGTGTAATAGAAGTGAAAGCTCTCAACGAGTATTCTCCAAAATTGATAGAGTGATGGTGAATGATAGCTGGTTCAACCAATGGCCAAAGATGGGGATCAGAATACTCAATACTTTCACTCAAATTTTAAATAGAAGAAGCTAAACAAGTCTATTAGAATTATCAAGAATTCTTCATGGGATTGGTGCAATGATCAGTAGAGCATGAGCAATACTACAGTGGAATACTATAAATAGCTCTTGGTTCATAGTGGAGATAGACAGTTTGAAGTCTCTAAAGAGGGGATAAAGTAGTAAAGTAAACTCAACATAACACGATAGATTGACTTAATTAAGCCCTTTAGTAGAGAGGAACTGATTCTAAGAAGAGCCTGGGTCTAGATGGGTTTGGCAGTGATTTCTACAAGAAAGCTTGGAGTGTTGTAGAGGAGGATGTCACAAACGCTATTTTAGATTCTCTACAACACAAGTAGATATTGAAGCAGGAAAACGCCACTTCAATAACGCTTATTCCAAAAATTCATAGCCCAAGCTCGCCAAGTGAGTTTTGACCAATTTCATATTGCAATACTATTTACAAATGCATTTCTAAAATGCTTTGTGAGAGGTTTAAATTGATCCTATTGGAGATAATTGATAAGAGTCAAGGAGCCTTTGTGAAAGGGAGATTTATTGCCCATAACGTCATGATTGTACAAGATCTCATGAAATATTATAAAAGGAAGAATATTTTACTAGATGCCTGATGAAGATTGATATTAGGAAGGCTTATGATTCTGTCCAATGGAATGGTGTTTTTGATATCCTTAGGAGTTTGAATATGCCTACTCAGTTCCTTAATTGGCTTGACATATGTGCTAGAACTCCCAGCTATTCTGTTGTTGTCAATAGTGAAATGTGTGGCTATTTCAAAGGGCGACGGGGACTTAGACAAGGAGATCCGTTATCCTCATTATTATTTTTCATTATTATGGACTACTTCAATAGGGCTCTAAGGTTGGCATCAAAGAAAACTGATTTCAAATTTCATCTCATGTGTAAGCACCTAAAACTTACAAATCTCTGCTTTACCGATGATTTGATGATATTTTTTGCAAGGGGGGAGAGAAAGTATATTAGGAGGATGATGGAAGGGCTAGACCATTTTAGAAAAGTTATTGGCCTTGAGGTGAATGCTTCTAAGTATTCTATTTACATGGCAGGTGTTCCTTAGCCTATTGCAGATCAGATGGCGTAGGAGATCAGTTTTACTAGAGGGTTTTTACCTATGAGATACCTAGGCCTCCCTATTAATGCTATGAAATGGAAGAAAATTGACTGTCAAGTGCTAGTGGATAAGATCCTAGCGAATGCTAGGTGTTGGACAACAAGGCACCTCTCTCATACAGGTAGATGTTTCCTTATCCAAACGGTGCTTTCCTCTCTACATATTTACAGGGCTTTTATTTTTATTATTCCAAAAAGCATCACAAAGCTCATAGAGAGAGCATGTAGTAATTTTCTTTAGACTGGCAAAACTAAAGGAAAAAGGATGCATAATGTTAGCTGGAAAGATACTTGTAGGCCTAAAAGTACGCTGGATTAAATATAAAACATTGTTGCACTTTCAATACTACACTCATTGGAAGATATGTGTAGGACATTGGTATGAAAACAGACTCTCTATGGTTGAAATGGGTTAATGTCAATCACTTAATGGGTGATTCCATATAGGACTATGAGTTATCTCATGACGAGGCTTGGTTTTGGAAGAAAATAATTAAGGTTAGAGATGTGTTGAAGCTAGTGTTTGACTATTCAGATTGGATAAGTGTGCACAAAGGAAGATACCAAGTATCTATTCCTTATAATTAGCTACTTGGTGACCATCCAAAAATTGAAATTTTTAAATCCATTTGGAGTAAAATGAGTATTCCTAAGCATGCTATGCTTTTATGGCTTGCTACTAAAGAGAGGTTACTAATAAAAGATTGGATTGCTAAATTAGGGATGACAAATGATAGAGTTTACTTCCTTTGTAAGACTGATGATGAAAGTATAGACCATCTCTTTTATGCTTGCAGTTTCAGTAATGAAGTCTTGAGCAGTATAGGGGATTGGATTAAATGTAAAATTCCCTATAATCTAGTTGATAGTATGATTTGGCAAAGAAGACACAAGATGAGCAAATCACTCAAGCAATTGGAGGCCATAACAATTGTAGCTAGCGTATACAGCATATGAAGTGAGAGGAACATGCGCTACATAGAAGGAAGACATGCAAAACCCAAGATATAGTTGTAGGGATTAAACCTTTGATTTTAACTAAGATAGCGTGTATAGATAGTGATTTGAGATTAAAATTGTATAGATTGGCAGAACTAGACCATATAGATGATATCTAGCTTGCTGATGGCCATAATTTGAATGCCTCAGCAAGTGATGAGCTGATCTTTTGATGCTTGCTTTGATCCTATAAAGTACATGATGCAATGAAGTAGGGGAGACTCTTCTGCGAAGGTGAGTCCCTATTTTTGTACTAACGCTTAGAACATAGGATCGTATTTCTTGGTTGTTGGGATGTAGAGAAATAAATTCACATTCTACCAAAAAAACAATAATAGTAGTAATTATAGTAGTAGTAATAATAATAATAATAATAATAATCTTAAGCATAATAATAATTATTATTATTATTATTATTATTATTATTATTAAAATGGTAATAGTAATATAAGGGTTCAAATATTTACACTAATAATAAAAGTGATAATGGGCCAAAGTTAATATTAATAGTATTAGTAAGAAAAATAATGATGATGATGATAATAAAGATAATCATAATAATACTAAAGTTGTTGACCTTTATTAATACTAAGATTAGTTAGAAATATTTCTGAAGTTAGGTTAAATAATAATAATGATAACATAATATTAATAATGATAATGATGATGATAATAATAATAATAATAATAATAACATTAATAATAATAATAATATGAATAGTAATACAATTAATATTACTAAAAATTACTAACACTTATATAAAAAAGTTTAGGGGTTGGGGAGGTTAGAATACCACCTAGGGATGGCGGTGGAACCGACGGTGGCGGTGGAGGGAGAAGAGAGGTGGAGAGATGGTGGTATAAGCTAAAGGAGAGGGAATGAGGGGGTGATTGAGGTGGTGGAGGGTGCCTCAGGTGGAGAGGGTTGGAATAGAGGTGGTGGTGTAGTTAAAGGTGGTGGTGCACGACAGCAGGTGTGGTGGTAGAAGGTGGTGGAGGGTGGAGAAGGGAGAAGGAGAGGGAGGTAGAGAGAGATGGAGGTATGGAGAAGTAGAGGAAGTTCCCCTGGGTGTTTTGGAGGGTAAAGATGGTGTTAGTTGTAGTGGAATTGATGTCAAATGATGGTGTGAAGGGTGGTGGCGGGTTCATGAAGGGCTAATCGAGAGTGTAAGTTTACACGGTCGGGGTGGCCTGTGTAGGGAAAATTGAGAGAGGAGGGAGGTGTGGTTGGGTAAATGGTGATGTAGGGGTAGTTTTGTTAGTGGCTCGGGTGGCGGCATTAGGCAGCTGTGATGAAGTGGTCATTTGATCTGACGGTCATGCAAAGGGGCAATTTCAGGGGTGCTAAAACGAAGGCTCAATTATAGCTGCCTTTAGGGGTATTTATAGGCCAAATTAAGGGAAAAATAACGAATGAAGAATAGGAAAAGCGAGGTACATTTGGTTGGTTGGGGGGAAGAACAAAAGGAAATGGCAAGTGCAAGTCTGCCACGACAAGGTATGTTTGGTTGGGGGAAGAACAAAAGGAAATGGCAGGTGTGCGTGAGGATGGGGACGGTCTGTTTGGGTTGAATTTTGGAAGAAAACTATGGGGGAGAGAGGGGAAAGGGCGGCCGGATGGAGTTGGTGGCTGTCGGCGGAGCATGGCTGTAGATTCAGGTTTGTAGATTGGGATTGAGGGGAGGAAGACTACAGGATGGACCAATAGTCCAGGAAGAAAAGAAAGAAAGAAAGAAAAGGGGAGAGGGAAAACTAGGCAGTTGAAGGGGGAAAGGGACTCTAGCTTTGGGTCGCGTAGGAGGAGAAGAGGAAGGGGGAGATTGGACCGCGAGAGGTTTGGCCCAAATCAAAAGAAAAAGAAAAGGAAGAAGGAGAGAAAGAAAGAAAGAAAAAGGGAAAAGAAGGAGAAAACGAAATGAAAAGAAAAAGGAAAAGGAAAAATAGGTTGGTTGGGGTCCGGTGTGACTAGACTAGTCAATTTGTCTGAAAGACTGATGGACTGGTCTAGTTAGAAGTTGACCGGTTTGTTATAATTTACTCTATTTTCCTCAGGCCTTTTGTGTTGATACTTCCATGTATTTACAAAATTTTAATTATGATTTCATTTATCATTAACTTAATTTATTATGAACCACTATGGTGGTATTTGATACTTTATTTTGGTTGAGTTTGGTGTATTTTCTAAACACCCAGTTATTATGAGGTGTTTGGTGTTAGCACCATATAACACCTTGTTAGAGGATTTCATGTCTAATGAGGTTTTTGGTGCGATTACTATAAAAAAAAACTAGTTGGAGGCCTGCATGCCTAATGAGGTGTTTGCTGTGAGCATGGTAAAACACCTTATTGGAAGCTTTCATGCCTGATGATGTTTTTCATGTGAGTATGGTAAAACACTCAGTTGGAAGCTTTCATACCTAATGAGGTGTTTGGTGTGAGCATGGTAAAACACTTGGTTGGAGGCTTTTATGCCTAGTGAGGTGTTTGGTGTGAGCATTGTAAAACACCCAATTGGTCTTATAGTATGTTATTAATATACCCATTTGGTTATATGTGGATTTTATTGTGAATTATGTGGCTATTAAAGGAAGGATTCTAATATGGTTTCTATTGCATGGATTGTGATGTATTTACTATATCTTTATATTTCTATGATTCCATGTAAGCATGCCTTGTATTAGATTAGATGTACTGATATGATATCATCATGTTGTTATATGACTTTATTGTGTTGCTTAAGCCTTACCATGTTCTAGGTAGTGTGTTTTACTAGTACTTCACCATACCAATATTGCACTTTTATGTTCACTATGTTGACTTAGGTTCTTGTTCAAGGAGTAGAGGATAATTTACATGGTTATGACTCTTGGTTAGAGTATGTTGAGGGTGATAACGTGAGCCATTAGCAGGCCATTACTTGGGGTTGGAGGCTTATATCTATGCCTAAGAGTTAGGATAACCAATTATTAGTATTTTACCCACTATGTTGGAATGTTTTTGTTTTTTTGGTTATTTAAACTATTGGATCAATTTCCAGTATTGATTGTATAAAACTACAAACTTCATTATATACATATAATAGTATTCTAGTCTTACTTATCTTGTATTATCACATTATTATTATTATCATGCATTCTTTTGTTCAATATTCTAATTTTTCTTATGCCACACATGGATTAGGTAACGATCACACCTCTCTTATGGTTGATATGGCGGTAACATTCCCTAATTTTTTTTTCAAATGTTTCTATATTGTATTAAAAATAAAAATTTCTAGTTTAAATATTGGAGTTGTTACACTTATCATGTTAGATACTAAGTTATTAGATTTAGAAATGTTGAAATAATGAAATGCAAAAGATGAAGATTTATTTAAGTTCTATATTCCACCTAAAAAGAGTAATAGTTATTGTAATTATGTGCCTCAAGATGGCATTCTTTTCAAGCTTAATAAATTTTTTATACCCGGATCTATTGTGCATGACATACTTGTTAAACAAGTGCGTGAAGGAGGTATAGTTAGTCATTTTGGTGTGCATAATACTATTAAATTATTTAAAAAAAATTATTGGTCATAAATGATAAATGATGAAACCTGGATAGGTTTCACAAGTTTTCACCTGATCGAAAAATCGAGCGCAGGGTTCGATTTGCCAAGATAATTAGCCTAAGGGTTTTAATCCAAAGGAAGATTAGAAAACTCAGAGCATAGTTAAATTAACGGCTGCTGAAGTTGTAGAACAGAAAAGAGCGAGAAGCAAATCAAGGAAGAAGATCGGGGAAGAAGAAGAAGATGCGAACGAGAAGGTCACGAGAGAGAGAAAAGTCGAGAGAGAATTCCAGAAATTCAATTAGAAATGTATTTTGACCAAAAGTAAGTGTTTCGTACAAACGTGTATACGCCTTTTATATGTCATATATAATACCAATGATACAATCATATACGGATGATGGGCTCACGCTTAATTTACAGCAGATCAACCTAAACACAGCCCAAAATCAGCCGAAACAAATACACATCAGGGATCGAAGAGTTGGGGCAAAGAAACAGCCCAACTCCAACAAAATAACTACAATGTACAATAATCCAAATTAATGGATTTACAATTAATTCCCATTAGCGAAAATCTGTTAGATAATCATGGTTACCAAGGGTTGAGTAATCCACATTCCAACTAACCCAATAAATATGGGTTAGGTGGTAGATTACACATCCAACTTAATTCCCATTAGCCAAATATGCCGGCAAATGCATTAGATGGGATAATCACAAATTATTACAACACACTTTCTGTAACAGCACCCAATAGCAGCTACACAGCAATCATCTTGATCCACTCCCATGTTCTGAGTTAATTTCCTAAATAATCACATAATAAGAAAAGTAATTATATGTGCAACATAATTTATAACAATTAATAGAATTATTTAAATACAAATTTTGGAGATATATATCAATAAAATTTGTGCAAGATATTATTAAATGATATATGACTTGTTAAAAGTGTAATAGTTTCTTCAATAAGGGTTTATATACTCCTTTACCTATTCCTAGTCAATTATGGTAAGGGGTTATTATGGACTTTATTCTACGGTTACAAAGGACATAAATGGGGATGGGCTCTATAATGGTATTGGTAGATAGATTTTCTAAAATATTATATTTTAGTCCTTGTATTAATGATGATTCAACTCACATAGTAGATTTTTATTTTAAAGAGTATTAAGGTTGGACGGTATTTCTAGAAGCATTATGTCGAATAGAGATGCTACCTTAACCTCATTACCCTTACCTCTAGATTCTAATAAAGTACTAGAAGCATTGATACAACTACCACTATCTATTTCCATGTTAAAACACTTATCATTAATCAAACATCGAGTATGAAATATGTTTTCTCTCTGAATTGCATTTGAATCAGGTAATTTATTACTATTTAATGACCTACACACCGCAAAAGATCTCTGCTTATTGGAAGTTATATCTCTTCTTCTAATTCACTAATATCATCCCTAATCAAGTTAACCTCCAATTCTTCCTCTTCAGATTCAGAATCTATATCTCCAGAATCTCTAATCAAGATGTTCCTCTTATTAGGACACTCAGAAGCTATGTGACCTAATCCACCACACTTAAAACATTTTATGTCTCTAGTTTTGTTGGGACCACTAGTAGGATTAGATGTTATAGTCTTCCACTTATCAGTCATGTTTCCTACCTTAACCTCATTACCCTTACCTCTAGATTCAAACCTCCCATTATTCTTCTAGTTTCCAGAATTAGGTCCTCCAAAATTCCTTTTTAGGGTACTCCTAATCCCAATTCCAGGGGGTTTATAATGCCTAGTTCCCCTTATTTGAGTCTCTATCTTGTAGCTATATTAACCATTTCACTCAAGGTTCCACAAGGATATAACTCTACCTTATTAGCTACCTCAGAGTTTAATCCACTTAAGAATCTAGCCATTGTAGCATCCTCATCCTCAATAATTCTTGTTTTGATCATTAATACCTCTAGTTCCTTAAAGTATTCATCTACAGACCTATTCCCCTGATTTAATGTCTGCAACTTTTTATGTAATTCCCTATAATAGTAACTTGGAACAAACCTTTTTCTCATCAAAATCTTAAATTCATCCCATTTTTGTATAGGTGGCTCTCCACTCCTAAGCCTAGTAAAGACAAGATTATGATACCAAGAAGTTGCATAGTCTATGAATTCTACTACTGCTACTTTAATTTTCTTCTCATCAAAATAATTATGGCATTCAAACACTAATTCTATCTTTCTTTCACACTCAAAGTAATAATTACGGTCATTTCTCCCATTGAATCCAGGTATATTAAATTTAAGGTTACCTAGATTCCTATCAACTAGATCTAACTCTCTTTCATGCCTATTATTCGGTCTGGGCCTCCTATCACTATTATTGGATATTTGATCTTCTAGTTCTTCTAAATTATTTAAGGGTGGAATCCTAGTTCAAGGGTCTATGGGAGCCCTTCCTAATACCCCATCATTTTGGTTATCTATTATGTTATTTTGCAATTCATTGATTCTCATTTCTTGTTCTCCTATCCTTTGTTCTAGGTTAGTAGATAAAATAGCTAGTTGAGCAGTCATTTGTTTTTGAAACGTTCTAAGGGTCTCTAATAAATCATTGCTAAATACCGATACAGATTGATTCACATATTTTCCCTTATTAGACATTATAAATCCTATCGAGGTTTACTTTATAAAGTACAAGAAAATAACACAGATAACAATCAATCTATAGCCAAGATCACACCTTACTATCAATCCAATCAGAACAGCAATTTCAACATAATTATATAAAAGGGATCGTAAAACAATCACAAGATTAAAGAGTCTACTAGAACAACACAATAATTTTAAGCAGTCGTTGAACCGAACAAGGCAGAGAATTTTCAAGAAAGGAACAAGATTAGCGCGATAGAAAATTGTGCAATTAAGCTAATTAATGATATAGGACCCCTCTTCTTGGAGTCCTTACCCCTTTCTAGGACCAGGGGTTCGCTGGAACTTAACTACTACCTGCACACTCTTTCAAGTGTAAGCAGAGTATCAACTCGTAATAAGAATGTTAAGCTGATGTCTAGTAATTGCGGTAATTAGTAAAAGTAAGGCTCGAGTTTACCGAATGAGAAGTATTTCTCAAATATTGTCAAGATTCAAGAATCTTGACCAAACCCTAACTGCAAATTCGTGCCAATAGTTATTTAGGGTTTCCCAAATAGTTCCACCTCTGTCAGAACAAATTTCATTGTCGCCGGCTTAATCGCGACAAGAATCATTCGATTCTTGTTAGTCGCAAACCCTAGAATCAACACTTCAGAACCACGGGTTAGCGAACTCAAGAATTAAGAACAGAACAAAAATTTTCAGTAAAAATTGAATTAAACCATGAGCACTTGAAGATTCGAGGCTCTGATACCAAATGGTGAAACCTAGATAGGTTTCACGAGTTTTCACTGAATCGAAAAATTAAGCGTAGGATTCAATTCGCCAAGATAATCAGCCTAAGGGTTTTAATCCAAAGGAAGATTAGAAAACTCATAGCACAGTTGAATTAACGGCTGCTGAAGTTGTAGAACAGAAAAGAGTGAGAAGCAGATCAAGGAAAAAGATCGGGGAAGAAGAAGAAGATGCGAACGAGAAGGTCGCGAGAGAGAGAAAAGTCGAGAGAGAATTCCATAAATTCAATCAGAAATGTATTTCGACCAAAAGTAAGTGTTTCGTACAAACGTGTATATGCCTTTTATATTACGTATATAATACCAATGATACAACCATATACGGACGATGGGCTCACCCTTAATTTACAACAAATCAGCCCAAAATCAGCCGAAACAAATACACATCAGGGATCAAAGAGTTGGGGCAAAGAAACAGCGCAACTTCAACAAAATAACTACAATGTACAATAATCCCAATTAATGGATATACAATTAATTCCCATCAGCGAAAATCTGTTAGCTAATCATGGTTACCAAGGGTTGAGTAATCCACATTCCAGCTAACCCAATAAATATGGGTCGGGTGGCAGATTACACATCCAACTTAATTCACATTAGCCAAATATGCTAGCGAATGCATCACATGAGATAATCACAAATTAATACAACACATTTTCTGTAACAACACCCAGCAGCAGCTACACAACAATCATCTTGATCCACTCCCATGTTCTGAGTTAATTTCCTAAATAATCACACAATAAGAAAAGTAATCATATGTGCAACATAATTTATAACAATTAATAGAATTATTTAAATACAAATTTTGGAGATATATATCAATAAAATTTGTGCAAGATATTATTAAACGATATATGACTTGTTAAAAGTGTAATAGTTTCTTCAATAAGGGTTTATATACTCATTTACCTATTCTTATTCAATTATGGGAAGGGGTTATTATGGACTTTATTCTAGGGTTACAAAGGACATAAATGGGGATGGGCTCTATAATGGTATTGGTAGATAGATTTTCTAAAATATCATATTTTAGTCCTTGTATTAATGATGATTCAACTCACATAGTAGATTTTTATTTTAAAGAGTATTAAGGTTGGACAGTATTTCTAGAAGCATTGTGTCGAATAGAGATGCTAAATTTTTTACATACTTTTGGAAGACGTGTTGGCATATGTTAGGTACTAAGTTGTTATTAAGTACATCTCATCATCCTCAAATGGTTGGCCAAACAGTAGTAACTAATAGAACATTGAAAACTTTATTATGAGGGATAATATAAAAATGTACAAAAGATTAAGATATAAAACTAGCACATGCTATGTTTTCGTATAATGGAAGTCCTCTTAGTGCAACTAAATCGAGATCATTTGAGGTTTCATATGGGCTTAATCCTTACTTATTGATATATTATAATTAAAGGAAGGAGGTATTAAGAACTATGTTGCTAAAGAAAGAGTTGAACTCTTTAAGGAATTTCATGAGTAAATTAAGAAAAAACATTGACAAATATAGTGCTAAATATCAAGCTCAAGCAAATAAGAACCAAATGTAATAAAAAATGTCTATAGGAAAATTAATATTATTACACTTAAGAAAGAAAACATTTCCACTCTTAAGAAACAACAAGCTCTTTCCAAGATCTATTAGGGTATATAAAATCTTAAGAAAATGTAGAGATAATGCGTATAAATTATGAACCTGATGGATGAGTTTTTAGAACTTTTAATGTTGGTGATTTAACTACACATTGTCATGATGCTATTTTGATCACGATGCTAATTTGAGGGAAAATTCCCTTTTACAACGGTAGAGTTATTTGGGAGAATTTGACTCATCTTCTAATGAATTCCAGAAATTTCAAAGGTTAGCAAACTTAGAGTCAAAAACTATCATTCATGAAACTCGTCCCCCAAACCTAATTCTACTAATGATTTCTTAGGTAATTATTACACTTATTTCACATGTTTCCAAGATTGAGAATTCATCCTAACAACTACTGTACAATGTAAAGACATGGCAAGAATGTACACAAGTGGCAAAGAATATAAAGTTATAAGATAAAGCTTGGTTTCATAGTTCATACATTTGTATGGCTAAGGTTTTTTTTAGCTTTTTTATTTTATGTAAACTTTTTAATTATTGTCTTTTAATTGTTGATGGTGTTGCATATGTTTTATATATGTTTTATAGGGTATTATATGGGTTGTTTATATTAGATAAAATTTTACTAATTAGTACAAACCTAGCTAATATTGGGTGATTTGTAGGTATCAATGTTCCAACATTAATATAGTTGTCAGTGTCAATTAAACTTTGTTGGAAACATCTAGTTTAGTTACATGCTAATAACTATATTAGTTAGGAATCTTGCTAGTCTATTAGTGAAAGTTGTAACACATGACTACTATGTATATGTATACCTACATGTCATCTAGTGAACACAATAGCTAATAATTGAATAAGAATCATAGAATTCTAAAAGTTCTATTTTCAACTCAAAGTGAGTGAGTACTTGAGATTTGAGTATATTCTAAGAAGAAATTTGAGTGATTTTCTCTTATAACCATTATACACTTTTGGTATATCATTATCAAAATCAAAGGTTTAAGAATATCTGTTCACACGAATCAAGACATACCAAGACATTATTTCAAGGATGAAAAAACATTATGCATTGTGAGCATTTCATTTTGATATCAAGATCCACTTAGACACTAAAGAACCAAAGTAGTTGATTGAACTCACTAAGATGCCTAATGTTGTGATGTAATGGTCATTTGATGTATGGCTAATAGAGGTGAAAAAGTTACCCATGTATTGTAAATCTCTTGTAAAGTAATTTGAAATAAGTAAAAAAAAAAAAGAACACTCTTTTTAGTCAAATACCCCTTTCAAAGCTTAATTTTGTTTATAATGTATGTATCATAGAGAATTATTTTATTATTTCTAATTAATTGATATAAATGACACAAAATAAAGGGCAGTATTTCCATATTTCCACCCTTATTACCCCTCATGCTAAAAAATCCTTTAATTTATTTAATTACCTTTTTATTTTTCTTATATGTTATCAATGCCTTATTAAAATCCCTTTTGAATTAATTTTAATACAAATTGATTGATGTAATAGTAAGCAATTAATATTATTATTTGAGATACAAACCATTGAAACTTTTGTTTTTGTTGAATGCAGGTAGGGTTTTATGTGTAGGGAAGTACATATAACAGTAATTATTTTTTTATTAAAAAGGCTATAAAGGGAGGTTTTAAGTCAAAATTATTGTCTAATTTTAAAAAAAATTAGGAAGGGTTATACAATGGTTGTGGGCTAAAACAACCCTCAAAAGCGGACTGTATACAATATATTTAAACCAAAACCAAGGGTTAATCCTTTCATAGCAAAATAAATATAGAGAAAGATTTAGACATCGATTTTTCTCTAAAACTGCCATTTATAATTGACAATAGATTATTGTGTTTAGTCCAAAATCATCATCCAATGTTTCCCAAAACTTTTTACTCTGATTTTTTTATTTTCCAGTTCAGTATAAACAATGTTGTATTAAAGCGCCATATATATGAAAAATATAGCCTACACAAAGCTTGTTTAGTACCATCTTTTTCCTTTTTTCCACCACTTTCTAATGATATTTTTGTACCAGTGATAGCATGTAAATTTCATAGTTTAAGAGTCACATACATTTCTTTATATATTTAAGTAGGGTTATGATGTGTTTATCTCATATATCATGATCTATGTGATTAAGGTAGATTTATTTGCTTAGCATGTATACATATTGATAGGTTTGTAGATGCAATCCTTTGATAAATCCTAAAAGTAACAGCATTAGTTCAGGTTTCTAAGGAAGAACAAGGAATGGTCTTTCCTCTTCTTCAAGGATAGTCGGGTGTATCTAAACATAGGCATTCTAGAGGCCTTTCTTTTTTATGGTCATTGATTAATCAAGAAATTTTCCTTATATTTGTTTTCCTTCGTTATGGTTTCCTCACTATATATTTCACATTGGTTTTAGGAGCCTAATATGCCCTCAGATTTTAAATCTTAAGTATATATCATTTATGTGATTTCTAGTTTGAATCTTCAAAGGGAAAGAGAGAATTTGAAGTTTAGATTGAATGATAACATCAATGGGTTGAAGATTAAGGAGAAGGATTAGAATTTTCAAATAAAATTCAACCAAGACTTAAAGAAAACTATGAATCTTCAAGCAAGATTTAACAAGAATATATATTCAAATGTTTCTCTAAAAACACATTTAAAGGCTCTAGCTAAGATTACTCCAAGTAGTTTTAAGAAGAAATTTTACTCAAAAGAGAGAAGGATAGCCAAGTAATAAAATTGTGATTTAATTAAAATAGATTCGACACTTCTTCTTCTCACGTATTGAATGATGCCTTATATAGGTAGTGACAAGTTTGTTCAGTAGCATATTAATATAGCCATGTTAATATACACATGGCTAACTAGCACGCTAACCTCTAATAGTAACATATTACTAACCTATATATTACAAGAATCAAATTAAAAATTATTTCAAATAAATGTAGCTAATTATTAAATGAAACCAACCAACAAAAATTCCTAATTTATATATGAATAATAACTATGTCTTCTTTGAATTGAAAGTTAGAACTCCATGCATAATAGCTCCTTTGACTTTCATGTATAATAGCTCCTTTAACTTGTAATAACTAGTAACATGAGAAGCAATCTAAAATTTGTTGACATCTTTGAATCTTGTCCATCAAAAGATGTTACATACTTGGAAGAATCAATTAAAATACACTTATTATCATTAATAAAAGTTTTATCTTCAAATACATCTATTGTTATAGGATCCATTATTAAGAATGTTAATTCTCATTATCATAAGAATCCTTAGATGCATCATGAGAATCTAAAGATGCTTTTGCGTCATTCTCCCCAACTTGAGAAAAATTTGTTATCAAATTGATATCACTGTAATATGAAGACAAATTACCAATATTAAATGTCCTTCACACTCTGCCATATGATTCTAGATGTTCAAGTTCATAAGCACTTTCTCAAAATTTTCTAAGGATTTTAAATAGTCCATCAACTCTTTTCAATATTTTATGTTTTCTTAGATTAGAAAATCTTTCTTTATGCAAATGTAACCAGACTAAATTACTAGGAGAAATTACCTATGGAGTGTGATGTTTATTATCTTTCTTTTGATTTCTTTCATTGGCTCATTCAATGTTTCCCTTGATTTGATGGGGACTCTTTTGAAAGAATTCAACTCATTCTTGGGCTTCATTATTTTGAAAATCACCTTTTGTCAAGGCACTATATAAACTTGTGTGTACAAATTCACCCCATACACAATCTCTAATGCAATTGATTGAGTAGTACTAGAAGGACTTTGATTGTAAGCAAACTCCACATGAGCTAAATTAATATCCAAATTTTTAGTACTTTTACTTACCTATCCTCTTAACACAGTGCCAAGAGTACACTTTGTATCTTCAATTTGTTAATTGATTTGTGGATGATATGAAATAGTAAATAACAATTTAGTTCCTAACATATGCAATAATATCTTCAAAACATAACTAAGAAAATAAAAATCTCTATCAGAAATAATACTGTTAGGGATGCCATGTTGTTTCATAATTTCTTTTAAATATAAATTAACAACATTTGTATCATCATCAGTTTTATTACATGAAATAAAATGAGCCATTTCATAAAATCTATGTACCATAACCATAATATAATCTTTACCTCTTTTTTTTCTAGGTAAACCTAAGATAAAGTTCAAACTAACTCCTTCCCATGGTTGGCTAGGCATAGGTAATGGGGTATATAAACCATTATGAAAGAAACTTTAACTCTTTTTACAAGCACTACATCAGTTGACTATAAGCTTTGCAACTTTTATCTTGTGTGGATAGTAGAAGTTCTCTTTGTAATATTTCTAGTTCCTTTTACATACCAAAATGTCCTCCTATAGCTCCTTCATGTAATTTCTTGATATGTAATTCTCTTCTACTTAATATCGGTAGACAAAGTATATTAATTTTAAATGAGAATCCATCTTGTAATGGATAATTTCCATGATATCTATTTTCTTTACATGCTCTATATGCATCACTAAGTCTTTAGCTTTAGGATTTAATTATTTTAACAGTTCAAAACATATCAATTTAACATCTAATATAAAAAGTAATATTGACCTTTGAGAAAGAGGATTGACTGCTACATTCTTTTTCCATTTAAGTGTTTGACAAAGACGATAAAGGATTGTAAGAAGTTTATTCACCTTGCATGTCTAGGACTATTTTTTTTGTTATCCATGTAAATATTTCAAACTCTCATGATCAAAATGTAATACAAAGGATTTAAGCCTCTAATAATAACCCTATGTCTGTTAACTAAGTATGATGCCAAATAATCCCTTATCATTAGTTGAATACTTTAATTTAGCACCATTTATTTTTTTTTAAAGTATGGAATAGGTATTTTTTTTCCTAGATAAATAAGTACCCCTATACTTACCCTACTAGCATCACATGTTACCTCAAAAAGTAAGTCAAAATTAGGAGTAGCTAACACAGAAGCATTGCATAATTTATCCTAAAGAATTTCAAAAGCTTTAGTGGCTTCATTTCCCAAATTAAACTCCCCTTCCCTCATGAGTTGAGTAATAGGTGCAATGATAATAGAGAAATTTTTAATAAATCTCCTATAGAAACTAGCTAACCTATGAAAATGTCTCCCTTTGTGAACATCCTTAGGACTAGGCCACTCTTTAATAATTTTTATCTTAGTAAGATCAACTTTAATACCTTTTCCATTAATAATATAACCAATAAAATCTATACTTGGAAGCATGAATTTACATTTTTCCAATTTTCTATACAATTTAGTTTCCCTTAGCTTACCAAATAGTTTCCTTAGATGCACAACATGATCATGTTCATTCTTACTATATACAAGTATGTCATCCAAATAAACCTCCAAAACGTTACCTAGGAAAGGACAAAGAATTTCATTCATTAGAACTAGGTTCATTACACATACCAAAAGGTATAATATCCAATTCATAATAACTAGATTTAGTTTTAAAGGCCAGTTCCACTCATCCTGTTTCCTAATTCTCATTTGACGACAATCACTTCTTAGGTTGAATTTAAAAAACATACGTGAACCATAAAGTTCATCAAGAATGTACTCAAGTATAGGAATATGAAATCTATAATTGATAGTTATATTATTTATAGCTTCAAAATCTATACACATGTGCCAGCTATAATATTTTTTAGGAACTAGCAAAGTAGGTACATAATAAGGACTCATACTTTTTTTCACATAACCTTTATCTACTTGTTCTTGTATTTACCTTTGTAATTCCTTAGTAGCTTCTACATCACATCAATAAGTATCTTTATTATATAAAGGCATTCTAGGAATTAATTCTATAGTATGCTCTATATCTCTAAAAGGCAGTATTCGAAGAAGTGAGTCATTAGGAAATAGGCCATTATATTCATCAAGTAATATAGTAATGTTTGAATTGTTAGAATTGTTCTCCCCAAATTGAGATTTTTTTACTAATAAAGCATAGAAAACACCTTCATATCCAATGCAATTAATCATATCTTTTTTTTTAAAAAAAAGTATTAACTATTTGTAGTCTCAATAAGTTGTATATGATCACATTGAGATGGTTTCAATTTATATTTATCTTTATATTTAAGCATAATATATTCATTAGTAACACCATCATGAATTGCATTTCTATCAAATTTCCATGGTCTTCCTAGTAAAATACCACAATAATCCATAGGTAATACATCAGATATTACCTCATCATGATACTTACTAAAACAAAAAGTAATTAGGGTTTTCTCATCTACTTTAGCACCTTTGTCCTTTTTAATCCATTACAATAGATATGGTTTTGATTGATTAGTAGTCACTAAACCTATTTTTGTAACCATCATTTCATTAACAACATTAGTACATGAACCACTATCTATAATGACTCTAAAAACCTTATTACTAATTCTACACTTAGTTTTAAAGATTTTATCCCTTTGTGTAGGTCAATTATTAGGTTGGATTTGTAATACCCTTTGAAGTACAAAACATTTATTAAAATCCTCTTCATACATACTCAAGGTATGATCATTAGATTCAGTCCCTAGGTCATCATGATCATCACATGGTTCCTTACGTGATATTTCATATAAGGTTAAAACTCTTTGATTAGGGCATTCTTTAGTAAAATGACCATATCCCTTACATTTAAAACATTTCTTATTTCACATCTTATTTACCTTATTTTACAATTTTCATTTCCATTAAGATTGAGTGAGTTTCTTATCATTAGTTGAAGGTACATGTGTCCCATATTTGGAAGTAGATGCATTTGCATCGTTATTGGTTAAAGTAGAAGTTGAAGCATTTGTTTAAACATAGGCCTTGGTAGACTTAGTTTGTCTTAAACATTTTAAAGATAACTTAGTTAAATTATCAAGAGAGTCACAAGCAAACATTTTAACTTTTTCTCGAATCAAGTTATTAAGTCCACCTAAGTATCTAGCACATTTTTATTCTTTTCTTTCTTGCATGTCACACAAAAGTTCTAGTCTTTCAAATTCTCTAATTTATTCCTCTATATTAAGTTGTCATTGCCTAAGAATAGTTATTTTAATATATATTTCTTGTTCATACTATTTAAGAACAACTTTATTTCTTAGGTGTTTTTTCAATTTATCCCATGACTTGATTTTATTCTTTTCTCGCCTTTCATGAGTCCTATTGAGATTGACATCATACTCTTTAAATTTAAATATAGCTTCTATTTCATGCAACCATGCAATAAATAATTCAACATTAAATTCACCATAAAAGTCAAGGAGCTTAAGCTTAATACCTTTGTTTTCAATATGATTATACCTTTGTTGATAACTTAAATGGGCTCGTCGATTATGGTTGTAATCATTGGATCCATTCTCATTCATCCTTTCTTCATACTCCATTCAGTTTTTGATGCAACCTCCTTATTCTTGGATTAACCTTCTCACCATACCCTCAACTCAATCATTGGTGGCTTCCATGGTGTTCTGCATATGTTGAAGGGTATCTTAGTTGGCTAACCTCATCTCTAGTCTTTAATGTTACGTTTGAATGGAAGGGAGTTGTTATAGCTATGTGTTAGTGGTATGCACACTTCCTGCAAGTTATTAAAGAGTGTTTAACATATGCTTCATATACACTTCTTCATCAATTGCTACTACCCTTGATGAAATCAAACTCGGTGTACATGCATTTGGGGCTAGTGAATGAATTTTAAGAGTTAAAAAAGAGAAAGAACATCCAAATAAAGTTTGAGTTTTTTTTTTGGAAGAATTGAAGGTTCTTCTTGCTTGAATCAACTGACTCAAGAAAACATAAAGAATTCTGAGGAAAAGCTCTAAGGTTTGATTATATTTTGGGAGAAAGAATGATGAAGTAAATAGGTTGAGTCTTCAAGTGCAAGATTGATGAAAGGAGGATGAGTTTGCATGAATATCTAAAGGATATTCAGTGAAATTGAAGAAGAGAAAACAATTGATTAAGGAGATTCAAATCTGAAGGTTGAAGATACAAAGAGAACTTTGAAGATAAACTAAAGGGTTGGTTGGATACATTACATGTATTTACATGTATAGCTGGCACAAAGGGAATATGAATAATAGGTTGGCTATTAGAATGAATGAAGTATCTAACCAGGATTTGATAACAAAAATGGTGTGAATGTTCAAAGGAAAGGAGAGAATTTGAAGGTCGGATTAAATGGTAGGATCGATGGGTTGAAGATTAAGGAAAGGGATGAGAATCTTTAAGCAAGATTCAACCGATACTCAACAAAACTATGAATCTTCATGCACGATTTAATGAGAATTCAATAAGAATGTATCTTTAAATGTTTCTCAAATAACACATTTAGGAAGAAAATTCACTTAAAAGAGAGAAAAATAAGCAAGTATTAAACTTGCAATTAGAGTCGACTCATCTTCTTCTCATGTGCCAAGTCATGCCTTATATAGGTAGTGATATATTTGCTAAGTAGCACACTAAGATAGCCAAATTAATGCACACATGGTTAACTAGCGCAGTAACCTCTAATAGCAACATATTACTAACCTATATAATACATGAATCAAACTACAAATTATTACAAATAAATGTAGTTAATTATTACATGAAAATAAATAATAAAAAGTCCTATTTTACATAAGAATAATAACTAGGTCTTTATGACTTGAGAGTTTGACTTCTATACATAATAGCTGCTTTGACTCATAATAACTTGTAACATAAGAAACAATATTAAATGTGTTGACATCTTGAATCTTCTCCTTCTAAATATGCCATATACCTGCCAAAATCACTTAAAATATACATATTATCATCAGTCAAAGGTATATCATCGAAGACACATATTGTAATAAGCTCCATTATTAAGAATGTCAAATCCTCATTATCATGAGGATCCTTAGATACATCATGAGAATCCGTAGATGTTCCTATATCAATTTATTTTGTGCACTTTGGTTTTTTGTTTTTATGTGATGGTTTTTGGATGCTTAGTCTTATGTCTAGCTTGAGATAAATTATGAACATTTATCTTATATTATATACAATAGTAGCACCCACTTTTTCTTAGATTATTTTACTTTCGTAGGCATTGTTAAAATAAAATTTTTCGAAAGTAAAAAATAGAAGGGTGTTACCTAATACCATTACACATACTACAAACCAAACTTGATTGAACAAAACTTGAAATTGTATAGATTTTTTTGAAATTTCACTGAAGTTGAAAAATAAGCCAATAAAAGGAAAAAAAATCTATTAGTAGAAGAAGAAGAAGAAGAAGGGAAAACCTCCAAATTTATAACATTAGATGTTTAGGTTTAATAAGAAAAACAGTCATGTTTAACACATAAAATGTATTGGTTCACCGCATAACATATTTCACTAACTTCATTAAATTATATTCATAACATAAAACTTAAAATTTTATGATATAAAACATAGAGATTCATAAATTACAATGCATAGATTCATTCTTTATAGGAATTAGATTTACCAAAACAAACACATATGCGTTGAGCATTAATCTTTTAAGTTCATAACTTTTAGTTTCGTAATACATACAAGTTTAACATAGACGTTACAGACCTTTTATGTTTATGACATAATGCATAAGTTTATGATATATTGTTAAACACATGTACAAAGTAAAAATTATATAATTATAAAAAATGATTCATTGCATATAATTAAGAATTATAAAATCATAAAATGCATCGTGTGTTCGTCATATTTGTTAAATATGTTCATAATAATAAAAAATTTAAATTTGTAAAATGATTCTATGCCTAGAGATAAGAATTATAAAATTAAAGAAAAAATGATCCACATATATAATTAAGATATTAATTTATAAAAAAAATATCTCGTTTACTTAAACATTTTGATGAGATTATAAAAATAATTCTATATATCTTAGAAAAATCTTAAAATTATAAAGAAAAATCAAAAATATAATAAAAAAATTATTCTCTTATTTTACATGAAATATATAACGATAGTTTTTTATTAAAGAGACGGTACTAATTTACAGACTCTAATTAGGTAGCAACTCTAGAAAACATATCACATCCTTAGATAGGTGGGGAAAGTGCAAATCAATTGAGAGGGAGAGCGAGAGGCAATATTCCATGGTAGCATAGTCTTTGGCGGCAGCTAATCTACCAACTTCTTTGTCTGCGGAACACGGCACAACGTAAAATAGACAGTATCTGATTCTTAGATGTCAGACAGGAAACACACGGTAATCATGAAGATGGCCTATTAAATGCCGACTCGGTGCAGTATACTATATAGTTTGCCCTCGGTTTTTTAATATAATAAGATCAATATCATTTTAATATATATATATATTAAAAAATAAAAATAAAATTAATACCTAAATAAAATGCTGTAATTTTTTCTATTAATAAAAAAAGAGATAAAACAGATAATAAAATATTTAATGTGTTACATTTTTTAAATTATAAAATAAATGGAGTAACTTATATAGCTCGGTTTGACATAGATTATTCTTATTATTTTAGAGTATCGACACTATAATTTTAAAAATTATATTAGATTAGTCAGTCAAATCCATAAAACGAAGAACCAATTAGATTTTATATACCTATTATTGGAATCTTAAAATTTTTAAAAATTAATTGAAGTGGCAAAAATTGGTGACTTGGTCAAAAAAATTAGCTGATATAATCGATTAAAATTTTAGTTAAGAATCTATTAATTTTATGTACAGTTTAATTTTTTATATATTATATATTTTTTAATTTAATATGTATCATTAATTCGATCACTAGATTAATAAATTAATTTTAATACCAGTTTAGTGACCCATTTAATTTTTAAACTATTATTGAGGCATATTTTAACCCGCCTCACTTCATATCTAAATCAGATAGGTGCACCACTTACAGCTGCGTTAGATAAAGATGATCGGTGCAAGATTCCTATGTTATTTTCACTTTGACTTTTGATGATCAAGACAGATGATGTATATATAATTGTGCAAATTAGAGTCGAATCAACAATTTATTATTCTACCAAGATTGATTGAAATAATGACTTACAAAACCAAATGATTTGTCTGTGCTCTAATTTATTCGCTGTATTATGTTGAACAATAATGGTACTTGGTTTGGCTCCTAGTATGTCGGACACAAAGCCAAAAGATCAATTTTCAAATGGATCCAGTTGGTTTTTGTCCGCTTTTTCTCGATCGATCAAGTTTTACTATCTCTAAACACTAACATGAAAAATAACTATAATGTTATCTGATCCGTTTTTATATTTATTTGAAATCAAATATGTTATAAAAAAATATAAATTCAAAATCTATTTAATATGACATCATATTATTCTAAGATCCTATATAAATAAGGTGAGATAATATAAATTTAAAATATTTATGATTCAACATAATAACTATATAAGACTTGCTACTTACCTAAAACATTTATTACTTATTGTCAATGTAGTTGGTGATAGAACTATCACTACTATTATATGTATTGTTGTTGTTGCTACTAATACTATTACCATTATTATTGCAGATACTATTATAATTATTACTATTACTACTTATATTATTAATGTTAGTGTCACTATTACTATTACTTTTACTATAACTTTCTTTATTAGTACTACTACTATTAGTATTACTATTATAACTACTATTGTCATTGCTACTCTTATTATTTTAATTTCGTACTTATATAACTACTATTATTTTTCTAAAAAAGTTTAACACCTCACTTATAAGGCCTTTATTTTGTGCTAATATATGATTTAGAGATGTGTTTAAATTTTGATTTAAAGAGGGCTGGATTGGATTTGAATTTTGAGAACCATGTAATTTTAGGCAACAAGACAACTATTTTGGAATATCGATCGACTAGTTTGTTTCTTATTCAAAGACATTCAAACAAAATGAACTAATCGATTGGTTTGGAATTCCTGTCCATTAGTTTGATTGAGCTCTTTAATTTCCAGCTCAATTTTATTTTAATTATTTTTCCAAAGGGGTATGAACATTATTATTATGTTCTTTTCTGGCTTATAAATTATTTTGGTAGTAGTTTTATGAGCCTTGATTTGCATGTTTAATAACTTAAAAATTAGTTTAGAGGACATGTCTATCAAAAATAAGGGTTTTTTGATGATGTTGCCATTTATGTTTTATTTCTTCCCCACTACTATCCTCTATGTATTGCTAATTTTTCTGGCAGTTTGCCTCTAAAATTAACTAGCAAGCTGCTACTTCTTCTTCTTCTTCTTCTTCTTGTTCTTCTTTACCATTTGTTTGTATCCTTTCTTTACTTATGCATGGTTGGGTTGACCTTAGCCTCCTAAGACAAAGATTTTATTCACCTATTTGAGCAATGGTACACTCATCCCTATTTTCCCTCCATTTTATATGACTCATTAGTTAGTTTAGGATTAGGATAGGGGCTAGAACGTGAGCCATTTCATTTAGACCCAAATCCCTTAATTTTCTCTTATTTACTTATCATTTTCTCTCAAAATGATGGTGTTTGCTCATACACTCTACTATCCATTTTTCTCTACTCTCTTCCACTAAGCTCTCACCCTTTTGTATCCACATTTTGTCCTTATTTTGCTTTTGTCTAATCCCTCATCTAACCTTCTATTAGTTACCTTAAACAAAAAAGGAGTAGATTTAGGATTAAGTTGAAGGTTTGACTTATTCGCCTATTGCTTCACTTAATTTAAGGAGGATGTTGGGTCTTTTTTATTTTTACCCTAATTTGAAGCCTTATTTCAATTTTATTTGGATTTTAAGAATTTTTTTTTATGTTCTTGTGTTAAATTTTTTTCCAATGGTGCTCAAATGGTTGAAATCTTTGGACCTCCTAGTTCAAGAAACACTCTTTCATCCTCTTTTATGTGTAAGTTGTGACAGTGGTTAAGGCAAACCATTCTTATCTTTATGTAGTAAGTGGAATGAAAGGGGTGCGCCTAGCTCCATTTTCTAAGAACCTTGAGTTTTTTAAGAAGGAAATGTGATGTTGAGCATATACATTTAATAGAGTAATTTTATTAAGTCTAAAAGGCTGAAGGAAAGTACATACCCATATCATCATGATCTACTTCCTCTACCTTTGGGGGATTTGGAAGGGAGGTTAATTATTTTACTAGGTAAAACCTATGTGGTAAACATATCACATCACAAAGGACCCCTTTGTCATAAGAACACAACAAATCAAACACAAAATCACCTTACTATTTGTTGGAGAATTAAATATAACACCAAAACAAAAGCCCCTTCTTATTTGTGCAGGAAGCTCTACGAATATGAAAGTAGGCCCCCTAACCTAAACCATATGAAAACGCTCACATCTAGATTAATTCCAACAACCTACCCTTACATCTAAGATAAATTCGATAGAATCATGACATATGTAACTCAAAGTAAAAGTGCAAAAAGTAGGTCACACCTTGTGAGCTTGGTAATCACACCCCTTCTTACTTTGAAGATCCTCTACCCCCATCATACTTTTTATACCTATGATAGTTTGAGATTCCCAATCTTACACTTTCAAATAAAATCTTTCCCTTTCAAATATGTTGTATACAACATTTCTCCCCTCACTATACATTGAGCAAACATGAAGCTAGGAGAAGAAAGCTTGCAAGCGGCCATTTCATCATCTTCACCAGAACATGTTAATCATTTGCTAGTCACAAACTCCTCCATAATGTAATTAACAACTCCTCCACACCCATTGATGAAACCTAGTGATCCAAATCCACATAAACATAACTCCTTATAAAAATCCTTACAAGCTTACGTGACAAGGTAGATAACCATCCCCTAACCACATTTGACGTTTCTATCACATCCTATAAAATATTATTTAGAGCTTTCATTAAGCACAAACAACAAGAAAAGCTACAACCATTCTGTAACACCCCCATTCAATTAATTAACACCCTTGATTAATATGAAACACCTAAACCAAAACTGACCAAAAGTATCATCATTGATTGAGCTCCAATCACAAACCAAGAGATACCACTATGTTTACAACTAAGCCTTTATTGCAACATCTCCAAAATATAATTAGATCCCAAATTAAGAAACTAAAGATAAATACACCAAATATAAATATATATCTTGACCCTAATTAACCCATTTTGCAAGAACCTTAGGTCCAGTTGAGTAACTAAACAAAAAGACAAACACCAAAAACACATATGCAAATGCTCCAATCTAAAACTCCATTTCAACTACTTCAGTTAACACCTAGTCAAATTACCTTAGCTAGTACACCAATAAAAATCTAAAAAGCATTTATAGAAGGAATCCCAAAACTATATCCCCAATGACCCAAGTAGCATGCCCATCAAAATCTAATACAAATGGCATCCCACTACAAATGTCATCCTTGTAACCCTAAAAAGACACAAGCGTTGCATATAAATGCCCTAATTGAATTCCATTCCATAGAATAAACATTTCACTCCAAATGAAGCACCAAACCCCTCAATCAAGTGCCTCAATTTTATTTGTTCACTTTAATCAAGATTGGAAACTTTAATTAAACATAACACTTTATCAACTTATTAATCAACAACAAAACCCCTATTGAGAACCTCTAAAAATACCTTAATTGAGTCAAACATTCCCTCCAAAACCTCTATGAACCATCCAATCAACCATCGAGACATGTGGTGAATAATGACTAACCATAGAAAATAAATTTAGTGAAAATAAATAAGGAAGAGTTGGGGGGAAGAGAATGTGGAAGAGATGGGGGAGATTATAGGAGAAACATAATGTGAATGGTATGGAGGAGTTAGAGAGACAGAGGATCCTATCTCTCTTACTCCCTTATATAGTTGATGTATAGCATATTTTTGGTGAATGAGTCCATGTATGGGAGATAAACATGGAAACAAGAATTGTTTTTCTTTCATGACTGTTTGAAAAGATCTACCTTTAAGGTTTGGTGGATAAAAATTGTAATGAACATGTTGATATTTTGGGCATGTTTTAACATGATTTATATGTCATATGATGTGTTTTGTAGGGAATTGAAGCATCTTATAGAGTTTTCTAGCTTAGGTGATGAGTTCATTTATGTGAAGCATAGTTCTTGATTCCATGATGTGATATTGAGTAAGGTTAAGGATTAAGCATGTTAGATTTATGATTTATCTTATTTGTACAACATAGAACCATAATGATAGATTAATGTTTGATATATGATGAACAAGTGTTTCATGTTTAATAGTAGTAAACTAGTTTTCTTAGTTTTTTTATGCTAGATTGATTAATTGGTCTAAAACATTAGTTGATTGGTGGTTATAAGTTTTCAATATTCCCTTTACTTTCAGTCTAAATACATGAACTTATTTGGCTTAATCAATTTGTAGCACCTCATAATTTTTTAACGTTTCTTTTGAGGTGCTTAGCCTTTTTATTCAAAAACTAAACTATAAACTTCGATATAATTATTTTATTATTAACTTTTGACCCATAACCCAAACAATTGTATAAAAAAAATTAAAACTTTGAATTTTGAAAATATTACCACTGTGATTAGTACAAGCCCAGCCAATAGTCGTTCCTGTACTAACCACAAGGTTAAAAGAAATTTAATAACCATCATAAATCAAACACAAGCAAGACTTCAAATAAGCATTAAACAATTATAAGATAAAAATTAGAATGCGTGAAAAAGAGTCATAAACCAGAGTACATAGTCAATGTTCCTTAAAAGGGAAAAGGTCTACAAAGCGATAAAGGTTTAATTCTGGAAAATCCAATACAAAATAGAAAATCATAAAGAAGAAATTCTGACCACGCCTCTCTCAATCTCTGTACCAAGCCCATGCTCAACACTCATCCCCATCTGTTGCCTCATAAGCATCGAAGTTATCGAGAAAGGTCTCACCAACCTACACAAAGTCAAATGGGCCTTCTACTAGTGGGAATAAGCAGCACCCATAAAAAGGGTGGTCAGTATGCTATATAATGAGTAAGGTAACCGTGCACTAAGGTCAACACACAAAGGCACACAATACAAGAACGATCTCATGACATCATATAATCTCTACAAATAAATAAAGGCCAAGATGTAGTCTAGATAAAATGATTATTTAATCTTTGATCAATGCTCGATTCACACCATGCTTATTATCATTCCATGCGAGTGCAGTAACCCTACTATTATAGCCGGTGGAACGGAAACATATAGGGCATAAAGCTCCTTACCATTATTATTGTCGGTTGATCGGTCTCCACAGCAAGATGCTCCTGGCCACTATTATTTGTTAGTGGACCGGTATAGCCCCGACTCTCATGGTGTTTCACTATAAGTAGTTAGTATCTTCCTATGTCTAATCATAATTTATGTTTGGTTTTTTAGTACAGAATCCCCCACTATTATAGCCGATGGATTGGAAACATACAAGGCATAATGTGCCTACCCACTATTAGTCACCGATGGATTGGTCTCTAGGCACCCCGGCTCTTGTTCACTATTATTCACCAGTGGACCGGTTTAGGCCTGGTTCAATAGTCTTCCTCTTTACATGATTAATGTTTTACCATGTCTTATTCAAAAGTTCACCCTAGACATGCATGACTAACTCCATCTAAGCTTATCCTCCCAAGAGGGCCCGTCCTATATCTTGAGACTCTGCCCCTCCTAACACACCTCATCATCCTTTCCTTCTTTCCCTAACTCACACTAGAGGCCCAACTCCTAAGTGTGTGGGTCAAAGCCCATTACTTTACACCTCCAAGTCTACTCACTACTTTGCCCTAGGGTTTTCTCCAAAAACTCTAATTTGGGCCTATGTGGCCCATCCTTCTCCATCTCACTTTACTCCCCAAATACATGTGTGACCATGAAACCCTGGCTAGCAGTGCCAAACCCTAGCATCCTCATTTTCACATGTCACCCTCCATTTCTCACCTTCCACTTTTATTTTTCCATGTTCCTCATGCTCATCCCTCAAAAAATAATCTTTCATCCTCATACCATACTCCACTCACCCTCATTTATTTGTCCTTTTTACCACCTTCTTAGATTAGGGTTTCCTTCCAAACCCTAGCTCAGTCTCCTATGCATCCTTATACTATATGATGTATTATTTTTCTCCCAAAGCCTCCAATTACCCAAACAACTCTTCCATTGCCTTCCTCACACCCCAAGTCAACTTTTCATACAAAAATTTTACCCCCATTTAGACTCTATCCATCCCATGTAAACCGTCAAAGTTTTTCATGCAAAACCCTAAAACTCCCATGCAAAACCCTAGATTCTCCCATGCAAAACCTTAGAGTTTCCCATGCAAAGTTCATCCACTTTATTTTACTTTAAGTCCCCTTTTATTCTTTCTCTTATGGGTCATGGGATATTTAGATCAATCCCACATTCCTTGGTCAACTTATTTTCCTTTGGTCAACTTACTTCCCCATTTTCCTTATTCATCCTTTAACCCTATATCATCACATTACATATCCTAGCGTGCATGTCCTAAAGGGCCACAACACATCACATCATAATCACAGCATATATTTATTATACACATGCTCTAAGATAATACATAAGCATACCTCAACTCCAAGCTATGTTCCACATAAAGTAGTTAAACTAACAACACCAGATACACAACATATCATTAAACACGGCATCCAAGGCATATAAAACACATAGCACACATTAGGCCTTAGCTACACCTTTACCTAGAATGACATCAGACTTGGAGCACGCTTCTAAGCCTCCTTAAGGTTTTGACTAGTTTCACCTATAAGAGGAAAAACATAAGGATTAGTTTCCCTCCTACCAAAAATACTATTATTTCCTATTTTATTCTAAGATTGGGGTTACTAATACTAAAGTAAACTTTATAAATGAAAATAGGGTTTTTAATAATGTTTATAGCCATATTTATATTATTAAATCTAATAGCTTAATAAAACAAACCCATTTTCTCGGCGGATGAATGCTCTCTCCTCTCTCCTAGGGTTTTAAGTGAGCGTTTTGGTTATGGCAAAGAAGAGAAGATCTTCGCCTAGTTCTCTGGCATCGGGTAGGACAAAGGGTATTACTAATAGTGGAATGGTGTCTGATAATGCTATTTCAAATAAGATTGAAAGCAGTTCTATGACTAAGGATGCTGAGACTATTTTTGAACCAAACATTCCAATTGAGGGAGATTTCATCGACGTTATTATGAACAACGATCGCATGGATAAGAATATATAACCGATTCTTAATGAATCTCATACCCCAACAAGGACCCGTGCAGCAAGATTATCTAAACCTAAGGGTGTACCTTTGAATTCTATTGTCAAGGAGTCAATATGGGATCGGCTTCAACCTGCATCTCCCCCTAACTCCTCAACCTAGAGGGATGTGCTTATGGGTAACAGAATCCCTATTCATGGACAATCATTGAATTTTTAGACCCCTTCTTATGAAAATGGAAAGGTATTGGTCAAGCTAGATAAGGAGGATGTTGAGACTGAAGCTCTTCATTAGGCTAACACTTTGATTGGTTTTATCTTCGGTGATGCCCCTTCTTACAACTAGATGTGTGGCTTTGTTAAAAGATAATGGTCGGGTATTAAACCACCCCAAGTCATTTTGCATATGTCTAGGTTTTATCTTTTTAGGTTTAATTCTCAAGAAGATGTTGCTTGGGTTATTAGCCAACATTGGATGTTTTTTAATAGATATTTCATGTTGAAAATATGGCATAGACGTTTGAAATTTAACCTTGATGAGATGTGGGTGTTACCTTTATGGATTCAATTTCCCAATCTTCCCTTCAAATATTGGTCTTCAAGCTCCCTTAGTAAGATTTCAAGTGTTGTTGGTAGTCCAGTTTGTACAGATGCTATTACAACATCTAGGGATAGAGCTTTCTATCCTTGTGTGCTGGTTGAGGTTGATGTAAAAAAGCCTCTTTTGGAATCTTTTATTATTCTGGATCCTGACGGGATGGAAGTGGAACACAGATTGGAATATGATTGGAAGCCTTTGTATTGTCTATTGTGTGATTTTTTTGGTCATGATGTGAGGAGATGTAAGTCTTCTTAGCAAGCTGTTAAAGAGGGACATGACAAAGGAGGAGAGTGGAGAATGGTGAGGGATATGAGGAAGGGAAAGGCTCCTACATCTACAGATCTTCTCCATCTAGGGAATGTGAATGATCTACCTAGGCATACAATTGTGGAGGATCAGCATTTTACTAGGAAAGATGTTACTGCTTTTGATAGTAACCCTCACCTAGGGGATTTAGATCATTCTATGCCTGCACCTGGGGAGGATCATATTTTTCTTGTATCTAGCCCATTAATTCTTGGATCTTCCTCTGTTGTAGGGGGAAAGAAGTCTAGATTTGCACAATCTGTTCAGAAATCCTCCACTATTTCTACTAAACCAAGGATGACTAGACATAGGGCTCTCCTTGCTAGGTCTCAAGAGGGTCCTATTGGTGGGAATGCTCAAGTGTGGATAAAGAAGGCAATGTTCATGGGAGTGGATAGGGATCTTCATTCCTTGATCCTAGGGGACATGTTTAGTGCTTGGAATGTTCGTGGCTTGAATAAGACTTCCAAACATAAGGAATTCATGAGGTTTTGTGCCAGGCACAAGATGTCTATGTTTAGTCTACTTGAAACTAGAGTAAAAGAACCAAATTTTGTCGTTGTGTATAATAAGATCCAAAAGGGTTGGACTGCTCTTACTAATTATTCCCACCATCCAAATGGCTGGATTTGGGTCCTTTGGAATCCAAATTTCTAGGTGTTGGGGCCTTACTCTCTATGTGATTGGGCTATTTTAGGTCATTTTAGAAATTTGCAGACTGATGCATGTTTTTTTGTGGCTTTTGTCTATGCTCATAATAGTGGTGCTAAACGAAAGGCTTTATGGCAATGGTTGAAGGTTCATTCACCAGGTAATGTTCCTTGGATTGTGTTAGGTGATTTTAATGTAGTTCTACATGCTACTAATAAATTCTAGGGCAGGATCCCTAATGTCTCTGATGTCCAAGACTCTAGGGATTGTTGTCAGGAGCTGGGCATTTTTTATCTTCAAAGTCAAGGGTGCCAATTTACTTGGTCCAGCCATAGAGTTGGAGATGAGGAGGTCTTTTGTAAGCTGGATAGAGCTCTAGTGAATTCAGCATGGCTGGAGTCCTTTCCTTAGTCTATGGTAGAATTTCCGAGCCCCTTAATTTTTGATCATAGTCCTGTGATTATCAATCTGAATATTTCCTATCTTTCAGGGCCAAACCTTTTTAAGTTCTTTCAGTTTTGGACTGAACCTGAGGATTTTTTACCTATTGTCCAGAGAGTATGGAGGATAAATTTGGGAGGGAATTTTCTGCTTAGGGTTTCCAGGAGGTTAGGACTTTTGAAATAGGAGTTGAAGAAGCTCAATAGAGATAAGTATGGCTCTATCTCACACAAAGTGCAGGTTTCTAGGGAGGAGTTTTCTGCCCTACAAAATTCTTTCTATTCTAATCTTGGTGCTGGTGATCAGAGAAGTCAGCTTTACTTGAAGGAGAAACATCACCATCATTTACTGTATTGTGCAAAAATGTTTTTTAAACAAAAAGCCTTTATTCAGTGGCTCAATTGTGGGGATTCAAATCATAAATTTTTTTATCCTAAGGTGAAGGAAAGGCATAAGAGGAAATCAGTAGTCAAGCTACGAGATTCTGAAAATAAAGTTAGAGGGGCAACTAATATTCAAGCTGCTTTCATTGATTACTATAAGCATCTCTTGGGATCTGCTAATAGCATAGTGGGAGAAGTAGATCCTTCTGTTATTTTTTCTTCTATGTCTCATTCTCACCATGCTTGGCTCACTGCTCCTGTAACCAAAGCTGAACTCAAAGAGGTTATCTTCTCTATGGGTGATACAAAAGCTCCTGGGGTTGATGGTTTCTCTACAAGTATTTTCAAGCCTAGCAGGCCTATTATTACGGATGAGGTATTGTGGGTTGTAAGAGAATTCTTTTCTTCTGGTTTCTTGCCTAGAAAGCTTAATATCACAGCTTTAACTCTTGTTCTAAAGAAACCAAATGTAAATAGGGCGACTGAATTTAGACCCATAGCCTGCTGTAATGTGTTGTATAAAATTATCTCCAAAATATTTATCCAGAGATTGAAGAGTATTATGCCACTATTATTGATCATTCTCATAATGCTTTCATCAAGGGTAGAAGCATTGGAGAAAATATTCTTTTGGCTCATGAATTATTCAGAAAATACTATATTAAAGGCATCTCACCTAGATGTATGCTTAAGATTGATCATCAAAAAGTATATGACATGGTGAATTGGAATTTTCTGAAGAATGTCCTTATCTTGTATGGTTTTCCTCCCCACTTTATAAAGTTGATTATGGCATGTTTTACCACTGTGTCTTACTCAGTCAGCTTTAATGGGGTTCTTGCTGCTCCTTTTTCAAGGAGAAGAGGTTTAAGATAAGGAGATCATTTATCTCCTTATTTGTTTGTGCTGGTGATGGATTATTTCAGTAGATACTTAAAGAAGCTATGGGTTAATACAAGATTTAATGCTCTTCTTAGATGTAAAGGTCTAAGGCTCATCAATCTCAATTTCACAGATGATTTATTGTTAGTCTGTAAGGGTAATTTGCAGAGTGTTATATGTCTTCAAGAGGTGCTGGCTCAGTTTTCTGCACTTTTAGCGCTTTCTATTAACCCTTTGAAGTGCAGTGTGTTTTTTGGGGGTGTTGACATCCGGACCCAAACAACCATCCTGGCTTTTCTCAAGTTCCCTATCGATGTTTTTCCTATCATATATTTGGGGATGCCTTTGACTTCATCTAGATTGTCTACAAGCCACTTGTAACCTTTGCTAGATAAAATTATTGCTAGATTGAGGCATTGGATCAATTTCTTTCTTTCTTATGCTAGTCGTTTACAACTCATTAAATCTGTCTTATTCAGTATCCAGCTCTACTTTAGTCAAATTATCTTACTTCCTAGGAAAGTGTTGCACTATTTTATTAGCATGTGCAGGAGTTTCCTATGGTTTGGAAAGTTACATGCAAGGAAGGCTTCCCTTGTTGCTTGGGATAAGCTTTGTTCCCCAATCAATGAAGGTGGACTTTGATTACTAAATCTGGAGCTCTGGAATTGTTGTGCTTTGGGGAAGCTTCTTTGGAATATTGTAGCTAAAAAGGATACCTTATGGGTTAAATGGGTATAATCAATCTACCTTAAGCAGATCTCTATGTGGGTATTTACTCCTTCCTCTTATACTTCTTGGATTTTTCTCAAGGTTTTGCATACAAGACCTCTATTACAGGAGTATATACAAATTTGTGAGACTAGGAATTGTACTGAGTTTAGCATTCAATCAGCTTACCATTTCATTCGTGCTAAACAAGATAAGGAAAAATGGGCAAACCTGGTATGGAGACCTTTAACAACCCCAAGATTAAGGTTTACAGCATGGCTTGCATACAGGTATAAATTATTAACTAAAGCCAGGGTGAGGGATCTAGGTATGGATGTGGACCAAAGTTGTATTTTCTGTCAATAGCAAGTGGAGACAAGGGAGCACTTGTTTCTTTTTTGTCCTAATACTTCCATTTTTTTGCAACATATCAGGAAGGTTGGTGGTAGAAGTGACCTAATTATTGATTGGGACCATAAAATCAAGGCATTAACACTTTGAAGTAAGGTTACATCTTATTACAAAAAGTATAGTATATGATGGAAATGTGGAATTTTTGAATTACTTTTGGAAAACACTTTGACATAGCTTAGGTATTAAGTTTTTATTTAATACATCGCTTCATCTACAAATAGATGGTCAAACAAAAGTGATTAATAGAATCTCAGGAGCATTACTATAAGGATTAGTTAATAAAAGTACAAAATGTTGGAATATAAAACATGTACCTGTTGAATGTTCATACAATAAGAGTCCTTCTTACACAACGCACTCAAGTCCATTTTAAATTGTCTATAGAATTAATCCTTCTATTGATATGCTATCATTAAAGACAGGTGATAAAAAGAATGACGATAGTAAATAAAAGTTGAATTCCTTAAATCAATTCATGAGAAAATATATAATAATATTGAGAAATCTAATGCCAAATAAAAAAAACAATGCAAATAAAAATAGAACTATAGTAATATTATAACCAAGAGACATAGTATGGATAAATTTAAGAAAAGAAATATTTCTAAACATAGGAAAGAGTAAAATAATGCAAAGAGTTGATGGACTAACTAAAATATTAAGAAAATTTGCAAATAATGCTTATGAATTAGAATTACCATAATCTTATTAAGAAGTTTCTAGGACTTTTGATGTCGGTGAATTATCTCTTATTATAGTGATGCTAATTTAAGGAAAATATCTTCTTTAAAGAGGAAGAATGATGTTGGAGCATCTATATCTCATTCTTCTCACATTAAAGGATAATCGTTAGCATATTTAGATGTAGTACCAACTATTCTTGAAAATCTTAAACACCTTCATAATAACCATAATAATGTTTAATTAAGTTATTATTATAGGTGTTGAATATGTTTGCAGGAAGTGGACTTCACCAATGATATAGAATTTACAAGATAATGACAATATAAGAGTGATAAAGTTGCATGTAAGATAAAGTTACAAGATATGAAGCTTGATTATTTGACTATTCCATGTATTATCAAAAATTGGTTTCATGTAGCTTTGATATTTTATGTAAGCATTGTAATATCTTGTCATTGTAATTTTAATTCATTATATAAACCATATGTATATATGTTTGTTTAACTCTTATACAACTAGACCAACTGATTCAGGCTTATGAAATGAGAAGTTAGCCTTAGCCATATATTTCATATTTGTAAATTTATTTTCCTTTTATATTTGGTGTTGAAAAACCATACATTCAACCACTTAATGAAATAAAGAGAACATTTAGATTCAAACTCTTACTTTCTCCTCAAGAGATGATAAATATAAAGTGAATTTTAGGAGTTATTCTGTAGAGAAATTAGAGGTTTCTCTTTATATTTCCTTTAATCATAGAGGCGATCAAAATATTATAATAGAAAGTTATATTTGAATTTTCCAAATGATCAAGTTTTATCCCTATTGGTTGACTTTGTCATTCTATGAACCAAACATGATGGTCCCACATTTATTAAAGATTTTCATCTATTATCTTACATACCACATATTATCCCATATGTGAGATGTTTGAATTAAACTATGATTTTTGGGTACAACGTCAATAATAAGATGTGAAGGATGGGTATTAAGTTTGGAGATAAAATGAGTAAAGAAGAATTTATACTTAATTTGTGGAATTAGGGTTTCCTAGAATGGATGTGACCCTTTTCATTGGAGAAATATATTAGTATTCTCATTGTTATGTTTTTATATGTTTCAAATCCATATGTTAAGATGTATTATATATCTTGCAAGTCTACATATGCATATGTATAAAGATCTAGAGATATGGCACCATGAATAAAATATTTACTTGAAGATAAAGATTACTTGAGTGAGGGTTCATGTATTGTGCATCCATTCAGTAAGATAATATTAATGGCTTAGGTGTGTATTTTGTAAGAGATATTTCAAAATATTCCACCAGTTTAAGAATAGTGTTGTTCCTTGGAATCAACATAATTTATATTATGATCTTGAGATAAGAAAAAATGAATAATATACTAATCATATAAAGTAAAAGATTATATGAGTTAGGACAGTGGTGTTGTGTCCATTAATATATGATAATGGTGACACAGATGCACTTTACCCCAAGATGTGCATCAAACCATTCCACTTATTTAAAAATAGTGTTTAGGAGTGTGTTATCCTAATAAGTATTTAGTCTATTCCACTAGATGATAATCATGACTCAAGTGTGTTTGTCACTGAGTGGTGCTTTAGCTTGTTCCACTATATTAAGAATAGTGGGGTCGCTAAACTCAACTTTTAAATGAATATATATTATGATTGTATCAAACAATGGACTTTTAGAAATTAGCATTCTTACCTTATGTTATTATACTCAATTATGCTTCTATATGATTTATCATTTTGTGTAATATAGAAATGTCAACATAGCTACCTTATTCAGTATGTATCTTAGTGATCATTTTTTTCATCATTGCTACTCATTCTCATGAGTAGAGGATTTAGTTGAGTTTTAACTAAGATACATTTTGGAAATCTTCTTCTAGGGTATTCCTTTATTTATTCTGAATATTGTACTCGGAGTTAAAATCTAAACTCTTATCTATGCTTATAAATTCATCTTATTCTCTATTTTATCATATTTCTAATATTTAACTATTTTAGATTGTATATGATGTAAAGATGGCATACTAAGAATGACATTTGTAGAGTATAAAGATAACACCTAATTACATTTGTTTTATGCTTCTACTTAAATGAAAATTTATAGTTGTAAATT